>OY744495.1:613825-1046448 GCA_963556185.1 Pseudopediastrum boryanum
GGCTGAACAGTACATCAATGCCGTCAACGGCTGCAGCACACAAGCAGATAAATAACAGTCCCCTTTGAGTCGCCTTGGGGCCCTTGAGCATGTAAACCTGAGCAAAAGCCTTCATTGCATATCTTTGCATAACCGAAGCAGTACGTCCAATGAGCAAACAGCAAGTATAGCAATGCTTACAATGGCTGCAGCACACAAGAACATAACGGTGTTCCACATTCCATAGTCGGCAGCCCCGCCCTGCAAGCCCGTTCCCCACCTTATGCTCAATTTGCGTGCCTACTCACTGAGTATAGCCATGCTTTAGAGGTGCTGGATGTCTCAAAACTTGCTTTCAAAAGCTTACGGTAGGCTTCCTGTCATTAAACCCTAGCATGCACTTTCTGCCGTAGATGTTGCTCCAAGGGGCAGAGAACCCCAGGTGTCATTGTGTCTTAAAAGATCAGACTAGGTACAGTACGCTAGGGTTTAGCTCACCTCATAGGGTTCTCCCCCAGCCTCCTGCGCCCATAAGACCTTTGTGGAGTCTACCTGCACATCAGGACCAGCACCAAGGCAACAATAAAGTGAGACACCAAAACTTCAGTTTTCTACTTGAAAGACCAAGTGCAGCTCTGGCCTTGAACCCTATAGGCTAAATGATAAGTGGATCCACATTCAGGAATTGAAATTCACTCACTTCACTTGAGCTCACTGTCTCCTGTGAACGGGCAAAGACGCACCCTTGCAGTAAGCACTCATCTGTCACAATAGAAGCAATCGAACCTGGGTCACTCCTTTCTTCTGGGAAGCTCATGGCACCTGCCTGTCAGGGTGCCAATCCTAGTGGCTGTGAAACCTCGTCCCCTCACAGTAACGCCGTATTCTTACCTGACCGAACGCGGATCAGGTTAAGATGCCACTTACAACACTTTGTGCCTGTTTTGTTTATCGCACCTAACATCAGGGGTGTGCACACACTAACAATACAAGGAACGACAGGTTCTTATTGGCACATTTCGTGCTAAGCCATAGCAAAGTGCCATGTGCCCGTACCTCAAGCTGTTACGAAACAGCAGGGTGGAACAAGCCTAACAGAGCTTGAATCATATGTCTTTAGAGAGTACCAGATCCCACATGACGCCGCGGACAAAAACACTCAGAGAATGCAGCATGTGTGTGTTGCTCAGCTGCACATGGACTAGGAGGTCATCAGCCCATGCTAGGATATAGGGTTTAGAATAAAGGTTTACAGCAGATACATCTGACAGCAGACGTGTCATCGGTGCATCTTGCTGAAAACAGCCTCACTAGTTGCTGGTCAAGCTCAGGCACTATTGCGTCTGATAGCATGCATAGCAAGCCTGCCATAGCCCCACACCTCACTCTGCTACGAAAACAGCGAGATGAAGCTCTAGACCCTGAACCCTGAACCAACCTCAGGTGGCCGTGTATGACAGTTGCCATCCAGCTATTCACTAGTCAGTATCTGATCTGTCACAGTGGAGACTATCCTCTCATCACCGAGTGCGCAATTCATGGGCGAAGCAGAAGAACGCAGCTTCAGATGGTTTGCTGACATTTGTGTGCCCGCTGTGCCGGCCCGTTGCGGACCAGAAACCCCGGGCCTTGCAGGTGAGTGCAGGTCTTGTTGCTGGTGATGTCAGGTCATTCCAGTACTAAAAATTATTCCAGTTCATGTGTAAGTTGAGTGATAAAGTCCTTAACTATTCCCTACCTGTGCCTTGTCTCTTGCAGCCATCATGATACCATCCAACATACTTATCCATATCATCTGTTTCAACCTTATATATTCGCAGAACAACTCTTACTCCTATATCTAGACCTGTGCTTGGTCGGTGCCTTGTCTGTGCAGACATGATAACAACCAACGTACTCTTTCCATATTAATCAGCAACATCATATAGTAGCAATGAAAGTACTATTACAAAAGATTGCATACCTGTGCCTGGTGTGCCTTGTCCAGTGCAGGCGTCATGTCCAGCCTCCAAGGAGGTAGTGTTGGCATCACCACCTGCACCCCTGCTGCAGCTGCTCTGGTCTTAAGCAGGCTGGTGTCTTTGTAATATGCCTGGGGTGCTATGCAGTGTATGTAGGAGATGAATAGAACGTCTATGGGAGGGAGCAGGGTGTCTGCTGTGCCTTGGGATAAAGCTTTGGCCAGGATTGGGAGCCAGATGGTCTCATAGCGCCTGCAAGGAAGCAACAGAACGGAGCAATTAAGATGCACATGTTTTATAGCTAGGCGCCTTCTGGTAGTGCCTTTTGAGAGCTAATCTGGGAGGTGTTAACACGTTAAGATCTACGTGCACTCTACATTTGAGTGGTGTACAATGAAGGAAGTAGGCCAACTGAATGAGGCTTCCCCCCTCTAGCTGGGAGGTGGCCAACTTAACCTCGCATGTGAAAATAGTAGCTGTAGCCCAGCATTGCACAGCAAGAGATAGTGGGAAGTGCTGCATTTAGCAGTACTTGCAGGTGCTGAGACACTCTTACTTGCAGGGAAACAGCAACCTGCCAGAATGAAGAGAAGTGTCAGAAGCCATACATGTGCAGTGCTGAGGTTGAAGGTAGGCACTCAGTCACACAAATCAATCAATCAATCAAAACGCAAGACCAGCAATGCCAATGGCCAAACAAACCTAGGCCACAAACACAAGGCTCCTGATCACAATCACGAAGCCACACAACCGATGGTGGATTTGCCACACACAAGCTGAGGCTAGATGCAACGGCGTGCACACCAAGGGGAAACAAACACCACCACTAAAACCCAAAACCTGCTCCACTTCCATCACACATGGGTGGCGGGGAGGCAGCAGGATCAAGCACCACCCTAGTAGGGGCTGGAGGTGGCTCCCACCACCTAGGTACTGGTGAACCACCATCCTCCCAGCCACTGAAAGGCACCACATAGCGCTCCACATGCTTATCAATAGCTTGCTTAGTGCGCCTTCTACACCTCACTAACCGTTGGCTTTCCCAAGGGTGCGTAAGATCCCACAACCTCTTCCTCCAAGCACTCTTAATCTGACATGAAGCCTCCCAGCTCCCCTCATCTTGACCAAGCACCTTCAGATCTGCACCCACGCATTTCTCCCAGGTATGGCGAGGCCTACCCACTGGCCTCGTCATGTCACCATGTAATGAAGAGAACAACGCAATATGCGGCAACCTGCCCTCCTCCATGCGGCCCACATGCCCCAGCCACCTCAGCCTATTTGCTGTGATGTATGCTGACAAGGTGGCTACCCCACATGATTTCCTGATATGCTCATTGGTGTGCCGATCTGACAGCCTGACCCCCAGGATGCTCCTAAGGCAGCTAGAGTGCACCCGCTCAAGCTTTTGCGATTGCACTTTGGTCAGGGACCAACACTCACTCCCGAACAGCAGAATTGGCAACACATATGCCTTGTAACACTTCACCTTCGTAGCCAATGACAGATGCTTGGTACCCCACATCTTTTCAAACTGCTTAAACCTCCCCACAGCCTTACCCCTCCTGATATTCAACTCCACATCCAACCTGCCATCAGTCACAAGCACACTTCCCAAGTACTTGAACTGTGACACCTCTTTTACCACACCCTCACTGATAACCACCTCTGGTCCTTGCTGCACTGGCACATCCCCCTCCTTCCAATCCTTGTCAATGGACAAGATCTCAGTCACACAAAAAAGGAAAGAAATTGAATGGAAAATGTTTCAATGCCCCTGGAGCACTGATAAATGTACAGGCATGTGGTGAGTGCTCCCTAGAACTTCTGCAGTCCATTAGATCCTTTGCACATGCTTGAGATTGTATGAGTCCACAATGATATTTTCATGCACAGCAACCGCAGCAGGAATTCTATTATCCCATTGTGACCTTGAGACTGCGTGTGAGACCCTGGAACAAGGTATCAAAGTCACAGTTCACAGTTCTACTCCAGCCACTACACTGCAACCTTGATTAACCAGGCTTTCTCGACTTCTGCCAGGTATAAGACCACTTGAACGAACCTTATTGCTTCTTGCAGCAGTTCTGGATGGTAAAGGCCCTCTGGCTCCAGTGTATCCACGGAATCAACTGCCAACAGGAGGGTCAGCAGGGCTCGCATCTTATCCTCCAGACGCAGCTTCGCTAATTCCTCTTTCATGTATCGATAACGGCTTTGCACTGTGATGGCCTCGGCCGAGCAGCAGGCTCCCATGTTGCTCTCTGTCCGGTAAACTGCGCTTCCTAGTACTGTTCCGTAAGTTGGGATTGGTTCGCACACTGCTGCCAACTGTATTGCGAGCCTTGCTCAGGGTAGCCAGCAGGCTGTCCCGTAGCAGGCTGTTTGTAAGAAAGTTGCTGCTGCTGTGTGCATTGACGCAATGAGACTTACAGGAAGCCAACGAACCCAAACTGTCACCAGGAGGGATATCTGGCAGCAGTACAGAATGGGAAAGAGCGCTGCTGCTTTCTGAAAAAGCTGTCGGATTTAAAGACTGGTGAAGCGCTGCAAATGCTTTTCTGGCCTGTTGTGTGAAAGGTAACAGCAGTTGCGGTCAAGGAAATTTGAGGGCGTGCATGCACCGACAGGGGTCTTTCAGTCTTCTAGCAGTTCAGAGCAAATGGTTTTGCGACATTCCGGCGCCGGAGACATGACCAGAACTTACAGCATGCATGCGAAAGCCTTGGCAGCAACTCTCACTCGTAAGGAAGCTCTCACTTCGGCTTGGCACCAGAGTTCGAGTGCCGGTTCGAGTGCGGGCAGGTGACCACTTGGCATCATTTCGAAGCTGCCCAGCAATGTTCATATGACTTCGAGGATCGAAAAACGTTTTTTACGAGTCATGTCACAGTTATCTGCTGATATTAAGACTGGGCCTGGATGTCTCGTGACCCACTGACCCCATACGTCAAGATGCCCAGGTAGCCAGCTGCATCTCAACCAGGAAGGCTCTTAGGGCCAGACGGCCTGGTCACGCCCTGATAGCAGCTCATCAACAGGAAAAGCCTGGCATGTGCAGATGACAAACCAATCCTTGCTTCTCTCACACCACAAGTTCCTTTCTCCCCTCCTGCTGCTGCTGCTGCCTGCTCTCTCCCCTCCTGCTGCTGCTGCTGCCTGCTCTCTCCCCTCCTGCTGCTGCTGCTGCCTGCTCTCTCCCCTCCTGCTGCTGCTGCTGCCTGCTCTCTCCCCTCCTGCTGCTGCTGCTGCTGCTTGCTTTCTCCCCTCCTGCTGCTGCTGCTGCTGCCTGCTCTCTCCCCTCCTGCTGCTGCTGCTGCTTGCTTTCTCCCCTCCTGCTGCTGCTGCTGCTGCCTGCTCTCTCCCCTCCTGCTGCTGCTGCTGCTGCTGCATGCTTTCTCCCCTGCTGCTGCTGCTGCTGCTGCATGCTTTCTCCCCTCCTGCTGCTGCTGCTGCCTGCTCTCTCCCCTCCTGCTGCTGCTGCTGCCTGCTCCCTCTCCTGCTGCTGCTGCTGCCTGCTCTCTCCCCTCCTGCTGCTGCTGCTGCCTGCTCCCTCTCCTGCTGCTGCTGCTGCTGCCTGCTCCCTCTCCTGCTGCTGCTGCTGCCTGCTCCCTCTCCTGCTGCTGCTGCTGCCTGCTCCCTCTCCTGCTGCTGCTGCTGCCTGCTCCCTCTCCTGCTGCTGCTGCTGCCTGCTTTCTCCCCTCCTCCTGCTGCTGCTGCCTGCTTTCTCCCCTCCTCCTCCTGCTGCTGCTGCTGCCTGCTCCCTCTCCTGCTGCTGCTGCTGCCTGCTTTCTCCCCTCCTCCTGCTGCTGCTGCCTGCTTTCTCCCCTCCTCCTGGTGCTGCTGCTGCCTGCTCCCTCTCCTGCTGCTGCTGCTGCTGCCTGCTCCCTCTCCTGCTGCTGCTGCTGCCTGCTTTCTCCCCTCCTGCTGCTGCTGCTGCCTGCTCCCTCTCCTGCTGCTGCTGCTGCCTGCTCCCTCTCCTGCTGCTGCTGCTGCCTGCTTTCTCCCCTCCTGCTGCTGCTGCTGCCTGCTCCCTCTCCTGCTGCTGCTGCTGCCTGCTTTCTCCCCTCCTGCTGCTGCTGCTGCCTGCTTTCTCCCCTCCTCCTGCTGCTGCTGCCTGCTGCCTCTCCTGCTGCTGGTTAAGACTTCACAACCCTTGTCCAGGGGGTTGGAAAATATGCAAACCATGGAACATCGCTTGTGCTGTGCACAATTGAACACCACAACAGCAATCAGGAACCTAGTCATGCTTGTGGCATGTTTCATTGAGACCTACAGCACCATACAATACAGTACAGTACATTCGACCAACACAAAATCCACCACAACTAATTTTCCATTCGAGGCACCCCCTGCACCAATTCAATTGTCAGAGACTTTGTAGGCATGCAGGCAGACAACATGACCACCCTTTCACTACCAGCTCCTTTCAGAACAGTCCCAGGTTGGATGTTACAAATAAATCGTAAATGGTGCACAGCTCTGTCTCTGGTGTAACCAGCCTACAAACAAGACCCTGCCATATAAGAAACAAGCTAATAAGCATAAATGGTGTGGCTGTACACAACATGGCTAGGTCAAAACGACCAAGTACACCGGGGACAACCCCATTTCTCTACTCAACGGAACAGGGAACACCAAATATAGGCTGTCACACATATACTTACTTTAATCAACAGTTCACAGCCCTGTGGATATTCATTCGCCTGCACTCCCAAAAGCTGTTCAAGAAAGCGGACGCGTCCTCAGATTCTGAATCAAACAGATCTAAGTGCACATCTGTATTGACAAGAACCTATTGTAATAGGACATGTGCAATAGAGCCCCCAGACTTACGTAAAACCCATGCCACCTTGGTACACACGGCAACAAGCTTCACTGTTGCATGTATACATATCTGGGCTCAACAATCTTCCTAACGCATGCCAACGGTCGGCATGTATTGCCACGTTACGACTAAAGCCGCTGGAATAGCTGCATACATCTTCTCCCGTGACTCCAAAATGGTGGGATGAGAGCACACCAAAAGGTTTGGTGCCTTCATCAATCAAGACATGTTGAGTGACAACAACACAGACGTATAGTACAGACCTGTAGTATAGAGATAGAACAGCATCTAAACATTCGGCCATTCCTGGGCCACAAGCAATCATACAACTCATGCAGATCAATGAAAGCGATGTCTCAAACATTCGGTTCAGCCTCTGCACCTGACGTGCCTCGCAACAGTCCATTACTTTAACGAGCCATGGTGGACGGTCAATACAGCTCTAAACAACCTTACTCCTCATGTGACTGCAAGCACTACGCATGAAAGGTATTGCTGTACTGCTGTCAACTGGACCTGGGAACACACCTCTGCCTCAACATGTGCCCCCAGCAGTAGTGTCACAAGCACAGCCAACCTACTGGGCAGGCGTATGAACCAACTCACACCAGCTCATCTCCAACTCAGTCGCCGCCACCACCAACCTCACCTCAGCTACCACCCCCACCACCACAGCCACCACCACCCCCGCAGCCACCACCACCTAAACTACCCCCACCGCCACCCCCGCCACCTTAACTACCGCCACCTCAACTACCCCCCCCCCTACCACCACAGCCACCTCCACCACCGCAGCCACCACCACCATCACAGCCGCCACCATCGCCCCCACCACGTCAACTACCCCCACCCCCACCACAGCCACCACCACCACCGCACCCACCACCTCCGCAGCCGCCTCCCCCACCATCGCAGCCGCCCCCGCAGCCGCCACCACAACCCCCCCCACTGCCGGCACACCCCCCTACAAACACCGGCTTAGGGCGTGATGGTACGCCTGCCCGCCTGCTCCTTCTTGTGATGGGCATGGACCTGTGATATGAGGTGGGAGGTTAAACATGGATATCTCAGCAGGGGAAAGTGCAGATGTCGGTAGAAAGCCCTAAGACTCTGCCATGTAGTGTTGGAGCATGGAATGCAGTGGAGGATGTGCTGAACAAAGCAACTTACAGCAGCCATCCCTAACTTATATTTCGATGGCACCATGAGTGATATTACAGCAATCCATTGTGAATTTATGATGTGTCTACATGCCCTGCTCCAAACATCAGACGTCTTAAGAGGAACTATCAGTATATGGGCTGCCGTTTTCGAGGAGTTAAGTGGCTTGCTGAAAAAGGGAAAGTCAAGGCCCAATTACACCCCTGCCAACCATAGTGAAGTTCGTATCCTTTTTCAATGGACAGGCCATTGCAGCAGCAGAAGAATATAAGCATACTCACAGATGCCATTTGCCTCTATTTCCACTTACTGCTGCAGCGCAACCAGTAGGCTAGCACGTACCATATTGGATCTCGAGCAACTTCTTTGCGGGCCGCTTTTTGGGCTTCCTCCAACCTATCATGTCCCACCAGAGGGGGGTGGCAGCAATGGTCATGCAGCACCTCAGGCAGCATGGTGTGCATGTAGCTCTTCAGGGCCCTGCAGATAAAACAATGTATCCAATGAGCTGTCAAGCAAGCCAGATGAAATAAGTATACGATAGAGTTTTACCGTTATTGGGTGAGATTCATGTTGGGCACAGCGTGATAGTTTTGTTGTTTTTCTCATTGTTACATTTCATGATCAGCCAACCCATAGGCAGAGCGTGAAACCTGGACCCCTAAGCTCCCTACCCTAGTATACATACCTTGGCTTGTTGCTGCCCTTGTACAGCACTCCCTTATGCATGTCCAGCATTCGGAGGAATGGCAATGCCATCATTACATGCCTTGCCCACAGCCTGCATGTCATTTTAAAGGATTCATCTGCTACTGCTGATTTGACCGGGTCATCTTTGCTGTAGTTATCGTCATGGTCAAAGAGACCGAGTGTGGAGTGACCCAGTAGTGACTGATAGTGATCTGGACACATCATGTGGGCATGCCAGGCCTGGGCAAAGAAACAAGCAAAGATGGTGAGGCCATCCACTCGGGCATCCAATTGCCATCGTTACAAGTAGGCAGATCACCCAAGATTCAAGGACAAATGGGAAACACAAACAAAAAGGCCAAAAGGAAGAACCAAGCAGATGTAAGGCTGCTGTTGCAGCGGCAGCGTAAGGCTGGCTGTGAACATAGGGGTTTGACACCACCAGTATAGACAGAACCCCTTGACCTGGGCATGGTTTGCACTGGAAAAGGGAAGGTGCTAGCCCATCTCTTTAAAAGATGCAGCATGGTGAAAATTGTGAAAATTTTGGTGCAAATATTTGCCCTGGTGCTGCCCTTGGCCAATTCTGACCATCAGATTGAACAGCTACCGCATCCATCCTGGGACCATTTGTCCTACCGCGATCTAGCCCTCTACTCGGCAACCTATCCTTTGAAGCCTTTCGCACAGAAACGCGGTGTCGTCGCCGGGTAAAGCAGAGTTACGCAAACATTTGCTATAATAAAAGCTCATCACTCAATCGGGTACCTCTAGCGCTATGTTGATTACATGGTTACACCTGCGCAGACATTTGATGTGGCGTACAATAAAGACAGTAGGTGGTGCTATGCTGCACACAGCAGCCTGCATCTCAAAGGCATGCTCCCCCTTGGCTCCACCTTCCACGTTTTATGTGGCCGACAATCAAGACAGTAGGCAGTGCTATGCTCACTATGCTGGACAGACAGACAGACAGACAGACAGACAGACAGACAGAGAGAGAGAGAGAGATCTATGCGAGGAGACCGTGAGTTGTTCTCTAGCGTGGGATTGTGGGAAGGTTTTCTTGGTGTAAATGTTACATGTGGCCCTTACCATGCACTATCGATGCTCCACCCTGCACAGTTTGACAGTCTGACTACAAGTCAACTATTGGCCTACTTTGTATGAGATGCTGCGAGCAATCCACCTTCCAGCCAGCTGCTATGATCATATGTCACTTGTTTGATCACTTGTCAAGTACTCACCAGATCAATGTCATAGGTAGGCACCAGCATCACCTTAAACCCCAGCTCACGCAATGTAGCAAAAGCTGCGTAACGATTCATGGCCTGCAGCAGAACAGGGAACATGTGCCCTATTAATGCCACTTCAACCTTCTCCGTAATCTTCATCCTCCAATTGACTCCAAATGATATACACAATACTGGCCGTTCGGCAGGGCCTCAAGTGGTATGTAAACGCCAACTAACTAGTGCTGGCCTCTTTGCTTCCATGCCAATACCAGAATCCAGAACTGTGGCTGCTGTTTTGATCAAGGTCGCCAGCCGTACTGTCTGATAGCTGGCTGCTGGTTGTTGTTCTGCTGCTGCTGTTGCGTTTGAATTGAAACCACTGAACTCTGGTGCGGCCCATCTTGCATTAAGCTTCCCAGTCTCATAGAGCTTTCTGGAAAATCCTCGCAGGCATGCACACAAAGGTGATTTTGAATGTTTCCCTCATACAGGACACCAGTACTAGCATATACTGCCAGGGCCAATGTTTGCCATGTCTCCAACAGCAGAAACCCACTGTTCACCGCCCTTCCTTCAACCCAACTTTCAACTAATTCCTGCCGTACAATCTGTTGCTGAACATCCACGCCTGCACCCGGCAGCTAGACGTTGGCCCTCTTGCCCAGCCTCCCCAACCCCACCTCTCCTTTCCACCCCCACACTAGGAAACCCTTAACCCTAAACTCCACCTATTTTTCCCGCCCCACGTCAATCAGTGGATTCCTGCTCTCCATGTCGACACTCACCAGGGGCCGCCCTTCTTTTCAGACCTGCTGCACTACTACTTCAGGCATCAGGGTTCATTTACCCACTCCTTCCTTAAACCCCCACCCCTACTGACCCTGTGCAGCACCTCGCCAGCCCCTGGCCTCCCGAATACTTGCTTGCACAAAACATTCAGGTACACTAGTATACTAGTTCCTTCCGCCCTTACTTCCCATGTCGGCCGCTGTCTCGGCCGTCCTCCTTCTTGTCTACCAGCTGCTGCCTTACTTGAGGGTGTTATACCTTCCTCCCCACATTCCTGCCACCCTTTCAGGTTGACTGCCTCTTTCCCCCCACTCCGCAGGTGCCTACACCCATATACACCCAACTCCACCTCCCACCCGCCTCCCCTTCCTTGACCTCCAGCTTCTGCACTACTTGAGGATGTGAACTTTTATTGCGTTCCCTTCCAACTCCTCCTGCATCCTTCCACCTCCCTCACCATCTGCAGATTCCCCAGTGTATGTCTCTTATGGACATTAGTAACAAAGCCCCTCTGCCTCCCCCCCCTCACCAGCTTCAGATTCCCAAGAATATGTCTGTTAAACACATTCGTAATGAAGTCCCTCTGCCTGACAGCTGATCCAACAATATCACAACTCAGCTCGGATTTGAAGCCACTAGCAGCTGACTTGCGGTATGACACATCATTGAAGTACAAGGGCTGCAGACACATATACAAGGATAGGTAAGTCAATTTTAGCTTTTATTAACTCATCAAGTCAAGTCCTGGTACTACTTGAAGTTTGTATCTTTGGTCAGCAGCTTAAACCAAGAACCTCATCTAGCAACTGAGTTTTACAGATTGAAACCTGCTCATGCCCATCTTGTAGAGCGGATTATGCAAAAACAACTCGCAGTCTGGTAGGTTGAAGGCAGCTGCTTGCAGTACAACATGAGTGTGCGCAGTATACAGCGGCTCAAGTCATAATACTACACTTTGTACTTATTCACATTCATTGTGGAATACATCAGTGGTCACAGCTCACAAGCACACAGAGGAAGGTGCATTGTGAATAAGCAGCGTATATGCAAAAGCACAATTTTGCATGCCTTAACAGTACAGAGATCGCTCGAAGGACCAGAGAACATTTGTTTAGGCTAGGTATAGGAGCAATTAGGGTTTAGCTCACCTCATAGGGTTCTCCCCCAGCCTCCTGCGCCCATAAGACCTTTGTGAAGTCTGCCTGCACAGCAGAAAAGGGCACAAGGGGACAACAAAATGAAACACCAGTATGTTGACTTTCTATTTGCCGAAGATCAATGCAGCTTTTGCTTTTATTTCTATTGATTAGGAGTGAATTGGATTTACAGGCAGGAGATATATTCCACTCAGTTCACTTTGAGCTGAATGTATCCTGTGACAGGGGCAACTGTCCGTTTGTCACATTGCATGCAATCAAGCCTGAGCCAGTCTTTTCTCCTAGGTAGCTTATGTGTTGCGGTGCCTGCCAGACTGCAGACCCTAGTAGCTCCAAAAGAAATGTTTTCTGACAGGTGTGTGCCCGTTGAGTTGTGCTGTCCCTATGCACATCCATCACCTCTGGCTTGCAGGGCAGTAAGAGTGAGTTTGTTTTGGTAACGTCTGGGCAATGTCCATGTTGAATGTTGCCAGAACACATTAGTAACATTAATCGGTAAGCAACGAAGCTGTCATTGTATACAACCCGTGCCTTGTCTACCTTATCTACTGCAGCGGTCATGATAACAAGCAACATACTTGTCCCCATTCAACTGAGTAGCAGTACATTTTAGCAATGACATTTTTTTATATGTACAGTACCTGTGCCTGGAGCGCGTTCTGTTGAGCAGGCGTCATGTCCAGCCTCCAAGGAGGTAGTGTTGGCATCACCACCTGCACCCCTGCTGCAGCTGCCCTGGTCTTAAGCAGGCTGGTGTCTTTGTAATATGCCTGGGGTGCTATGCAGTGAATGTAGGAGATGAACAGGACGTCTATGGGGGGGAGCAGGATGTCTGTTGTGCCTTGGGATAAAGCTTTGGCTAGGATTGGGAGCCAGATGGTCTCATAGCGCCTGCAAGGAAGCAACACGATACAGTTGAGAAGCCCCGGCCACCCTTAATTTAAACTTACCCTGGCGACTTGTGGCAGTTGGATATTGCCAATCCCATGCACTTGATGTAAAAATTCACGATCAAAAGAAGATGGCTTTGGCGTCCAACTATAGCTGCTACCTCGAGCAATATTAACACAGCATTTCCGATGTTGAGGTCAGTGGCAACCAATGAGTGCCTTTGAAGTTATGATGCCCATAAGGAGCGGTGGACAAATTTACGACTGAAGCATATGGTGCCTGTTCCCTTAGGACTTCTGCGATCCATGCCATGTTTTGTAAATGCTTGAGGATGCACGAGATCCCAACGCCATATATGTACATGCACAGGAACTGCAGCAGGAATTCCCATTATCCCATTCTGATCTCTGGACTGCTTGTGAGGTTATGTGAACACATTTCCCAAGGTCACACTCCTCCCCTTTCACTGGCTCCCAGCTCCCAATCAGAGTAGTCAACTCATGACAACACTTCAACGGACCTTATTGCTTCTTGTAGCAGTTCTGGATGGTACAGGCCCTCTGACTCCAGCGTATCCACGGAATCAACTGCCAACAGGAGGGTCAACAGGGCCTGCATTTTGTCCTCCAGACGCAGTTTGGCTAATTCCTCTTTCATGTATCCATAACGCTTTTGCAAGGCGACCAGCTGCGGGCTGGAGAAGCAAGACCCCATGTTGTCGTCTGTCGGGCGGCAAACAGTGCTCTTTATGTGTTGGATCTCCTGTTTAATCCGCCAGGTAGGAGTTTAGTCGGGTCGGTCGGGTGGGCAAACTGCTTGCAAATGTCCGCTCCCGGCTCTCGCCCAGGCTAGTCAGCAGGGTTTCCTGTAGCAGGTTTTCCTAAGAAAATTGCTGTGGCTGTGTACAGGGAACTGAGAGGAGAAGTAGCCAACGAAACCAAAATGGTAAAACTCAAGCCGGCCTTGAGTAGGAGTCAGAGTACAAACGGGAACGGAGAACGGTGCTGCTCTCTAGTCAGAACGAGTCTCGGCTTTGTGAGCCGGCGAAGCGTTAAATGTGCTTCTTCTGGCTTGTTGTGGGGAAGGTAACAGCAGTTGCGGTCAAAAAAAGCCCATGCTCCGCGAGGGATCGCTCAACACTCCAGAGGAGCTGGCTCTGAGGTGTCCCGGCCCAAACGATGTCAGGAAGAACTACACCAAGCAGGGGAAAGCCTTGGCAGCAACTATTGATTGTCAGGCACTGGTAGGAAGCTGTCTCACTTCAGCTTGGCACGAGTGTGCGGCACGCGGGTGACCATGCTTGGCAAAACGGGCTGATTTTACAGGGTTCACAGCGATACTCAAGGGCATTGCGTACTAGACCTCTTACACTTAGTCTCTGAGCATTTTGAAAGGATTCTGAAAGGATGGCCGTCTTGCCGCCAGTGTGCCAGAATGCGAGCATGGAAGGCCAACAGCATTCAAACCAAAAAAGCTCATAGGGCCAGGCGGCATGCTTATGTCCTGTTAGGAGTTAATCGCAGCAAATTCCTGGCATGTGAACCTTCCCCCTGCCCTCCGACTCGACACACCATCCTCTTCTTGTCTTGATTCATTCTTCATCAGATCAAAATTGGCGAGAGACAGTAACCACCATACCGTATGCTCAGCCAGTCCATGGAAGGTCTGGTGCCATAAGAATTTTAGCAGCAAACATGTGAAGCTATCCCCCCTCTCCCGCACAGTTGGTGACCGCAAATGAATGAAGACAGGCACCCCTCGCACCAAATTTCTTAGATCAATGATGGCCTAGTGCTCCCATGCACTTTACCGCATCAACTGCTGCCTGCAGCACAATGCGGTTCAGCTTCAAACATGGGGAGTAACAGTGGCCAGCTGCAGACTTGTCACAGAAGAAGACCCATGCCCATGCTTAAATTAAGGCCGATTCCTAAACAGCACAAGATATGATTGAGCTCTGAGAAAGTGTCTAATGCACTGTATGCATTGTGTGAGCCTCACACATTGAGCCAAACTCATTTAGCCTGAAATTTTTGCTGGACCACTGAACGGTTGGGTAGCAGGTCATGACGACCCGTACACAGCTTCTGCTTGGAGCAAATCCCAAGATGTTTTGCACCATGTCCACCCAGGCATGCTTACAAAACAGTGTATGCATTGCCCAAAGCAACCTCAAATACACTTCTGCTGCATGCCACAGGGCACAATCACCACACAGCTGCTGGCACTTGCAGTGGTGACAGCAATTCAGAGGTGATACCTGCTAATAGCTGGATGATGTTCATAGCAGTACATTGACATATAATAGGGCCATTGTTCAAGCGCCTAAGACAGGTCTTGGGCCCCTTGCTTAACATGTCTGATTCACCCTCAAAATCCATGCTAACAAAAACATTTTACGTGTACTGCAAGGCTCACTTTCAACTGTTGCAGCTAGATCTCCCTCCCCTAACTCCCTCACATTGCAGAGCTCCATGCCACCCCATGACACGTGATGACTGCAGTATCAGCCATGATGGGGATACTGCCAGTAAAGTGGCTGGAAGGGACCACTCATAGCACTTGCGCATGCTTACTGTGGCTTGCCATCCACAACTTCAGGCCGCATGCTCTTGCACCAAGCCAGCACATGCTCCTGGTCCAGGAACGCCTTGAAGAAGGTCTGCAGCTTAGGGTTGGCTGCCCACAGGTACTCATCCCCTTTGAATACTACCACATCATTCCCTAGCAGGCAGAACACTGCAGCATCAGCCATGGTGGGGGTGCTGCCGATGATGTGGGGCCCTGAGCCATTGTACTTGGTGATGGCGTTGTTCAGGATCTTTTAGATGTGCTTGCGCTTGTCTGGAGCTGTGCAGTAGGCATCTTTGGCTTCTTGGTCGCCTACGAATCCTGGATACATGACTTGCCTGCAAACATGCAAAGAAGCCTGCTTCAGGGTTCATGGAGTTTTGAACATGGCTAGCATAGTCATTTCCATACAGTTGCAGCATATATGCAATGGCAGAGATCTAGTACTGCAGGTTTAGTTGTTTTCTGTCTGCGCCATGCGCTTGCCAAGCAGGCGATGAAGGGTACTTGCTTGTGTAGCAGGCATGCAGCTGAGTAGCAACGGCACAAAGCACATGCTTTGCTTGCCCTGGAGAATGGTAAGAAATGAACCAGCAGGTTGGAAGGGAGGCCATGATTCAAATGCTTTCCCAAAAAGGTGGCCTGCAGAGCTTGCTTTTGCATGTTGCGTCGCTCAGAGAATCAGACTGTAGCATTCTCTTGTCTTCCTTGACCTTCTCCTTTCGCATGCATCTTCCTCACCTGGATTCGACAGCGATGTCAACCACCATATCAACCACATAATCCTTCTCTGCATCTGCACCATACTCGCCAAGCTTCTTGCTGAGCAGCCTCAGGATAGCGACGGACTCCACGTACGTCTGCCCATTTAGTTGCAGCGTTGGAAGGTGACCAGTGAAGGTTGCGCCTGAGCTCATGGCCTCCTGCTTGAGGCCAGCTTTCCACTCATCCAAGTTTATGACCACGTCCTCGAACCTCACGGATCGTATGCGGGCTTAGCACGCATGCAGCCCTCAGCACTCAGCCCACAGGGTTCATTTTCAAGACAGTCCATGCTTGCTGCCAAAGGACACTGCTGATAGGGCACTGCTGATGTGCTGCTGCTGCTGCTACCTGCTCAATTCCCTCCTGCTGCTGCTGCTGCTGCATTCTTTCTCCCCTCCTGCTGCTACTGCATGCTTTCTCCCCTCCTGCTGCTGCCTGCTCCCCCCCTCCTGCTGCTGCTGCTGCATGCTTTCTCTCCTCCTGCTGCTGCTGCTGCCGCCTGCTCCCTCTCCTGCTGCTGGCCGCGCTGGTTAAAACTTGACAGCCCAAATCCAGTGGGGTGGAAAACATGCAAATCGTGGAAAATCGCTTGTCCTGTGCACAATTAAATTACCACAACAGCAATCAGCAACTTACTGTCACGCTTGTGGCATGGCTCACTGACACCTACAGCACAGTACAGTACAGTTGACCAACACAATATCCACCGCAACTAACTGTCTTTTCGAGGCACCCCTGCACCATTTCAACTGTAAGACATGAACTTTGTAGGCATGCAGGCAGAGAACATCTCCATCCTTTCACTCCCAGCTCCTTGCAGAACAGTCACAGCTTGTATGTCACAAATCAATCATACATTGGCGTACAGCTCCAAATCTGGTGTAACCAACCTACCAAAAACACCCTGCCATATACTAGCAAACAAACAAATAAGCATAAACTGCACACAAGGTAGCTAGCCGTCAAAACGAACAAGTACACCCGGGCCAAACCCCATCTCCCTTTAGCAATGGAACAGGGAACACCACATAGATGGAAGATGAAATATCACATAAGTACTTACTTCAATCAACAGTTCACAGCACTGTGGATCATTCATTCACCTGCACTCCTTTAAGCTCTTCAAGAGCGGAAGTATCCCCAGATTTTGAATCAAACAGATCTAAGTGCACATCTGTATTAACAAGAACCTATTGTGATAGAACATGTGCGAAAGAGCCCCCAGACACACGTTAAACCCATGCCACCCTGGTACACACAGCAATAAGCTTCACTGTTGCATGCATACCATATCTGGGCTTAATAACTTTCCTAATGTACGCCAAAGTTCAGCATGTATTGCCACGTTATGACTAAAACCGCTGGAATAGCTGCATGCATCTTCTCCTGTGAGTCCAAAGTGTTGGGATGAAAGCACACCAAAAGGCATTGTGCCTCCATCAATCAAGACATGTCGTATGACAACAACACAGACGTACAATACAGACGTATAGTACAAACCTGTAGTATAGACATAGAGCAGCACATAGACATTTGGCCATCCCTGGGTTGCAAGCAATCATACACCTCATGCAATTCAATTATAGCAATGTTTCAATTATTCTGGTCAGCCTGCGCACCTGAGGTCTCTCCCCACAGTCCGTTAATATTCTGGTCTCAACAAGCCATGGTGGTCAAAGCAAGTCTAAACAACCTTACTCCACATGCAGCCACGGTCACTAGGCACTTAAGAGGTATTGCTGTACTGCTGTCAACTGGACGTGGGCACGCACCTCTGCCTCCACATGTGCCCTGGCCAGTACGGCACAAGCACAGTCAACCTACTAACATATTCACCGACTCATACCAGCTCATCTTCAACTCAGTCGCCGCCCACCTCAGCCACCTCCACCACCGCCCCCGCAGTCACCACCACCGCCACCACCATCATAGCCGCCATCACCGCCCCACCAGCCACCACCACCACCATCACAGCCGCCATCACTGCCCCCATAGCCGCCATCGCAACCTCCCCCACCGCCGGCACACCCCCCTGCAAACACGGTGGCATAGTTTGATGAGCTACATGCCCGACTGCTCCTCCTTGTCATGGACATGCATGTGATGAAAGCTTAAACATGGATATCTCAGCAGGGGTAAGTGCAGATGTTAATAGAAAGCACTATCCGGCTCTGCCATGTAGTGTTGGGACACGAAATGCAGGATCGATGTGCTGAACAAAGCAACACATGCAGCCACCACCCCTAACTTAGAGTTCTGATTGCAACATTGAGTGCTAACATAGCATTCCATGGTGATGTGGCTTGATCCAGATAAAAGTCCTGCTCCAAACATCAGACGTGTTGTTTTGGCAAAGAGAAGACCTATCAGTATATGGGCCAGCTGCCATAAGCACAACAGAAGCTTTCGATGATCCAAGTGGCTTGCTAAAGTGGAAAGTCGAAACCCACTTCCACCATCTTATTAATGACGTTTCTACCCTTTCCAATGGATAGGCCATTGCAGCAGCAGAAAAAGAAAAGCATGCGCTCATCTATGCACACTAGATGCCAGGTGCTACTGTTTCCACTTACCAGTGCTAGACCCACCATAACGCTTTTGCACGGCGACCACCTCCGGGCTGGAGAAGCAAGACCCCATGTTGTCGTCTGTCGGGCGGCAAACAGTGCTCTTTATGTGTTAGTTACTCTGGTTCAATCCGCCCGGTAGGAGTCAGTTGGGGTCGGTGGGCAAACTGCCTGCAATTGTCCGATCCCGGCTCTCGCCCAAGCTAGCCAGCAGGGTTTCCTGTAGCAGTTATTCCCTGAGAAAGTTGCTGTGGCTGTGTACAGGGAACGGAAAGTAGAAGTAGCCAACGAAACCAAAATGTCACCGGAAGATAACAAGCAGTAGCCCTGCCAGGAGTCAGAGTACAAACGGACAACGGTGCTGCTCTCTATTAACAACGATTTTCGGCTTTATGAGCTGGAGAAGCCGTTAAATGTGCTTCTTTTGGCCTGTTGTGTGGAAGGTAACAGCAGTTGCGGTCGAATAAAGCCCATGCTACGCGACGGATTGCTCGGCAACACTCCAGAGGAGCTGGCTTTGACGCGTACGTGTCCCGGCCCAAACGATGTCAGGAAGAACTACACCAAGCAGGTGAAAGCATTGGCAGCGACTAGTCGTCAGGCACTGGTAGGAAGCTGTCTCACTTCAGCTTGGCACAACAAGCCTGAAGCCGGCCTTCCGCTCGAGTGACCATGCTTGGCAAAACGCCATGGCATGATTTTAGAAGCTGCCCAGCGATACTCAAGGGCATTGCGCACTAGATCTCATACACGTAGTCTCGGAGCAGTTTGAAAGGCAGTGGCCGTCTTGCCGGCCGTGTTCCCAGATTGCGAGCATGGAAGGCCAACAGCATTCAAACCAAAAAGCTCACAGAGCCAGGCGGCATGCTTACTCGCAGTACAATCCTGGCATATGCAGGTTAGGAACCTTCCCCCTGCCCTCCGACTCGACACACCATCCTCTTCTTGTAGTCTTGATTCATGTTAAGCAGATCAAAATTGGCTAGAGACAGTAACCACCATATGCTCAGCCAGCCCATGGAAGGTGTTATGCCAGAATAATTTTAGCAGCACACATGTGAAGTTATCCCTTCTTTCCCGCACAGTTGTGACCGCAAACGACACACAGACACAAAGACAGACACCCCCCGCACCAAATTTCTTTATTGATGATGGCCTCTTGCTCTCATGCACTATACCGCGTCAACTGCTGCCTGCAGCACAATGCGGTCCAGCTTCAGACATGCAGGGAATGACAGTGCCCAGCTGCAGAGACTTGTCACAGAAGAGGACCCATACCCCTGCTGAAAGTTAGGCGGGTTCCCAACAGCACCAGATATGAGCTCTCAGAAAGTATCTAATGCACTGTATGCATTGTGTGACCCTCACTCATTGAGCCAAATTAATTCAGCCTGAATTTTTGCTTGCCCAGTAGTGCTGGCCAGTGAATGGTTGGGAAGCAGAGTCATGACGACCCGTACACAGCTTCTGCACATGGAGCAATATCCAAGATGATTTTGGCCATGTCCACCCAGACATGCTTAGCAACACACTGTGTACATTGTATAAAGCAATCTCAAATACACTGCTGCTGCATGCCACAGGGCAAAATCACCACACAGCTGCTGGCATTGCAGTGATGACAGGCATTCAGAGGTAATACCTGCTAACAGTTATATCATAGCAGTACATTGACCTATAATAGCGCCATTGCTCAAGCTCCTAAGACAGGCCTCGGACTCCTTGCTCAACATGTCTGATTCACCCTCAAAATCCATGCTAACAAACCTATTTTACCTGTACTGCATGGCCCACATTCAGGTGTTCCAGCTAGATCCCCCTCCCTTAACTCCCAAGAACGCATTGCACAGCTCCATGCCACCCCATGCCACTTAATGACTGCAGTATCAGCCATGATGGGGATACTGCCAGTAAAGTGTCTGCTAGCTAGGGACCACTCACAGCACTCGTGCATGCTTACTGTGGCTTGCCATCCACAACTTCAGGCCGCATGCTCTTGCACCAAGCCAGCACAGGCTCCTGGTCCATGAACGCCTTGAAGAAACTCTGCGGCTTAGGGTTGGCTGCCCACAGGTACTCATCCCCTTTGAAGACTACCACATCATCCCATAGCAGGCAGAACACTGCAGCATCAGCCATGGTGGGGGTGCTGCCGATGATGTGAGGCCCTGAGCCATTGTACTTGGTGATGGCGTTGTTCAGGATCTTGTAGATGTGCTTGCGCTTGTCTGGAGCTGTGCAGTAGGCATCTTTGGCTTCTTGGTCGCCTACGAATCCTGGATACATGACTTGCCTGCAAACATGCAAAGAAGCCTGCTTCAGGGTTCATGGAGTTTTGAACATGGCTAGCATAGTCATTTCCATACAGTTGCAGCATATATGCAATGGCAGAGATCTAGTACTGCAGGTTTAGTTGTTTTCTATCTGCGCCATGCGCTTGCCAAGCAGGCGATGAAGGGTACTTGCTTGTGTAGCAGGCATGCAGCTGAGTAGCAACGGCACAAAGCACATGCTTTGCTTGCCCTGGAGAATGGTAAGAAATGAACCAGCAGGTTGGAAGGGAGGCCATGATTCAAATGCTTTCCCAAAAAGGTGGCCTGCAGAGCTTGCTTTTGCATGTTGCGTCGCTCAGAGAATCAGACTGTAGCATTCTGTTGTCTTCCTTGACCTTCTCCTTTCGCATGCATCTTCCTTACCTGGATTCGACAGCGATGTCAACCACCATATCAACCACATAATCCTTCTCTGCATCTGCACCATACTCTCCAAGCTGTGCTCAGCAGCCTCAGGATAGCGACGGACTCCACGTACGTCTGCCCATTTAGTTTCAGCGTTGGAAGGTGACCAGTGAAGGTTGCGCCTGAGCTCATGGCCTCCTGCTTGAGGCCAGCTTTCCACTCATCCAAGTTTATGACCACGTCCTCGAACCTCACGGATCGTATGCGGGCTTAGCACGCATGCAGCCCTCAGCACTCAGCCCACAGGGTTCATTTTCAAGACAGTCCATGCTTGCTGCCAAAGGACACTGCTGATAGGGCACTGCTGATGTGCTGCTGCTGCTGCTACCTGCTCAATTCCCTCCTGCTGCTGCTGCTGCTGCTGCATTCTTTCTCCCCTCCTGCTGCTACTGCATGCTTTCTCCCCTCCTGCTGCTGCCTGCTCCCCCCCTCCTGCTGCTGCTGCTGCTGCATGCTTTCTCTCCTCCTGCTGCTGCTGGCCGCGCTGGTTAAAACTTGACAGCCCAAATCCAGTGGGGTGGAAAACATGCAAATCGTGGAACATCGCTTGTCCTGTGCACAATTAAATTACCACAACAGCAATCATGGCTCACTGACACCTACAGCACAGTACAGTACAGTTGACCAACACAATATCCACCGCAACTAACTGTCTTTTCGAGGCACCCCTGCACCATTTCAACTGTAAGACATGAACTTTGTAGGCATGCAGGCAGAGAACATCTCCATCCTTTCACTCCCAGCTCCTTGCAGAACAGTCACAGCTTGTATGCCACAAATCAATCATAAATTGGTGCACAGCTCCAAATTTGGTGTAACGAGCCTACCAAAGCCACCCTGCCATATACTAGCAAACAAACAAATAAGCATAAACTGTGTGGCTGCACACAAGGTAGCTAGCCGTCAAAACGAACAAGTACACCCGGGCCAAACCCCATCTCCCTTTAGCAATGGAACAGGGAACACCACATAGATGGAAGATGAAATACCACATAAGTACTTACTTCAATCAACAGTTCACAGCACTGTGGATCATTCATTCGCCTGCACTCCTATAAGCTCTTCAAGAGCGGAAGTATCCCCAGATTTTGAATCAAACAGATCTAAGTGCACATCTGTATCAACAAGAACCTATTGTGATAGAACATGTGCGACAGAGCCCCCAGACACACGTTAAACCCATGCCACCCTGGTACACACAGCAATAAGCTTCACTGTTGCATGCATACCATATCTGGGCTTAATAACTTTCCTAATGTACGCCAAAGTTCAGCATGTATTGCCACGTTATGACTAAAACCGCTGGAATAGCTGCATGCATATTCTCCTGTGAGTCCAAAGTGTTGGGATGAAAGCACACCAAAAGGCATTGTGCCTCCATCGATCAAGACATGTCGTATGACAACAACACAGACGTACAATACAGACGTATAGTACAAACCTGTAGTATAGACATAGAGCAGCACATAGACATTTGGCCATCCCTGGGTTGCAAGCAATCATACACCTCATGCAATTCAATTATAGCAATGTTTCAATTATTCTGGTCAGCCTGCGCACCTGAGGTCTCTCCCCACAGTCCGTTAATATTCTGGTCTCAACAAGCCATGGTGGTCAAAGCAAGTCTAAACAACCTTACTCCACATGCAGCCACGGTCACTAGGCACTTAAGAGGTATTGCTGTACTGCTGTCAACTGGACGTGGGCACGCACCTCTGCCTCCACATGTGCCCTGGCCAGTACGGCACAAGCACAGTCAACCTACTAACATATTCACCGACTCATACCAGCTCATCTTCAACTCAGTCGCCGCCCACCTCAGCTACCGCCACCACCATCACAGCCACCTCCACCACCGCCCCCGCAGTCACCACCACCGCCACCACCATCACCGCCCCACCAGCCACCACCACCACCACCACCACCATCACAGCCGCCATCACCGCCCCCATAGCCGCCATCGCAACCTCCCCCACTGCCGGCACACCCCCCTGCAAACACGGTGGCATAGTTTGATGAGCTACATGCCCGACTGCTCCTCCTTGTCATGGACATGCATGTGATGAAAGCTTAAACATCCTGCTTGGTTGGTGCTCTGGATTGTGTTTGATTTGGATACACCCATCAGTCTCCTGCTGGTGATTTGTTTGCCGTGTCCGTAGTTGGATGTCTGCTTGGGTATTCCTCTTGCTTGGTGGTATGGATTCCATTGTTTTTGGACCCATCCGATGGTGTGTTTGGTCGTTTCGACCTAGCAGCCCTTTGCGGTTGCCGCACCTTAAATTTTTGTTTGTTTGTTTAAACATGGATATCTCAGCAGGGGTAAGTGCAGATGTTAATAGAAAGCACTATCCGGCTCTGCCATGTAGTGTTGGGACACGAAATGCAGGATGTGCTGAACAAAGCAACACATGCAGCCACCACCCCTAACTTAGAGTTCTGATTGCAACATTGAGTGCTAACATAGCATTCCATGGTGATGTGGCTTGATCCAGATAAAAGTCCTGCTCCAAACATCAGACGTGTTGTTTTGGCAAAGAGAAGACCTATCAGTAAATGGGCTAGCTGCCATAAGCACAACAGAAGCTTTTGATGATCCAAGTGGCTTGCTAAAGTGGAAAGTCGAAACCCACTTCCACCATCTTAGTAATGAATTTTCTAACCTTTTCGATGGATAGCCCATGCGCTCATCTATGCACACTAGATGCCACGTGCTACTCTTTCCACTTACCAGTGCTGCAGCAAGACCCATGATAACGCATTTGCAAGGCGACCACCTCCGGGCTGGAGAAGCAGGACCCCATGTTGTCGTCTGTCGGGCGGCAAACAGTGCTCTTTATGTGTTAGTTACTCCGGTTCAATCCGCCCGGTAGGAGTTAGTTGGGGTCGCTGGGCAAACTGCTTGCAATTTTCCCCTCCCGGCTCTCGCCCAGGCTAACCAGCAGGGTTTCCTGTAGCAAGCTTCCCTAAGAAAGTTGCTGTGGCTGTGTACAGGGAGCTGAAAGCAGAAGTAGCCAACGAAACCAAAATGTCACCGGAAAAAACAAGCAGTAGCCCTGCCAGGAGTAAGAGCACAAACGGGAACGGAGAACGGCGCTGCTCTCTATTAAGAACGATTCTCGGCTTTAGGAGCTGGCGAAGCGTTTTATGTGCTTCTTCTGACCTGTTGAGTGGAAGGTAACCGCAGTTGCGGTCAAATAAAGCCCATGCTCTTCGACGGATTGCTCAGCTGGCTTTGGGGTGTCCCGGCCCAAAGGATGTCAGGAAGAACTACACCAAGCAGGCGAAAGCCTTGGCAGCGACTAGTCGTCAGGCACTGGTAGGAAGCTGTCTCACTTCAGCTTGGCACAAGCCGGCCTTCGAGTGCGCGCGGGTGACCATGCTTGGCAATGATGCCATGATTTTAGAAGCTCCCCAGCGATACTCAAGGGCATTGCGCACTAGACCTCATACACGTAGTCTCGGCGCATTTTGAAAGGCATGGCCGTCTTGCCGGCTGTGTTCCCAGCATGCGAGCATGGAAGGCCAACAGCAATCAAACCAAAAAAGCTCACAGGGCCAGGCGGCATGCTTATATCCTGTTAGGAGCTAATCGCAGCACAATTCTGGCATATGCAGGTTAGGAACCTTCCCCCTCACTGCCCTCCGACTCGACACACGATCCTCTTCTTGTAGTTTTGATTCATGTTAAGCAGATCGAAATTGGCTAGAGACAGTAACCACCATATGCTCAGCCAGCCCATGGAAGGTGTTATGCCAGGAGAATTTTAGCAGCACATGTGAAGTTATCCCTTCTCTCCCGCACAGTTGTGACCGCAAACGACACACAGACACAAAGACAGATACCCCCTGCACCAAGTTTCTTTGATCGATGGTGGCCCGGTGCTCCCATGCACTTTACCGCATCAACTGCTGCCTGCAGCGCAATGAGGTGCAAACTTGCAGGGAGTGACAGTGCCCAGCTGCAGAGACTTGTCACAAAAGAAGACCCATACTTCATAAAACTAGGCGGGTTCCCAAACAGCAACACATATGAGCTCTGAGAAAGCATCTAATGCAGTATGTATTGTGTGACCCTCACCCATTGAGCCAAACGCATTCAGCCTGAAATGTTGCTGGGCCATTTAGACCGGACCAATGTCGAATGGTTGGAGAGCAGGTCATGACAACCCGCTCACAGCTTCTGCTTGGAGCAAATCCCAAGATGTTTTTGCACCATGTCCACCCAGGCATGCTTACAAAACACTGTATACATTGCCCAGAGACACTTCACATACACTGCTGCTGCATGCCACAGGGCACCTACAATCACCAAACAGCTGCTGGCATTGCAGTGCTGACAGGCATTCAGAGGTAATACCTGCTAATAGTTGAATGATGCTCATAGTAGTACTTTGACCTAAAATAGCGCCATTGCTCAAGCGCCTAAGACAGGCCTAGGGCCCCTTGCTTAACATGTCTGAATCACCCTCGATTCAACTGTGCTAACAAAACCTTAACCTGTACTGCATGGCTCACATTCAGGTGTTGCAGCTAGAACCCCCTCCCAGAAACGCATTGCACAGCCCCATGCCACCCCATGACACATGATGGCTGCAGTATCAGCCATGATGGGGATACTGCCAGTAAAGTGGCTGCTAGGGACTACTCACAGCACTCGCGCATGCTTACTGTGGCTTGCCATCCACAACTTCAGGGCGCATGCTCTTGCACCAAGCCAGCACAGGCTCCTGGTCCAGGAACGCCTTGAAGAAGGTCTGCAGCTTAGGGTTGGCTGCCCACAGGTACTCATCCCCTTTGAATACTACCACATCATCCCATAGCAGGCAGAACACTGCAGCATCAGCCATGGTGGGGGTGCTGCCGATGATGTGGGGCCCTGAGCCATTGTACTTGGTGATGGCGTTGTTCAGGATCCTGTAGATGTGCTTGCGCTTGTCTGGAGCTGTGCAGTAGGCATCTTTGGCTTCTTGGTCACCTACGAATCCTGGGTACATGACTTGCCTGCGAACATGCAAAGAAGCCTGCTTCAGGGTTCATGGAGTTTGAACATGGCTAGCATAGTCATTTCCATAAAATAGGAACAAGGCTGCAGCAAACATGCAACGACAGACTGAGCTCTAGTACTGCAGATCTAGTTGTGTTCTGTCTGCGCCACGGGCTTGCCAAGCAGGCGATAAAGGGTACTTGCTTGTGTAGCAGACATGCAGCTGAATAGGCAACGGCACAAAGCACATGCTTTCCTTGCCCTGGAGAATGGTAAGTAATAAACAAGTAATCTGGAAGGGGAAGCCAAGATTTGCTTGTCCAAATAAATGGCCTACAGAGCGTGCTTTTGCATCTTGCTTCGCCCAGAGAATCAGAGTATTGCCAGTATTCCCTTGTATTCCTTCACCTTCTCCTTTCGCATGCATCTTCCTTACCTGGATTCGACAGCGATGTCGACCACCATGTCAACCACATAATCCTTCTCTGCATCTGCACCATACTCTCCAAGCTTCTTGCTTAGCAGCCTCAGGATGGCGACGGACTCCACGTACGTCTGCCCATTTAGTTGCAGCGTTGGAAGGTGACCAGTGAAGGTTTCGCCTGAGCTCATGGCCTCCTGCTTGAGGCCAGCTTTCCACTCATCCAAGTTGATGACCACGTCCTCGAACCTACAAGGATCGGTGCAGGCTTAGCACGCATGCGATGAGAACTACACGAACCTCGGCCCTACAGTGACCACCGAGGGTTCAGTTTCAGGACAGTCTATGCTTGCTGCCAAAGGAAATTGCTGATAGGCCAAGGCGGACAGATGAGCTGCTGCAAAAAACTTGTTGTACGTACTTGGCGCCCCTGGTTGAAAGTAGGAATCGGATGGCTCCCCCAAGTCCACTGGCGCCCCATGAGGAAAGATCAAAGTACTTCAGAACTGCTCCATCAACCGCAGTCATGATTGCAACAGTGGGTGAGCGGAGTGTAAACTGTCACTGATATCCGGACTGGTGGTTCACAGAGACAAGACACAGCCTGCCTCATGTCTGCCGTAGATATAGGCCCGCAGATGCATGATGATGATGATGATGATGATGTTGTACCGGACTCTTTGTCACTTGTACGGCACACCGTTCGGCACTGGCTGCCTGCACATTCCATGCACATACCGAAGGTAACAGGAACGTGTGCTATTACAAGGCCTTTGGTTCCGCCACGTTCTATCGCACTTGCATGTGTCACCCCATCGAGGAAAATACCAGGGGGCATGGAGACACACTTCTCAGCATCACTGAGGATGGCTGCAGGATTCCTCACAAATGAAAGGGCATCATGTCCTCAGTCTGATTCCCACGTGTACTTGAAACTGGATCTCATAAAAGACACAATTGCTGAAGAGGCACTCCAGCGGCCTTCGCGACGGCGACATTCATCAAGTGCCAGTATTTGTGATTGCCTGTTAGTGCTACATACTCAGTGGTATTCAACCAACGCACATGTAGGCGCCGCGGCAGCATGCACCAACCAGTGGTATTCAACCAACAATTTAGACCGCTACTACAGGACCGACTACAAGACACTCCTACCTGAGGAGCCAACTAGCTGGAAACCTCCATTCACCAGGTAAATGCCCTTTCTCTTTACATATGTAAAACGTTCTTGGCAGCACTGAATAAGAAATGTCACCCACACTCTGTATAAAGTCTGCCTTTGAAGCATCAAGAGCGTGCCAGTGTAGTTTGTGCTCGA
This sequence comes from Pseudopediastrum boryanum, assembly GCA_963556185.1. Lineage (NCBI taxonomy): Eukaryota > Viridiplantae > Chlorophyta > Chlorophyceae > Sphaeropleales > Hydrodictyaceae > Pseudopediastrum > Pseudopediastrum boryanum. Next base: position 641,884 of record OY744495.1, read on the forward strand.
CCATGCTGTCAGCAAGCTCCTGCATGCTCCTGCCTGAACCTGCCCCCGCCACCATTTCACAGCAACCACACAGGCCAGTCTGCACCATTGTCAAGTAAAACGTAACATCGACCAAGGCCTGAAGGTCATGCTTGACCTCAAGCTGACCAATTGCACTTCTCCCATGCATGATAGCCTACAGCTAACCAACAGCGGTAGGAAAAGTTGCATTTATAAGCAACAGATACTGGAAGGTCTGGGAACCGCAGGAGGGCTCCTTGGTCCATAACGACCAAATAGCAGCAACCGGCAGGGCGTAAAAGAACAGTAGAAGCGAATTTGAGGTACCAATTAGGCCTGGCAGACACGCAGGTACATGAGTGTTCTGCACCCCAGACACAACTAAGTAGGTTTATGCTGCCATCCATGTGCTGGTGGACTGCAGACTCTATGCTGCAACATTGCATAAACCTAACAACATTGTCACTGACATTGAGCCAGCAGAATGGAAGACGCCATCAACCTTGCCCAACTTGCAGGCAGAGCCCAATAAGCTATAACACTGACTGCAGAAATTGTACTTTGATCATGCATGACACCTGCCTGTGGAAGGGTGCCCCCCCCCGTAGCACCTTGGCATACTAAGGACTCAGATTGGGTAGGCATCATGTGGGGGCTTGCAAAGCTGTAAAACTCTCTCTCTTTGCCTCTATCTATCCAACAACAGCAAAAATTGCACCGGCCTCAAGCATCTGTTTCTTAAGCCTGGTTGCTTCCAGTCTCAGCTGCAAGTTCTTAAACCCCGCTGCCCCTGCTTGCCATGCCAACAACTGGTCTGCATGCAATACAATCCTAAGCCAACCTCAGCCGCTCAGCATAGCACAATGGTGCAGCCCAAAACAGCGCATATGAACATCCGATCAACAACAAAGCAGCACGAGCTGATTAACCAACTACACAAGCAAACTCTGTAGTAGAAATTGATATATTATCTTAGCCCACGAGGGTGCACAGATCAATGGGCTCTATATATGCAATGCCAAGCGCAACCTCGTCAGAAGGGGTGACATCGCAATGGCCTTGCAATGCCCAATAATGAAGGTGCCATTGGTCAAATTGCGCATAATTATGGATACATGCCACCTCTGATATTGCAGCATGCATCGACACCGCTAACCAAGGCTGTTAAGCAAGAAACCCTCAGATGTCCCTCCATTCGCATTTAATTGCTGATCATGGTCAGCTTGGATCATCCATTGCATTGTGCAAGACCCCACTCGAAGTCAAAGTCAGTCACCCTCAGTGATTAAAGCCCCAGCTGAAAATGATCAGCACTCATCAAGCGGCTTTGATGTGATCCAGACATTCTGATGGACCTAATGCCCCATGGTAGAGGCCACAAGGCCAGGTCTCCTGACCTCAGTCGCCTGTCCCTTAACTTACGCCTCAGGCTGGGACTGTGGCAGAGGCTCTGCCTCTTCCTCACTTACTCAACTAGCCTGGCATAGCTCTTTTCCTTCTTCTGCTGCTGGACCTAGTCACCAAGCATAGCTCAAATCTGCAACTAACTCTGCCAAGCAACCCTGAGCCTGCTTTAACTTGCAGGGCAAAGTACAATGGTTGCTTAACCAAGCACTGGCCATCTAATGAGCGCTGACTCACGCGAGCAGCTGCCTGCATGTATATAGACATTTGTGTCCAGAGGAACCACTAGCCTGACCATTAGGACAGGGGCTTTCTATACTAAAGCAGGAGTAAAGCCAGTGCTTCTGGAGTACATCAGAGACCGCAAAAGCCTGATGAACGGTCCAGTGGCATATGGCAACAATCCATTGACAGCAGCGCCCTAAGAGGAGTAGAAGGCTGTGCATGAAAACTGCCACACGTTGTTGCAAAAGTTCCGTTGGGCGCCTTGTCCCCTTTCCCACGCCCTCTCCTCTTGTTCTAGGGTTTAGGGTTTAGGTATCAATCCTAAACTACCTAAACCCTACCTTTGTCAGACACCCTCTCCTCATTGCTGCGCCGCAATCACCCCTTCAGCATTTATTTCCCTGCTGAAACCAAGGCAATCTCATCCAGACAGATGTCTGCATCTCTTACGTTCATGTTCTGGAAGTCCACACGGTTGACATTGGTAAGGCTCTTTGCTGATCCCTTATCACAGGCCCAAGCGAACAGTGGGATGTCAAAGCGGAACCAACTGCCCAGCCTGCCACTTGGTTTGTGAGTCTTCCCAAGGACCACCTCGGAGCCACAGAAGAGGTTTTTCTCATCCTACGGAGCAGCAAAGAGGAGCAACTGCGGTTGGACGAAGACCAGGACTTGACTGCAACCACATTGGGAAGGTGACAGATCCTAAGGCGAGGGAGAGGTATGCAAGTACAAAGCTCTGGTTCAAAAAAACTCTGCCGTGCTAATCACTTAGTGACCATATGCTGCACTGTTGCTACTGCCTTGATATGGAAGCCTTCACTCTCCTAAAACTGTCCCCAGCTCATACATAGTACTGCCGTAGATCATCATATCTCTATGTAGGTGGTGGTGTGGTTCAGGGTTTAAGGTTTAGGGTTTACCCTGAACCCTAAACCCTAAACCCTAAACTAAACCAGTAGATCATCCTATCTCTATGTAGGTCCAGCTACATACGACCAAAAGTCGGAAGTGAGCATCCTGCCCTTTAAATACATATGTATGCTCCCCTGCCCTTTGCCGTTGCTGTTTTCCAGAATGTACAAAACCTGTGCCAGCTAATGGAAGCTGCACAGTCCACTGGCAAGTGTCGCCTACTATGCACATAACCCAATATCATCAAAATCCATCAAACAGCACTTGCATTTCGTGCTATTCCTTGCGCACTACGAGCATCCACTTGCCCCTTTATGGTCCAAACGCCAAAAGGCCACCACCAACAGCCCTTCACTTATCACATTCATCCGATCAGGAAGAGCTGCAACTCTGGCATCATCCCAGGAATAGAGGTATTACAAGCACCCGGCACTAGCCCCGTTCAGTCCCATTACAGCCCCTCAACATCACCAGGAACTAACATCCCACCAGCAAACAACAACCCTGCACTTATTTTCATCATGAAGAGCTTCAACTCTGGCATTATCCCATGAATAGACATAGCACAAGTACCCATTTGCCCCCTTCAGTCCCCTTATAGCCCTAGTTTAGGGTTTAGGGACCCTAAACCCTAAACCAGGAATTAACATCCCACTAGCAACCAACAACCCTCCACTTACACTCATCTTGAAGAGCTGGAGCTCTGGCATTTTCTCAGAAATAGACACAGCACAAGTACCCACACCCACTTGCCCCCTTCAGTCCCGTTACAGCCCCCTTACTGCACCAGCAACCAACATCCCACCAACAACACTGTACTTACATTCATTAAGAAGAGCTTCAACTCTGGCACTTTTCCAGGAGGTGTCGACGATGCAAAAGGGTCCAGGGACTTTGTATTTGACTTGATCCAAAACTGCAGCTGCTGAGCATCAGCAAAAGGCTGATATCCAGGTTTTGCGCACTCCCTACAGAAAATAGGTATAGCACCGCCATTTGACAGAGTCGCACAGGTGGCGTTGCTTCTGGCTAGGCCTTCGCCTTGTGCCATTAGCTTGGTGTTTTTGGCCAAGTAAGGCATCCAGCTCCATCCAGTGCCCAGGTCGTTGCTGTAAATGATAGGGTCGACAAAACCAGGTACCGGGCTGCAGGCAGACGAGCAGCAGGAAGGACAAAATTAGCATTAGGTTAGACTTCTCTAGATGATAGGGTCAACAAATCAGGTAGTACCGGGCTGCAGGGCAGGAGCAAAGCAGAAACAGAGGGGACGAGAGGAGCAGCAGGTTAGAGGGCAGCAGGATCCAGCAGCAGCACTTATGCAGAAGACAGGACTAGCAATGGCAACCAGCTCCAGTCATTAACCAGGTCGTTGCTGTATATGATAGGATCAACAAAACCAGGTACTGGGCTGCAGCCAGGAGAAAAACAGCAACAGAGGGGACGAGAGGAGCAGCAGGTTAGAGGGCAGGAGAAACCATCAGCAGCGTACACAGGAGCAGGAGCAGCTACTTCAGCAGAAGAAACCAGCTCAAGGTCGTGTCCAGTACCCAGTCGGTGTAGGTGATGGGGACTTTGAAACCAGGGCTACAGGCAGGAAAGCAGCAGAAACCCGGCAATGGTAGCAAAGGGTGAGAAGGCAGCATGAGGATCCAGCAGCAGCACGTGTGCAGAAGACAGCAGTAGCAATAGCAACCAGCTCCAGCTGCAACCCAGGTCGTTGCTGTATATGATAGGTTCAACAGAACCAGGTACTGGGCTGCAGGCAAGAATATCGAGGTGAGAGAAGAAGAGCATTTAGGGTACTAGTTGAAAGGCCAGCAGAATCCAGCAGCCTAAACCCTAAACCATAAACCCCCCTGGTACTAGTTGAAAGGCCAGCAGAATCCAGCAGCCTAAACCCTAAACCCTAAACCCCCCTGGTACTAGTTGAAAGGCCAGCTGAACCCAGCAGCAGCATACACAGAAGCAGGAGTTGCAGAAGCTGCAGAAGCAATGAGCTCCAGCCGCTACCCAGGCCGTTGGTGTAGATGATATGGTCCGTAAAACCAGGTATCGGCAGGCAGGAAAGGAGCAGATAAAAACCCAGAGGAGAGAAGAGGACATTTAGCCTACAAAGCAGCAGAACTAAGAAGCAAGGGCAGCAGAACGAACAGAAACAACCAGCTCCAGCCGCTTCTTAAGATGTTAATCCTGTAGATGATAGGGTCTAACAATGAACCATGAACCAGGCTGCAGGCAGAAATGCAGCAAGAACAAACAGAGGGGAGAAGAGGAGCACTGGGTTTATGGGGCGGCATGATTTCACCAGCGGCATGCATAGAAACATGAGGGGCAGGATCAGTACGAACAAACAGCTCTAGCAACTACCCAGGGAATTGCTGTAGATGATGGTGACTACAAACCCAGGCATCGGGCTACAGGCAGGAAAGCAGCAGGAACAGAGGGTAGTAATGCCACCTAAAGTAGCATTAGGTTAGAGGGCAGCATAAATCAGCAGCAGATTGCATAAAAGCATGATCAACAGAAGCAGCATAGTAACCAGCTCCAGCTAATGCCCAGGCACGTGCTTGCTGTAGTCGGTAGTGCCAACCAACTAAACCAGATACTTGGCTTCAGACAGGAAAGCAGCAGGGATAGACGGGATATGAGGAGCAATTCATGGCAGGGCAGCATAATATAGCAGCAGCAAGAGAAGCAAGGGCAGGAGAATGAACAGAAGCAACCAGCTCGAGCTGCTACCCACGTCGTTGCTGTAAGCTATAGGACCATAAAACCAGGTACCGGGCTACAGTAAAGAAAAAAGCAGCATCATTAGCATACATTACTTAAACTTGCAACAGCAGCAGCAGCAGCAAGCGGCGTTCAAGTGGCTGCTGTAGCCAAAGCAGCAGACAATATGGAAACAGGATGACGAGCTTGTCTTCATAGCCTGGGTTTGTTTGGCCAGTGGCATGGCTGGTCTTGCAATAAAACTGATGGAGTGGATCGAGTTTCAGGAGCATGGCTCCCAGGGCAGAGGAACTTGTGGTGCAACGATACTACTGACAGCAGTAAACAATGTTTAGGTTGAACGCAGCTAAGCAAACTGCAAAAGCCGGGATCGAGTTGCCAGTGCACAAGCTGTTGCTGAATAATTGTGATTTGCAGAAGCCGCCCATGGCAAAAGCAGAAGAGCCACCTATTGGAGCAGCAGAAGCAGGGTTTAGGGTTGGGTTTTAGGGTTACACCTTAAACTCTAGCATCATGACGGGCAACGCAAAGGAGCGTCAGAACTAGCCAACTTGAAAAAGCCTCAACAAGACAGAGTACGGGCAGGACTTGAGCAGAAGTAAAGGCAACAGCAGCAAAACGAGGGGCTTCAGCAGGGGGGGGGGGGGGGGGCAAGAAGACCTTATGAGAACCCCACGTCGGAATTTTTTTGAAGGACACCTCTTGAACCACCCACTCACCCACCACCAACCCCCCCCCCCCCGGCCTTCAGTCACATCCTTTTTATGACTAGCGCTAGCAACTTCAACAAGCAATGGTTCCTACAAGCGCCATGCATCGGCAGCACTTCACCTTTATAAATGTTTTAGTCTCGTTTCTTAATTCACGACTTATTGTACCATTTATGCTAGAGTATCAAACAGGCAAAAGCCCGCAGTTGTCATGGGTCCCTGCTTATGTCTTCTGGGTTCTAAACGTTGGTGGGCCTGTTTATGTACTATGCAAGGCCCTACTCCCTTGATGTATGCAAGCTCGCTTCTCCGTCTTCCTCTGCTATAGTTCTTTATCTCTTTCTGGCAATTGCACCTCTACTGGATACTTACTCCATTGGCTCGCCAGTTGTACAATCTACAGGTCTGTACTCCATCTTCATTACGCCATATGTTGGATGCACCAGTTTCTCAAATGCCCAATGTGACAGATCAAAGTGGTTATGGCCACCGCAGCACCACCATTGTCTTCGGACAGTCCCATCCTTGACCTTGTATATACAGGGGCAGGAGTCGCCCACTTTGACAGTGATCACTCGCTTCTCATCCCAGCATTTGGAGTAGAACATGCCAGATTTTTCATAGGGATTACCTGGCAAGGAGCAGAAAGAAGAGATCATTCATACTATTGCAACACCCGTTTGTTGTCAGAGTTTTAAAGGGGCCACAGAGTGACAGAAATGATTTGAGCTGTGCTTAATCATGGGTTTAACACTCACTCCCTGCAGTATGCCCTGCATTGATAGCTGCTTGTGATTCAATATAACAAGAAATATTTAACACACAAATCCAAGGTGTGGCTGCTGTCTGAAATGGTGTGGCATGCCCTGGTGATGATTGCACTCAAACTACTGACTTGTTACACCATGCCCCGGCCAGAGGGATTTAATCTGTGCAACCCGGCCAGTGGCAACATCCACACACCTTCTTCCCTTATTGCACAGTTGATGATTACACAAAGCTGGTGGGCACAGCTCAGACACAAAATTTATCACAAGTTTTGCTAAGGCAAGTAGACATCAGTCCCCGGGAATGACCTTTACGGAATCAATCTTAACTCCATCAACAGCAAGACTTAGTACCTGTACGCTCTTGCTATTCCCCCGGGGCTTCGGGACCCCTACGAGCCAGCACCGTGGTGCCAACTAGGCAACTGTGTGGGGCCAACAGAAGTAATAAAATCCTAAAGAAGTCATCCTTTAGGGTCTTATTACCTCTGGGGCCGAGGTCCCTCTCTGGCATCGGCAGGGCACCATCAACAACACGCCAAGCAGGCTAATAATTCTTATGATGAAGTCTGCATGTTCTGTTAACACCAGTACGCATACCGGGCAAGATTCTGTCATAAGTGATTAGGTGCCTTTCACAGGGACAACTAACCCTAGACCAAAACCCTCAAACGTAGACCAATACCGTAAACCTTACACCCTACCTGGCCAGTTTCTACCATAGGTGTCCTTTACAGGAACGGGTTCGTAGTACTCCAAGTCTGCAATCCTGAGAGGCTTGCCGTCATTCTCAGGGAAGCCACTCTTGCAGCGGACCTGGCAGAGCAGGAGAGCAGCGCACATGGGCAGGGCACAGAGAACATATCTCAGCAGTCTTATCCAGCGCAAGTATCTCATCTAGTAAACCAAGTAAACAAGCCGGACATAGTTCCTGAAAGGGCGGTGGGGAATTTTTACTTGTTACACCGCGTGCGCAAGAAGTTTATGTATGGCATCTAGGCACTCTAGGGGGTATAATTGAAGGGGGTACAATTAGCAGCCACCTTCTCATGGTGTACCCTGTGGATAGGCCAGTCTTGAACTTATATGTTTTTGGTCTGTTTCTGGCCTTGGTACAAAAGGAAAAATGTAGATGCAGCATGGTGGACACTCTAATGCTTGGTCTGTCTTTCTTTCCTGGTCTGCCACTATCAGTCTGCTACTACCAGACAGTCTGTTTATTTCAGGAGATGATAAGGAAAAGAGTACAATGATTGCAGTAGAATGCATCCAAGGCTCCAGCAGGCTCTGTGTACAGCATTGGCCAGCAGTAGCCCCATTGCATTACAAAAGACCTCTTTGCCCTTTCAAAAGATTTATTGAGCTCATATGAAAGTACCTGAGATATCAGGTTGGATTCCTGGTATCTGTGAAGTCATTGCATGTGAAGTTCTAACCAGTAGGTTCTGAAGCATGATAGTGTGCTTGGCTTAACCATGCTGAGCCTAGAGCTCATTCTGTACGTATGGGTGTAACTAGCCCCTGATACAATAGTGACAAGGCAAAGATCCTTGTAAGATGGCATCCGAAAACTCCAGCTGGGATCTCTCGTTGTTTATGAGTGGGCTACTCATGCAAACCGGCAAACAAAATGGCAGGTATTCCCTTTTTGCCAAACAAAAACGAAATCCCTCATGTTTGTAGAGAAAGATCTACATAAGGAGACCATGTCAGATTGTTCTCCAATGTGGTCTTGTGGGAAGGGTTCCTCGGTGTAAAGATTACACGGAGCCCTTACCGTCATGCTTGTACACTCCTATGGCTGCCCTATTGGATTTTCTAACCCCTCCTTCACCTAGCAAGACCTGCTTAAGCTGCCTAATGTGTTCAAATCATACTCTTAATTCGAATTGAATTCAACTTGACCGTCCACCTAGCCCCTCCCTCACCTGGTAACATCTGCCACAGCTGCCTGGATAATCCAAATTCTGATCCGACACAGCAGCGTATACGTCGATCGGATACGGCAGCGTCCCGTTTGCCTCCGTAAAACCGCAGCTCCCGTACTCTATCACCCCAAACTGTCCAGCAGGCCTCCCGCGCTTTACATTCACTTCTTCTAACTGCTTGCTTGCGCCGTAAAACGTTGCGCGGCCGGGGATCCATGCCCCTTTCGGCCGGTCCGCAGTCGGCCGGTGCGGTGAAACCTTGACAACTGCATTGGGATCAATAGCAATTACCTCTGTGAAGTTCTTGAGAGGTTTGCCATCGACAGATTTAGGGTGTTTCGGGGCAAAGTACAGGGCCGAGCTTGAGGATATAACGGGACGCTTGTTGAGAGGGGGAGCAGCGCCGGGAACTACAGCTGGTTTCGAACGGGGGAGTATTTTGGGCCCCACTACCAGCGCCGGTAGTGCCAAACCGGGGGGCGCAGTAGTAGCTCCTGCACCCAGAGAGGATTTGGGTGCAGCAGCAATTGGCTGGTTTAGAAGTGCTGCTGATCCATTCTGGGCTCGTTTCACTGCAGCTTTTGCTGCCATCACCGCTGCTACTGCTGCTGCTGGTGGTGATAATGTCTTCTTTGGCAGAAACACAGTAGCAAGTAACTGAGGAGATGTGATGGCAGGCTTGGTTAACCCTGCTGCTGCTGCTGCTGCTGGTGGTGCTGATATTGTCTTTTTTGGCGGAAACACAGCAGGAATTAACTGAGGAAATATGATGGCAGGCTTGGTCAGCCCAGCTGCTGATGCTGAGGCTGCTGCTGCTGTGGGTGGTGGTGGTGGTGCTGGTACCCCCTTCGGTCGAGCTGCCGCAACTGCTGCTGCCACTGCAGCTGTCGCTGCTACTGCTGTTTTCGCGGGTGATAATGCGACAGCAGCAGCAGGTTTGACTGGAGTAGGCTGAATGGTGGGGTTAGCTGTGCTTACTGCTGCTGCTGCTGGTGGTGGATTGTGTGGGGCAACAGCAGCAGGTTTGAATGGAGCAGATTGCACAATGGGTTTGGTTGGGCCTGCTGCTGCTGCTACTAATGCTGGTGGCTCTTTGTGTGGGGCAACAGCAGCAGCAGGTGTGACTGGAGTGGGCTGGACGGCGGGTCTAGCTGGGCCCACTGCTGCTGCTGGTGGTCGATTGTGTGGCGCAACAGCAGCAGTAGGTTTTACTGGAGCAGACTGCACAATGGGTTTGGTTGGGCCCGCTGCTGCTGCTGCTGGTGCTGCTGGCTCTTTGTGTGGGGCAACAGCAGCAACAGCTTTGACTGGAGTAGGCTGAACGGTGGGCTTAGCTGACCCCACTGCTGCTGCTGCTGGTGCTGCTGGCTCTTTGTGTGGGGCAACAGCAGCAACAGCTTTGACTGGAGTAGGCTGAACGGTGGGCTTAGCTGACCCCACTGCTGCTGCTGCTGCTGCTGCTGGTGGTTGTTTGTGTGGGGCAACAGCAGCAGCAGATTTGACGGGAGTAGGCTGAACGGTGGGTTTAGCTGTGCCCACTGCTGCTGCTGCTGGTGGTGGTGGTTGTTGTTGTTGTTTGTGTGGGGCAACAGCAGCAGTAGGTTTTACTGGAGCAGACTGCACAATGGGTTTGGTTGGGTCCGCTGCTGCTGCTGCTACTAATGCTGGTGGCTCTTTGTGTGGGGCAACAGCAGCAGCAGGTGTGACTGGAGCAGGCTGGTCGGTGGGTTTAGCTGGGCCCACTGCTGTTGCAGCTGCTGCTGGTGGTGGATTGTGTGGGGCAACAGCAGCAGTAGGTTTGACTGGAGTAGGCTGAACAATGGGTTTAGCTGGCCCCGCTGCTGCTGCTGCTGCTGGTGCTGATGCTGGTGCTCGTGGCTCATTGCGTGGGACAGCAGCAGCAGCAGCAGGTTTGATAAAACCAGCAGGCTGCACGGCGGGGCTACCTGAGCCCACTGCTGTTGCTGCTGCTGGTACTTTCTGTGCGGCAACAGCAGCAGCAGGTTTAAAGGGAGCAGCAGGCTTAACAGCAGGTTTAACTGGAACCAGCTCTACTGCTGCTGCTGCTGCCTTAGGCCGGGCTACAGCAGCAGCAGTCTTGACGGTTGCAGCAGGCTGCACAGCAGGTTTGCTTGGGACCATTATTGCTGGTGTTGCTGCTGTTGCTGCTGTCACTGCTGGTGATATCATGGGATGCACACCGGCAGCTAATGTCATCGGATAGGACGTAATCTCAGGCTTGACCGGGGCAGCTGCTGTTGTTGATGGCTTCAGAAATGGCGGTGCTACTGCTGCAATTTTCACAGGGAGAGGCTGAACAGCAGCAACAGCTGAACCATGAGCTGCTGCTGCTGCTGGTACCTTAGCTGGGGCAACAGCAGCAGCAGCAGCTTTGGAAGCAATGGGTGAAATAGCAGCAGCAGCTGAACCACCAGCTGCTGCTGCTGCTGCTGCTGCTGGTACCTTGGCTGGGGCAACAGCAGCAGCCACAGCAGGTATATGTGGGACCGGCTGAACCGCAGATTTAGTTGGACCTGCTGCTGCTGCTGCTGGCAGCTTGGGGGAGGCAACAACAGCAGCAGCAGCAGCAGCAGGTTTGCCTGAACCAGCAGCTGCTGCTGCTGCTGCTGGTGTTTTGATTGGGGCAACAGCAGCAGCAAGTTTGGGTGGGGTGATTGTAGCGGCAGCCTTCACCGGTACTGCTGCTGCTGCTGGCTTAACAGCTGCCGCTAAGCCAGCAAGAGTACTAGCTTCTGCATGTGTGGCTGGAAATGCCATTGCTCCTGCTGCTGCTGTTGGTAGATCCTTGGGCCGTAGTGCGGCAGCAGTCACAGCAGCAAGGGTCACTGGGTACAAAGTGCTGTCAGGTTTGACTGGGCCAACCGCTGCTGCTGTTGCCAGCGTTGGCTTTGTGTCTGGCCCCCCTGCTAGATGTGCAAGCTTAATGAGTGAAGGCTGATGGGCAGGGGGGTCTGGTGGGACAGCTAGTGTGGCTCGTTTGAGCACTCTAGAAGGAAGAATTGGCGCAGCTGATTTCATTATTGGGAGTGGCTGGCGAGGCCTGGCACCTGTTTCACGTGAACCAGGCAACAAGCAGCAGAGAGCATGCTTTATATTTCGTCCATGAAATGAATGACCTCAAGCAAAAAACATATTTGGAGAAAGAATGAAAAGGGCATGCATGGGAGGCCAACGACCTCTGATTATAAGCTACAGCTATTGGGCAGTGCCAACTTGTGACAGATACCGCACCTATCACTATCACTATGTATTGTGTACTATAACAAACCCATAAATTGATCCCTGAGAGGCTTTTCCACAAGCATACCTTACAGGCTAGGTCTACCTGGCTCTCTTTGACGCCCTGGGACCCTGTCCTTAATCCCAGAGTTTCTAGACCTTGTCATCTGCATTCTAGTGCCTAGGATGTGCGGTAGTTGTCACATCCCAATGCCAGTAGAGCTCTAGTGTTTCTCTTTCTCGCTCTTAGTTTACTAAAGATAATCCGAATTAGTATCTTAAGAGATCTCATTATCATACGATTACCGGTCATTACCTGGCTTGATTGGTGTATTTGGGACTGCTGCTCTTGCTGCTAGGGCAGCTGCAGCTGATGGCCAAACATGTGAGGCCGGAGATTGGAGGGGACCCCTGCTGCTCAAGGAGAAGAGAGGTGGTTTCTTACATATGTAGTAATGGGAGCTTTGCCTTTGGCAGACGGTGGTGCTCACACAGCTCACCCCTGACCTGCAACAAGGCAAACATTTTGGATGTTGGGTTTGAGAAAAGAAAATACCCAAACACAAAGGCATGGTTTTTAGGCCATTTGATTGGAAGTGTGTGCTGAGGTTCAGCGCATCAAGATCCAGCATTGACTTGTGAACTAGGTATGGCCTATGCTTTCATATACACTCGAAGATTCGGATGTCACTGTTTAGCTGCATAGAGGCAAAAGGGGAAGATCTGCATTGGCAGGTATCATCGTTGAGGAGAGGCTGGTCACACCCAGTGCCCAGAACATGGCATCCGCCGTCAAATCTGAGCCACATTCAAAGATCTGTACACTTTATTTGGTCGAGAGCATCCATCACGGACCAAATAAGAAACTTGAGAAATGGGCTCGGTTAGATGTACATCTAGCCCTTTCTCTGCTGCGTCGTACATCCTATGCATTGGCTTAGCAAGAATCTACATACCTGCGCAACGAATTTAAGACCAGATCTGGCACCTCTGCTATGGCCTATCATGAATGCCATATAAGAAAAACTCCTCAATTGGGGCATGCTTGCTTGTCTGTGTACACTCTAGCTCAAAAGTAGAAGTGCAGTGAAATGAGCATGGATCCTTGCTTCTGCTTACCAGATGCTATCCCTGCACCTCATGGAAGGCGGACAGTTGCTTTTCCCGCCACATTGAGCGCCTGATTGCAGAAGGATCACATCACCAGGAGCTGCTGTGATTAATGATAATCCAACTACAGCCAGGAGGAAGAGCGGCACTGTCCAATGTAGGGTGCAATACTTCCTGGCACACTCCATGTTTGGTGTATACGGAGGTCTGCACAAGCGTCCAAGAAGCAGAGGAAGGGGTTAGAGGATGGGGGTCATGCAGACTTCCCTGCTGATTTAATCTCTTCTAGTGCTGGCTGGAGCAGAGTGGTCAAGGGGTCTGATCTGGGGATGCCCGATAGGATTTTTAAGCAGATAATAGATGCTGTCAGTACAATGTATGTGCTTATGGTAGCTGCATTCTAGTCTGGTTGAACTGTCTAGAGAGGCAATTCTCCATAGCAGGGGACAGCATGGGCTGAAGTGCCTCGTCAACAGCAGCAGAGGTCTCTTGCCTGTAGTTCTGGGCCTACTATGCCCCTATGCTGTAACACGTACAACGTCTACTTGACTGAGGGGATCTAGGGCCCCACTAAGAGGATCATCCACCCGCAAGCCTCGCTACATTCCCAATGGACGAGCCGTTGAAAGCTGATAGGATGGTAGGATGATGCTCCTATACGACAAGCTATTTTGATTTGCTGCCGGTATTTATTGACACCTTTCATCAAACTCCTTGACCGCATTTGGGAGCAGTCCCGCGAGTACTGGTAGCGGGACGTCCAGGATGCACCACGACTAAGTCACTCCCGTAGGACAATTGCCCTCCTGCTATGGAAAACATAATGATACACGGAAATGATCGCGCACAGACCCGAAGACGGGAGTAAATCCTTTTGCGCAAGGGCTCGGCAAGCTTAGGGTCACCCCTCACCAGCAGCGACACCATGAAGTGACTCACCCGTGCATGTGCCGTGATGCAGTAGGCCCCCTGACACGGACATTCCTCTGACTCTTATGGCCTGACAGAGCACCATTTAGAGCCTACTTGCCTGGATCTGGCGTACAGCAACTTTGTGATGGAATTGCACGTTCCAGCCAGGCAAGGTGACGATGCCGAGCTGGCAGTAGTTCTGGTGACTGAGCAATGGGAATGCACCCAGCGGCATTGTTAAAGGGACCGCAACCTGCATGTCTCAGCTCCTTCATCATGTCAGCTATCGGGCTCGTCTTTCGATAACCAAGTGTAACAAACTGGGCTAGAGGATGCCAACGGCCACCGGCACAGCTGCAAGGTAATCGTACTGTCATCTACTGCACATACACGCGTTGTCACAACTACATGCCACAGAGGCAAATCTGGAGAAGTCCAGTCAATATTGAGAACCGCAATGGCATGTAACCGTATGAGGTTGACCAGTGAGTAACCGGCATGTACACCGACACAGAGTAGAATGAAGCTTGAAGGGAACACGGTCCTACACAAACAATAGCAGCAAGCACTCAATCACGTTCCACAACAGGGTCGATCAACCATACCAACCTGGGATCAACCTTACCCTACAAACCTCAGTACCACACACCAAACACTTTTGTGCCACTATCTTCCTGACTAGGCCTGCTTACTGGACCCATGCAACCCCATCATAATGTCCCTATGCTTGCACCATGCCACCACACCATTGTCCCCACAACTGAACAAATGCATCTTCATCTTGTGTAGGGTTCGACCAAAGCGTAAACTATGCACATTCACATGCCATGTACTAGCTGTACAGCTGCCCTTGCCAGCGCCTGCACCAGCACACAATCTAAGGTCTAAATTTGTCCAAAACTGGCACTGTCTGCAGTGCCATCATTTTCCATAACTACGAATCCATAACTTGACTAACAGACCATTCTACAAAGCCACACCTGATGTTTGACAACTGATGCTTCAACACTCAATATCCGTTGCCCTACCTGCATGCCCATGCGTAGGCACTGCTGCTGGTAACAAGGGAGCTTCAATTGCGGAATGGATTGCTTCCATGAAGCAGTGCAAGCTAACAATCACGAACAACTCTCCTGGATATAAAACAGAGCTCATCCCAGACAAAGATAGTTGTTATCAAACTACAATGCATGCCCTCCTGCATCAGCAGGGCAAGGAACTCCTGCACCACAGACTGTAACATATGCCTTGCTGCTACGCCTGTTGCCCCTGCTGCTATCACAATCACGACCAGCAAAAAGTAAGGCATCTCCAACTGCAAACACCAGCCCGCAATGTAACCTGCAACAGACGTCACACATCATAATGGATGATGTACTCAGGGTATGCCTGAGCATTATCATACACTGCAAAGATATCCCCCGCAGCAGGCTTCGCCCGCCCGCTCTGAGACACCGAATCAAAGCCCTCCGGTGGCTTTCGCATGTTGCTAGTCCCCAACCCAATCTTCCCAAGTGACACCCGGCACATCAGCATCGCATACTGCCCCACCCACTCATGCCTCCCCGCCTGCTGCTGCTGCTGCCCACCAGGCCCAGAGCCACGCTTGCTACCCTTGCTCTTCTTACCCCCCTTGCTGCTGCCTGCTGCTGCTGGCGGTGGTGGTATACCTGGCGCCCCTGCAGCTGCCCCATAGCCAGTAATCATCCCATACAGCCCCCCTATACTACCCCACCCTCCTCCCCCCGCAGGGCCCAACCCCCCGCCCGGCATCAGTGCCAACCCAGCACCCGCATTAGGAGCTGCTTTCCTGCTGTACATATCCGAGTAGGAAGCATCAGCAGCAAAGTACGTGCCTGCCCCCAGAGCTCCACCCATGTTGCTGACTCTGATGTCAAAGCCCTGCTCCACGATTTTGTCAAAGTTGGCTAGGGAGGGAGAGCCATGCCACAGGGACACCTCATGGGGGTCATTGGCAGCCCCAGCAGCTTCTGCTACCTCCCTGCAGCATAACCGCAGCACATGATAGACAGAGGTAGCATACATAGCATCATTATCGGCAACATTGGCATGCATAAACACGACAACGTTGACCACCATGAGGAATATGGGGAGAAGGGTTTTTGCCTGCCTGAACTTCAACTTTTGGCAAAAGCTGGGGGCGGTTTGAATCCTCCCGCCCAATCCCAAGATATAAAAATACAATATACATTACATTGTTATAAGATAAATTTATATCTTCAAACAATCTATTGCATCAAAATTGTGACAGAGCATATTTCCATGCATAAGGACGAGGCATCAAATACATGGAGCTCTTCAGGCATGCAGCGGTGAGTCCATGCATGGAGATCGAGCCAATGTCCATTTAAAGCTGGCACATGCAAGCCTGCCTGCATTAGCTGCTACCTGCAGTAGCCGCTACTGGTATTAGCTGCTACCTGTACTACCTGCAATACCTATATCACATGATTACAATACTACATGCTAACTGCAGATCCTTGCTCACCTTCGCCGTATGGTGTACTTGGTCCACAGGCGCCAATTCTGCACGCGCTCAATCCGTCTGACCTTGATCCCAGAGACCCGCTGACCATAAGACTGGCGTGCCATGGACTTCTTAAAGTCATCAAACACATGCTGCGCCTCGGCTTTCAACCGCTTTTGAGCCTCTTCCTCCTGCTGCTGTGCGCCTTGAGCTCCAGCCTGCTCACGCTCCTTCCTACGTTGCCGCCTCAGCGCCTGCAAGAAAGGAGGAAGAGCACAAAAACAGCATGAAGTGATGCATTGGATGCATGGACAAACTCCTAGCTTGGACCTACAAGACACTGCCCAGAGAGGCTTACCAGACTCAAGTCTGGTCCAAAATACTCTTGCTTGTAACTTCGAGATATCAACTCATAGTGAGTGGGGTCTCCCTACCCAACCTACCTCAACTCTGAGCCATGTGCATCCTGTTCCCAGCCAAAGCCCAGATGTTACTTGCACAAAATCCTCACCATACCTCCTCAATAACAAGATGCTCAATGCTCCCAAAATACACATCATAAAGAGCCAGTGCGTTATGACAATCCTGAGGCCTTACTCCCTTGAAAGCCTGCCCCCCTGCTCTTGCAAAAAGCCCATATAGGTGAGAAGAAAAGGCAAGTTTGATGTGCGTTGCTGAACCCCTTCCCACCCCACCTTGGCAGCTCCCCCCTTGTCCATGTGCTGTATGTGGTAGTCAATGGCAGCAGCAATGTCATTCTTGGAAACCACCAGTGCTGCAATGGCATCTTCCTTGGAGAAGCCATTAGCCTGCAGCTCGCTGACCCTGTTGGGCGCTGCAGCAGCTGCATCCTGCTCCTCTTGAGTGGGGGCAGGGGCGGCTGAAGTACCTGTATAGGCAGCAGGCAGAAAACAATATATCAGTAACACAAATGCCTAAGATTAGGCATGCAACCGACAATGTGCATAAACTAATGCAAATGCCCGGAAGGAGGCAGGCATAGGACGATGTGTATGAACTATGCAGATGCCGAAGAGCAGGCAGGCAGAGGGCATCGTTGCACTTGCTCCAGCTTCTCATACTTGCAGAGAACATGTGATCATGCATCTGCTGATTCGCAAGATCTGTATGCTGTTCCAATTTAGGATACCTGGATAATTGATATAAATGGCATGCTACAAACCCCAGATACCCCAGAGGTCATAAACTGGGCTGTGCTTCAATCAACGCATCAAGAGACGAAGGGAATTGCATTAAAATACCTCAGACTCGAGCATTGTTTTGGCACATAGCAGATGCATGGTGAAGAACTTGACACCTTACATGTCCAGGCAACGTGTACCCAGGCAACATGTAAACCTCACTGAGTTGAACTTTTCACCTGAGTATGCCAAATCTCAACACATGCAGCTGCTAGAACCCATTTTATCCCTTCAAGATTCATGTACGCTAACCCTAAACACATCAGACCACTTGCGCTTTGACTTGTCATACACCACCAGAAATCATACTCTGTGAGCCATCCCCCGCATCCATCACCCCTTTACCCCAGCTCCTAGATAATTGACAATCAAAACACATTCCTTACCCCGCAGCACCCCAACCACACAATTACCTGGCAATGGCAGCACCACAAACTTTGGTACCCCCTCCTCCTCCACACTCATATCCTCCCAGTGGTCCGGCAGCTGTGCCATGGGTTGTGTCATCACATAAGCATTAGTTGCAACTCGTGCGGCCTCTGCCTTTGCTGCTTCTGCCTCCCGGGCGTGCTTCTGTGCCATTTTATCCTTCTCCAGCAGCTTGAGCTTCATCTTCTCCTTCTCCTTGCGCTCCCTGTCAAGCTGGCGCTGCAGGGCTTCTAGCTGCTGCTTGATCTGGGGATCATCTTGGAGGCGCATCATGCCATCCATCAGGGGCTGCACATACAGCAGATAGGACACAATGCTTAGCTTTCAAATAGCAACTCAGAGGGGCTGCACATAGAGAGCATAAGAGGCATGCAGCACAAAAGCGACAATATTAAACAGGACCTTCAAATGTATGCATTTCTAAAATTGGCTGCTGGCGGAATGGTAAGAGGGTGGGACATGAGGCTGGCAAGTAGTGGTTAGCGGCAACAGGCGCAAGAGGTGGTTTGTGCGGCTCTTTACTACGGTTGGGCAAATTCTCAGCGTTTGCAATACTCATAGCAAATAAGAGACAGCACCAACAGTGCATTAAGAAGTGGCAGCAGCAGCTGCAGTCTAAACAGCAGCACAGCATGGCAGCATGGACACATTTGCCAACATCTACAGTTTAGTATCCACAATGGGGCAACAGGAGAGAATAGAAGCAACTGCAAAAAGTCGCTTTCACTCCACATTCTTGAAGGTTGAAAAGAGCACTGAGCGTTGCTTTCAAGTGCTGGAATGTCAGCGTCCGTGGAATGACCGTATCTACTCTGCTAGGACGCGGTAGCAGCAGCAAATGGAGTCTAAGCAGCAACCCATACTACCTACATGGCTGATATCATGCAATTACTGGACACTAGACTCACTAAACAATCACCTCCCTTCACTCTCTGTAACCGTGCTTGAAAGACGTAGGCGCACCATCCCAGGATCACCTCTTTCCCTGTCCACAACAAAACAGGTGCACCCCCAAGGCCCCCCTCCCTACACCCCACGCTCACCACCTGCATCCCATCTGCCCCTGCAGCAGCTGCTAATCCATCCGGCTGTGAGCTGTCCAGCAGCACCACCACCTCTCCAGCCTTAGCAGCACCAGCAACAGCAGCTGCTGCTCCCGCACTTCTTAAAGACCTCCGCAGTTCGCCGTCACGCAAGGGGACTCGCTCCCCAGTGATCATCACTTCATCATCGTCGTCATCATCCAGACCACCGTCCAAGCCCACAAGTCCAGGCAGATCCTGTTGCAACACACAGAAGAAGGGGTGGGGCTGTTATACAAGTGAGGGGGTAAGAAAGGGAAGCATTGCTGCAGTTAACAGATCAAAGCTGCCACTGTCCAGACCCACAAGCCCAGGAAGACCCGGTTGCAGCACAGCACAAGGAAAGGATGGGGGCTGTTATAGAAGGGAGGGGCTAAAAAAGGAAAGCATGTGCTGTGTTTATATCAACTTTGCTTCAAATGTTGCCGCTGACATACGATCCATGTACTGGCAAGTTACAGGAGGTCAGGTCCAACAAAAGATCCTGTCTTTGCCCCATCTTTTTTTCAACACAAGCTAAGCGGGAATGATAAATTATCTAATGTCAGCCCATACAACCTTCAAAAAAAGGAAATACCAAGGCATATCAAGAGATGGTCTCGCACTTTAAATGCATGAATCCCAGCTCCACAATCAGTTATTAGCAGCTTTCAGTCACAGAGTTCATTCCTCCATTCACACTACTTGCTCCGAGTTCAGCGGGCACGACCACCAACCATAACCCTCCCAACCTCACCTTGGCCTCTGTCCCATCTGCCAGTGCCTGCAGCAGCAGCGCCATTGCAGCCTCACTAGTTGCCCCCTTCTTCACCAGCCTCGCCTCCAACTCCAACAGCATCTGTTCCTCCTCAGTTCTCAGCTTCTTCCTTCCCTCATTATCCCCCACACGACCCTTCTCCTGCTCCTCTCGTGCCTGCTGCCGCTGCCATGCTTCCCTCCCCCTCTTCAGCTGCTGCTGCTTCCTCCTCTCCTCCTCTGCATACTCCTGCAGCTGTTCATCAGTCATGGGCCTCTTGCCCTTATCCTGCGCACCTAACCCTCCACCAGAACCACCTGCACCCGCTGCTGCTGCTGCTGCGGCAGCACCCGCAACAGCACCACCAGCAGCTGCAGCAGCAGTAGCTTTGGCTCCTGCGGGAGAGCTGCTGCCCACCCCAGCCTGCCTAGCTGCAGCCAGAGCAGCAGCAGCACCAGCAGCAGCTACTGTTCCTGCACTTGAGCCACCCGCCTGCCCTCCTGCTGCTGCTGCTCCTGCTGTGTTCTCGTCTGCCTTGGCCCCCGAACCAGATCCCGAAGCACCAGCAGCAGCAGACGCCTTCCTCCTTATTGTAATTGCCCTTCCCCCCATCGCCCTTCCCGCCCCGCCATCATACAGGTCCACAAATTCCAAGCCATCAGAGCTATCACCCTCTGGCGCCACTACGCCTGCACCAACTGCTGCTGCTGCTGACCTACTCCTAGCAGCTAACCCTTCAACCTTCACCTTCTCATCTGCGAGCTGACGTCTTTTCACGGTCTTGCCACCTAACACCTCAGGACTGCTGCGCTTCCGACCACTACCACCAGGGGCAGCAGCAGCAGCAGCATTACCACCACCGACACCACCTGAACCTGCATCGCTGGTCAGGTCAATTACGGACCCCCCTCCACCAGAGCTCAGATCCGGCTCCAATGACTGCTCTCTCTGACGGCGGGGCTGCTGCTGCTTTCGGGGCTGCCTACTCAGCCTCATTTTCCGCTGTGGCCGGGATGCAACCTGAGGACTCGACACCACCTCGTCCAGCTCATCCCCACTGCTGACGTCACCACCAGCTAAGCCAAGGGACTTGCATGAATCGTTGCCATTATCTAGGAGCTTATCGTCCTCATCAGACTTAGGGACCTGCCTCTGTCGCTGCTGCAGTAATGGATTTATCTTATAGCGGGGGGGTGTCACTGCACGTGTTTTTTGCGGTCTCGTACTGGCCTGCGGCATCCCAAGCTGCATGATCTGTTGGAGGTTCAACTGGCGTTGGTCTAGCTGTGGCTGCCTTGATGGCAGGCGTCTAATTTGTGGCTGCAGCTGTGCTGATGTCCCAACTGCAGCAGTACCTGCTGTGCCAGCAGCCGCAACCGCAACTGCCGCCTTGGGAGCCCTACTTCGCAAAGCCATGCCACCGCCTCCCCCAGGCTGTCCCACGCTGCCATAACTGCCATCAGACTCCAGCCCACCGTCTTCACTGCCGCTGCTACGGTCGACTGAAAAAACTCGGTGCAGCTGTTGTGGCCCCTGGTTCAGCCCCTGCCTCCGCTGCTGGTTCACCTGCTGCAGCTGGGCTAACTGTTGCTGCTGGTTCACCTCCTGCTGCTGGTTTATCCGCTGCTGAAGCCGCTGTTTTGACTGCTGCTGCTGCTGCTGCTGGATCATTCTCTGGTTCAGAAGCTGCTGCAGCTGTTGCTGGCTCATCGGCTGCATCATAGGCATGCCTTGCCCTACCCCACCAGGCCCAGCAGCACCATTACCCAAGGGCATGGGTGGTGGTGCCACAATAGGCAGGCCAGGTCTTGACATTGGCAGAGCAGGTGCACCTGCTGCAACTGCTGCAGCAACTCCAGCAGGTGCCCCGCTGCTACCAGCACTAGTACCACTACCACCTGGTGCCCAAGAAACCTGCGGCACACCCCTCCAGCTTGGCAGAGGAACTGCACCAGGTGCACCCGCTGCACCTGTTAGAGCAGCTCCAGCAGGTGCCCTACCACTACCAGCACCACCACCACCTAATCCTAGCAAGCCAGAGGGTATAGCCAGGCCCCCTGGAGCCCCTCCACCAAATGGTGATGCCAAGGATTTCCAGCCACTCAAAGTACCCAGAACACCACCACCCCCGCTGCCACCCCCTCCCCCAGCCAGTGCTGCCTTGGCTGCCCCTCCCCCAGCCACACCTCCGCCAGCAGCGGCACCATTACCACCGCCTTGGCTGGCCCAGCCATTCTGCTTATGGTGTGAGAGCATCCGAGTGTATGCGCTGCGAGCTTCACCCTCAGAGTAGGGAGTGGTGACCGGACAGTGGTGCCATCGCTGGTCTAGATCGATGCGAAGCGGGCCAGACTTTCCTCCAGGACCAGTGGCAGTTCGGACCTGGGTCACCTCACAGTCAATCATGTTGGCAATGACAACCTGCAACAACAGACAAAGAAGCCTTTGCTTACTTGGATCACCAATGGAACACAGAGCCATGCAGATCAAACGTATCCTTAGTGCTCTGTACCCTGTGTTACATGAGGGGAGAAAACTCATAGCTGGAAGCCCACAACAAGTGGCTTATTGTGTTTTTGCGATACATGCTTCCAATCAAAGGCCGTGCCCAGTCTTGAGTATCAAACTAGTATGCCTTAACAATACAATCTATCTTCATGCCAATCTTTAAATACACACCATTATCAGCTGCTGTGACATGGCATCGACACCTACATTCCATTGTACCCCTTTCGCCTCCCCACTCAAAAGTCAACATCAAACCAGACCCAACAGACTATCCACAAAGACAGGGCATAAAGGGCCTTGCTGGCAACCTTCACCCAGTCGTAAGCACTGCCATGGCTTGCACTTAGCAGGAACAGCACTCACATTCATGACAGACTCCACACTGTAGTCTGGTTGCCAAGAGCCTGGGCTGCCACTGTTAGTTAATGTCTCCATACAGATGGAACCTGCACCAGGGCAGAAATTTTCACCATCCTTCAGAGTAAAGGTAGCAGCAAGAATGACTGTCCAAGCTCTAATTTATTGCTGGCCATATAGCACACCTACTTACATCCTAGGAGAAAGTCCGCAAAATTTACCCTGGAGGGCAGGCATCTTGCTATCAGACTACCATTCCCCATACTCTGCATGCTGATGCTAAGCAGCAGGGAGTTCCTCAGCTTGGCTGTCACATCAAAAAAAGGTCTCAACTCCAAGCTGCTGGACGGGCTTCCTACACCAAGGTTCTCAACCACTCAAGAGCTGGCGACACAATTCATTTGAGGACAGCACCATGTTGTCAAGCTACTTATTGTCTGGCTGAAACTGTGTGTGGTAATCAATAATGTCCAAATTGATTGCTTTCCTGCAAAGTCAAGGGGTATGCTGGGATAGCATGCTTTGGCATATGAATGCCCACCAGGTGTTCCCCGCTGTTACTGTCAATGAGGACCACATTCCTCCCGTTCTTACCTCCTGCTGTGACATGTCCTGTATACCATTGGCAGCGAGGTGCAACTACCCGCAGGAAGAAGGGCTCATTGGGATAGTCAGCGGGGAACTGCAGCTCCATCAGCAAATGGTCCATGCCATGCCGCTGCTTAAGTTTGGCAAGATCCTTGTTGAGGTCCTTGCCTCCAACAACATCATCATCGAAGTTCTTCAACTTCAGGCGCCACTTGCGCACATTGTCACCGACAGTTTCAAGGTCATGCAGCTGTCCATTGGGCTCCCGCTCGATCAGCTTGGTCAAGTACTTGAACTACAGGCAGCACCACGTAGGAGAGGGGGTGTCAGCTG
The DNA here is from genome assembly GCA_963556185.1 of Pseudopediastrum boryanum. NCBI lineage: Eukaryota > Viridiplantae > Chlorophyta > Chlorophyceae > Sphaeropleales > Hydrodictyaceae > Pseudopediastrum > Pseudopediastrum boryanum. The sequence goes on from OY744495.1 coordinate 665,548, forward strand.
AGCACAGGTTAGAAAGGGTCATAGCTGCTTTTGTTGCTTCTGCCGGCAGGTTATCAAACCATGGCTAACTGCGTTGGAGCCACAACCTTCTGAGATTGAAGCCTATCATCTTAAAATGCAACGCATACACCAGAGCGGACAAAGGTGTTGCCTGCTCTTATGTTCGTGGACAGGGCAGGACAGCAGCATACCTCAGCCATGATACGCCGCTCCCCACGCTTCCCCTTCCAAGGAACTTCCTTCTCCCGCTCGGCCATGTTCCGGTAGGTCCGAGGAGGAGGACCGCAGACCTAGCTGCTGAGCTGCCGTGCTTAGGTAAGCCTCATGCTCGCCAGCACTAAACTTTACTGACACAGTACAGATATAGATGAAGTCCCCAATGATGCAGCCAAATGCTGAACAGTACCAGCTTGCAGTTGAAAGCTTTGCTATACAGTCCTCAAGCAGTTCGAACGAAACCACATGACGCAGGCCTGGGTACAACCGCTGTTCCAGCCGAGTCAGAGGAACACAGCAGCTTTCCAAGGAAACTGCTGCATTCAGCCAGGAGGAAGGTCTGGCGTGGCATGACTGCAAGGCTGAACGGTGCCACTTGGCCCGAGACTCGCTGACTCGCATGCTGAGGTAACTAGGTAGGGCTTTAGGCAGGGCTCTCATGAATGTGTGACCACAGGTCACACTACTGCTGTTGAGAAGTTCGATTTGTTATAACAGTCCCGCGCTCTATAAAAGCTAATGTAGGAGCAAATCATTCACTAAGGCAGCACAAACAGCCTGCGATCGTCAATATAGCTTGTACCACCATTTCTTCCTGGCATCGAAGATGTCTGGAACACTGAACATCGCAGGCAAGTTTCCCAACGAGCACATACTTGCGCTCTACCAAAGGCTGAAAGAGACAGCTCGTCAGCTCGACAGCTCGCCTGAAATGCTGCTCCTGCTCGCAGTGCTCAAAGCACGCAACCTACAAGATCTGAGCCCAGCAGCAGGGCGACAGGCCTTATACGTCAAGGTCGTCTGCAATGGGTCGCAAAGCATATCTGAAACACACTACGGTAAGGGTGGGGATCTGCCATCCTGCTTGCCTTCTTACTTCTTACTGAGCCAGCCATGTATGTCGCCTTCCAACTGAACCCCGCTGCTGCAGATGCCGGCGTTAACCCCGCTTTTGGAGATACGTTCACCATTCCAATCCAGCAAGATCAACAAAACATTCAACTGGAAGTCTGGGCACGCCATGGTGGCTCCGACGTGATGCTGGGAGGCAGCTTCGTCAGCCTAGCAAACCTAGCAGCAGCAAATGGGGCTGTAATCAGAGTCCAGCTCTCTGATCAGTCAGGACAGCCACGTGGTGAAGTGGACTGCACAGGCACCATCACCTGGGAAACCAGCTCTACAGACCCCTCTGCTCCACCAGTAAGTTACTCCTCAGCAGCTGAGAATTACAGGCAATTTTAAGTCAATCCTGGGTCATGCCCTTTGGTCTGATCAGTGCAAAACCAGCCAGCACAAACCGTACTGTCACCATATGTGGATTCAAAATTATTTAATAAATATGCATGTGCCCGCTGCGACTTGGTCTGTCTTGGCTATATGCGGTTAGATGACTTCTTTTCCACCTTATGCCTCAATACCATGGTTCTCGGCTGGTAGTGGGGCTGTTGAGCCTCGTACACATTGGCATTAGGTCCACCCTAGGTGATGTTCCCAGAACCGGTTCCAAGTGTTACGTGCTTAGAAAGTAGGGTTTAGGCTGTAGCCGCACCAAGGCAGCTAAATCGGAAAACCGAACACACCGGGGTCAACCCCCATTTCCCTACCCAAAGGAACAGGAAACACCACATAAATGCGGCTAATAAAGGGTGTCAAGCCAAGCTGCTTCTGCTGTTTTCATACTGCAAGTATTCCACCCGAGTTGTTCAATCGCATGTTTAGCTGCTCTTTTCTTAACCTTTTTAGTCTTTTGGGGGCTCCAGTAAGGAAGTGCTTGTCCTGTGCTTCCCATAGCTTCCCATAAAATGTAAATAATCTAATAAAATTTATTTTTCCCATGGTCTCTGGGAGAGACGCTTCTGTAACCACATTTTTCTGCTTGCTACTGCTGCTGCTACTGCTGCTGCTTGATTGCTTGTGGCCCCCTAGCTGCAGCCTGTACTCCCAATTCCTTAGGACCACGGGAGTACACACTTCCCCTCATTCCTGCTCCTGGTTTCTGTTACATTCTGTTCCTAGCAGCTTGAGGTGCATGGCCCATGGCACTTTGCTACGGCATGTCACAAACTGTAATGACTGTTGTTGTTTCATTTCATGATATGCCATAGCAAAAAGGGCCATAGGCCCCGGACCTCAAGCTGTCACAAAGCAGCAGCGAGGTGGAACAAGTACTAAAAGTGACCTTACTACTTCTCTTTCTGGCCTTCTGCAGCTGAGCAGTGCCATGAGCTCCTACGGGGCATCTAGTGCTGCTCCCTACAACAGCTCCCCTACAGCATCTTACAAGTCCAGCATGCAAGCACCTCCAACCAGTTTCTACCCTTACACCTACCCCCCAAGCAGCAGCAATGCTTCTCCCCATGGCTACCCCCCTTCAGGCCCAACACCACCACCACCACCACCAGCAGCAGCAGCAGTAGCAGTAGCAGGATATCCCGCACCATACCCACCCCCTCAGGGATACCCCCCTCAACAACAGCAGCCTCAGAGTTACGCCCAGATGGCACCAGCACCAACTGCAGCTGCAGGAGGCTATACCTACCCCAGCGGAGGCGGTTATACGTACCCCTCACCCTACCCTGCTGCTCCTTATGCAGCACCACCATCACCACCTGTAGCTAGTGGTAGTGCCGGTTACGCCCCTATGACTACCCCTGCCGTACCGCCTCAGCAGTACATACCACCACCTCAGTTCCAGCAGCAGCAGCCACAGCTCGCCACTGCAGGAGCATCAGGGCAGAAGCACTCCAAGGGGTTTAATTGGGGTGCTGTAGCAGCAGGAGCAGCAGGGGCGCTGGGTGGGGCCCTAGTAGGAGGTGCTGTTGCTGATGCTATGTTTGAACCCCACAGGCACCATCATCATGGGGGCTTCTTCGAGGGAGGCTATGGAGGAGGCTATGGAGGAGGAGGGGATACGGTGATTGTGGAGAACAACAGGGGGTTCTTTGGAGGGGGAGATACGGTGGTGGTGGAGAATGGCGGTGGGTGGGGTGGGGGTGAGACAGTGATTGTGGGGAATGATGGGTGGGGAGGGGATACAGTCATCGTAGAGGATAGCTGTTGGTAGAGCGAGCAAGAGAGTGCTTGCTGGAGAACACAGAAAACAGCAGGGGGAGGTGGCGGGCCAGTCATAGGCTGCCATCATCTGCGCATTCACACCGTACGTTGGCAGCTGCCTGTCCTCCTACGTCCTCAACGTACTTGTTTACGCTGTAGTTCCACAGCCGTGGATGATGAGGCACATTGCCTCTTCTTGTGTGAACACCCCACAATTGTTGAGGCTAGAGATGTGTTCATGTCAACTGTGGTACCACCTGTGTCCTCGTTGTCTTCTCTCAGGTATGCTGACTTTTGGGCCCTGTCTTCAACTGGCCGGGTCCCTCTTCCAGTGTTGGTCAAGTATGTTGCCATCTGCGTTCGTGTCGGTCGCCAATGCCACCAGTCTGGTGGTACTGATGTGGTGGACTTGCCAGACATCTTGCTTCCGGAGGATCAGTATTAAAAATATGTTTGATTCAGAGTCCGATATGTCTGGTGATAATTCTGATGATGAACTGGTTGAAGTCTTCTGAATGAATACCTGGTTGGTATCCATTTACTTGGTGGTATGGAACCCATTGTGTTTTGGATCCATCCGATGGTGTATTTGGTCGGTTCGACCTAGCAGCCCTTTGCAGTTGCCACACCTTAAAATTTGTTATGTTATGTTCATAGGGATATGGTGTTGGAGCTATCTGGAGAGTTGAAGGAGCATGCAGAGCCCACTGTGGAGGTGAAGTTGTTTTTACGGAGTAATGGCGCGGCCATTAATTGATCCAGATGCAATGATTGCTTGCAAACTTGCAGTTGTTTTTCATGAAGCCCGGCCTTTGTGAAGAACAACTGGAGGTTCGGAAGTACTCATTGCATTTGGATCGATCATGGCATGGACTGAAGGAGCAGCAGCAGGAACCTTTTTGGGCCCCAAGATTCTGCATGAGAAGCTTAGGGCAACCTTCAGTGCCTATAGGTGGCTGGTAGCAGTACCCCATCAGGGTTTTGTTTCCAGGTCAATGAAATCATCGGTACATATGTTCAAGGTTGGTTGGCCGGATGGCTGTGGAGAATCTGTCCTGCCAGAAAAATAGCAGACATTCCTTTGGTCTTGTGGAGCCTAATCGTAGTAGCAGCAGCTATGTTTGTTGTTGAAGCAAATTGGTGGTGCAGTCTTTGAGTTGTTTCATCGTAATGTCAATTGAGTGCATCCTATTGGCCTGTACATGTGTGATCAGGCTAAGGAGGAACACTTCCTATTTTTTACTTGACCAGCTCGGGGCCAGGCTACAGGGTTATGTAAGTGATTGTTCTGCCAGCAACACAAAAGTGATGTGTAAAGACGTCTATGGTATGTTGTTTGTTTGTGAATGGCACTTCTTTATTCTTTGCCGTTTGTAACCAGGGGCTGATCCTACGGAGTGTAGCCGCCTCTGCTTCTTGGTGCTGTCTCGTCATTTGTACGATATGGTAAAGTCTGAACTGAGTCTAGATAGGTTTGGCCAACAGTGTGGTGTTGATATCTTGGAAGCAGATTTCCCGGTTTCCTTGTTGATTAGTGCCGATGTTGGCGAGAAATACAGTTGGAAAACATGTTTTAATTGTAGCGGAGCCAATTGATCATGGCCTCCCTGGGTGAGAGAATCCCTCTCAAAGAGATGAGATGGTGAGTGAGAGATGCTGACAAGATGTACCATATGGATGTCATCTGGCCAGTCCGGCCGCCGATTATTGCGGCCAATTGCATTGGTGCATGCTATGCACCAACTTAGTCTGTTGTCAGAGCTTTTCAATTGAGGCAAAAATGTCATACTTATTCTGACATGGCGGCGACTGGTGGGTCAGCGCGTGCCATCTCTGCTGTAAAGTGTCTTGCTTGATTTAAATTTTGACTGGGTTGTTGTAGCATCTTCATGTGGCATGTGGCAGATGCACTACTTTTGTGAAGGCTGCCGGCAGAGCATTGAAGAGACCAAGGCAATTACAGTATAAACTACTGCAAGCGCTCTCTCTATTATGTACTGCCGGAGCTGTTCCCAGAGCACATGTGGTTGTCTATGCCAGTGTGATGCTAGACACAATCACATATCTTTCATGAAGACAAGCGCCTTCCAAAAACAGCACATGGTGGCAATTACCCACCATAAGCGATCATGGGCAGCCCAGCCATTTTGAGCCCTGCCACAGTCGTCGTGTCACTCTGGGGTATGGGTGACTGCTTCGATGTTGTTGCCATGGCTGTCCAGCACAAATGCTCCATAATACATAGGGTGATACTGTGGCCTCATCCCAGGAGCCCCATTGTCTTTTGCACCTGCTTTTAGGGCCTCTTCATGAAACTTGCCAACTGCTGCCTTGCTGCTTGCAGTGAAAGCCAGATGTAGACCAGTGGTTGGCTGTTCCCCGGTGGAGAGCCAGAAATCTGGCTTCTCAGATGGCTCTGACAAGCCACAAGCGAAGATGTCAGGGCCGACCTCGTACTCCTTGTCCAGTTTGTACCCCAGCGGGGCGAGCGCCTTGAGGTAGAACTGCTTCGATGCCTTGTAATCGGTCACTTTGATGCCAATATGATCAAGTGAGCTTGGAAACAGCTTAGGACCCTCTGGAGCCTTGGTCATGGTGCGTGAGGGGCGGATGCAGACCAGTTCAGTTTCCGGAAGTCCGGGTGAGGGTGACCAGCAGATCGTAGACTCAAAAGAGGGTTAAGAGATCCCTTCTGTCGGGCCTGCATCCCTTATATCGAGGTGATGCAGGTTGCACTACGTACTCGCTTTGGCCTGGGCGGCGGCAACGGAGCATATCATAATCCCGCTTACGCACAGGTAACGCGAGAGATGACTGTCCGTACGTATGTATTGCCTCCGCGATACTAGCACTGCACTAAGATTCGATCTATGAACATGAACGTCTGGTGCTGGTGGCCACTGTTCTCCCGTTTTTCTGGTGCGCGCTTGTCACATGCTCTTCAGTACAACTCAGGAGGGCTTCGGCAGCGTTTGAGCCTAGTCACTAGATGACGACTGGGTGACGGACCTCGGGGACACCAAAGGCAGTGCGCCGTGCCATTGAGAGGAGCTCTGGTTGCACATTGACGGCAATCACGCGCATGCAGAATCTCTCGGGTCCCTCACTGGAGGTGTTGCAAGATCTGACACAAAAGGATGTCGCATGTGATGCCCGCAGGAGCGCGTGTCCCAAGCCCCGTCCAAGCTACTAAACATGAATCCAATTCAGCGCGCAACTCAATCGTGCTGAGGAGCACCTCATCGCATCAAACAAAGAAGCAGCATGACCAGCTACCTTCGTGGTTCTTCCCCCACTACTACGCATCCTAGTGTTGCACAGTGGCAGATGAAACATCACAATCTTAGCCTCTAAGCCTCTATTCTAGACTCCCGACTCATGTTCACAAGTTACCCTTGCTGCAGTGTCCCCATCCCTAGACAACATGCAGGAGTGTAGTCACTTTAAGCACACATGCCACCTCAGCATGGGCAACATAACATAACATAACATAACAAACATTTAAGGTGTGACTGCCATACATGGTCAAACAATGCACGGCTTCTTCTTGTTCTGTGTTGCAATACATGCTTCCAAGCAGCCCAATTACGTCCTTGCACCAGAACCATTGTACCCAGAGGCCATAACCCCATCTCCCACATAACGGCTTTCTGTGTGACACCTTAATACACAACAGTAGTGCCGCATATACTTAGTTGCCTTATGGGGGTCAATGCGATTACTTTATACAGCCTTGTAACCCCACCCCAAACCACCCAATAAGCCCATGAGAATAAATTGAGTTCGGCAGTGGTGACACCGCAAAAAAAACTAGACTCAACCCCTGTTGCTTGGTTCCTGCCAGTCACCACAGTGACAACCTTTGCACCCTTCCTCCCCGCCACTCCATGACACAATACAGGCGCATTCATGCTGCACCACCCCTCGGCTGAAGCCATAATAAATCCTTCAAACTATGTTGTACATGATGCATATCCCTGTCCATCCGGCAGCGGGGTCCTGCGTTCAAGCATGCATACCTGGCAAATGTACGGGGTGCAGGGGCCCCGATATACAAGATAGACCATCGCACAGCCCTCGGACTGTGCAGCACCCATGACATGACTCCCAACCAGTTTGTGACTGTGCGCCCCAATGCAGAAAACAGTGAAGCATGCCTTCAGACACCACACCTTGCACTGCCATAGGCTACTGCACATTTGCAAGTAACAGATAGGCATTACGTGGATCCCTGCCATGCCTGGGAACAGGCTTGCCAAATGAAAGATGCATAACAATGTTACGTAAGAGCATGCCATAAAGCATCCCAAGACAGCACATAGTTGCACCATCACAGCCAAACTGTGAGAAAACAAACAGCAATTACGCAGATGTATCTGGCATGCCATAGCCCGCCCTGTCAGCCCCAAGCTCATCCTAAGAGACTGGGTTCATTGCCAGCTTCTGACCCCTTCATATTACCACTACACCATCCCAATGTGCCTGAGACGTTTATTGCAACATCCCAATGTTAGCTTTCTGATGCCGCAACAGTCCATCATGCATCCAAGTTGCTTAGACAGGACCATGATGCATGTCCATTTGGGGACAGAACGCTGCTTCTAGCTGCTAATAACACCACACAGACCCAAGCCCCAATGACACCCCATCAAATTAACCAAGTCATACCACAGAGGTACTGCCAGATACTGCTGGATACCACGAGTTTCTATGTTACATGCCAGGGCCTCAAATAGCAAATAACATGGCCCAAAGGCAATAGCTGCCAGCCCTGTTGCTGCACCACATTCCAATCTCACTGGCTATCCACATGACCATCTAGTCCTCCCGAATGACAAACCTGCCCTTCTTCTTGACAGCAGAAGGGGATGGTGTCCTTGCCCCCTCTTTACCTTCAAATACCACAGGCACCGTACCAGCTGCTACCGCCTGCTCCCACTGCTGCTGCTGGTACAACTCCTCATCAATCGCAGCCCCTGGTTCCTCTCCTGCTGATTCTACAGCTACCTCTGGCTTGGGCGCAGGGCTCATAGCTCCTTGGTCTCTTTGGTCACGAGTGGCTGACTGAGGAGCATCTATGCTATGCTGCATGGCTAGTAGCTTCGGGCCGGCCGCTGCTCCTACTGCTAGTGTTGTGTTTGGAGTTGATGGAGTCGCTCTGCTTGGTGGTATGCCACCTTCGTCCATCACCCTTACGTCATTCCCACTACCAACCCCACCAGCAGCAACAGGAGCCGCAGTAAAGTGCACATGGTGGCCCACATGGCCCTCAACAGGGCCCTCAGGCATGCCCTCTGGCGCTACTGCTGGCTGTGCAGCTGCTGCCCCAGGCGCTGCTGCAGCTGCTGATGCACCCTCTGGCGTGTGAGAACGCAGAGGAGTGGCGGTTCTAGACGAGGGCTGTGACTTTGGCGGCTTGCCAAGTCCACCCAGTATCCCCACTAATGGCCCTGATGCTCCTCCAGATTCCAGCCCACCCCCTGCCCTTGGCGGTCGACCAGACAGTACGCTCGTACTGCTGCCCCCACCACTGCCAGCCCCTGCTAGCGCGCTGCGAGCGCTGCTGCTGCTGCCATCAGCTGAGCCTGTATAAGACCCACCAGCCGCACCAAGAGCACTGGTTGCAGAGCTCCCGCTGCCAGTGCCGGTGCCGTGCGGAATGCCATGGTGTGGGTGATGCAGCGCCTTCCCAATGTCTTTCAATGAATCGCACAACTGATCCCACATCTTCAAAGGGCTCCCGCTCCTACACGGCTTGTGGTGGATGTCACCAGCCCCAACCCCGGCTAAGTGCAACCCCGGCCGTGCAAGACACGGCTCCGTTGCTGACAAGCTCAAGCCTGGTCTAGCAAGCAGCGGCTCTGATGCTGCTGTTCCTTTTGCTGCTTGCACCGGCCCACGAGGGCTCCTGCTGGGGCTGCTGAGTGGTGAAACCCCAGCCTGCTGCTGCTGTTCACCTGACTTGGCGCTTCCTTCCACTAACAAGGGACTGACACTTGGCTCCCTGGACATATCCCCCAACCCAGCCGAGTCCCTTGACACCCTGGGACCATCCCTCTCTGCTGCTACTGCTCCTGGTGATGCTATTTTCACATCTCCCGGCACTGCTACTGGACTCCCTGGACTCTCCAGGCCATTGCTATCTCCATCTGCTGCTGCTGCTACTGCCGCTGCCAACTGCGCCGCTTCTCTCTGTTCGGGCACGTCAAAGGAGATTTGCTTCCTAACCTCCTTCCTCGGGCTCCTACTAGGACTACCAGATCCAATCTGCTCCTGCTCTCTCCGTTGGTCTTTCTGCCCCAGCACCCCAGCTGCTTTCACTGCTGCTGCCGATGCTGCCACCCCACCTCCTCCTCCTGCTGCTGCTTCCCCTTCCAAATCAAGATGAGGTATACTAGCCTCATCCTCCACCTTTGCTGCTGCTGCCCGCGCCGCTGCCCTCCCAGTCCTCAGATTCGGACTGCTGATGCTCCGTTGCCGCACAAGCATCTGGTGCGCTGTTAACTGATGCTCCCTTCTGCTCTGCTCTGCAGCAGCTGCTGCCGCTGCCTCGTCCTCAGGACCTTCATAAGCACCTTCATACACCGTAAACCTGCCAGACCGCTTCCCAGCAGCCGGCACTGCACTAAGCGGACGGTCACCACTTGGCTCCAGCCGCCCTGCCTGCTGCTGCTTCGGCTGTTGCTCCTGTTCTGCTACTGCAGGAAGCTCGGGAGTGCCTGCCCTACTCAGCTTCTCAGGCGAGCCCAATGGGGTGGACGAGTTAGAGAAGGGGCTCACGGTGCCGTTGGAGGCTGCCACTGCGGGTGCTGCTGCTGCTGCTGCCACTGCTGGTAACGTGCCGCTGTTGTAAGCAGTAGCAGTGGTGCCCGTAGCAGCACTGAAGTCCCATGATGCCACATCAGATATGTAAGCCACTTGGCTAGCTGCTGCTTTGGCATCATTGTCCTGGAGCATGAAAGAAATGTTCGAGTATTGTGTTAAACTAGCTCCAAAAAAGTTCGAAATTTGTTTTCAGATATCAGACAGTCGATCCAAATCATAGACAGACCAGATCTGATACAGACTATTAAGACGCAATTGTCACCTGAAAAGAGCAGCTTTGATCCACACATGAAATTGCAAGGTCACAGTGGCTTGCAAAAATGGACATTGCATGCTTCGCCCTTCCATACCAGCAGCATTGCAACACCGCACGAGCAGAACATGTCAACTATGATGCCTGGATGGATATCTTTGCACTTAGTTAATGAACGCCCTTCTGCAAGACCATCACAACGCACAGCCACAACCAGTCTCAGCCTCTCAGACACCAAGGCAGACCCTCAGGTACCGTAAGTGTGCCTATAGGGCCCAAACCTCGCCCTTCCCTTTGTTCCTGCCAGAACTCCAGGGACATCTTAGCGGACACCATCGGACCATTGCACACCAGAAGCTTGCCCAAACCCCTCCCATTCAGACACAATGACCACCTCTTTGAACAGTCAAACATGCTTCTTGTTACCCCCGCTCGTGCCTTCACCCACCCATGCCCTGCCTGAACGCCTTGTGCCCTGGCCACCTGAAAGCCCTGTACCATATGCTGTTGCAGATGCTAAAATCTTCCATGTTTTCAAAGCAGGTGCCCTCCAGCTGCACCTTGCTCCTAAACAGCTGATACACAGCATTGTCTTTCTGATCCCCTTTCCCCCAAGCCCCCCTCCCCATCATGCCATAAACACCCTTGCCCTAGTGGCTGCCTTCCCTGCCCTAATCTCCGCCACCAGCTCAGGGCTCCTGTTCGAAGAATCAGGTACCGGATGCTGTTGCAGACATAAAAGCACTCCACATGTTCACAGCACACAGGTACTACCTGCTCCTACGCAGTGATCCCCGGCAGTGACTTTCCGCTCCCCTCTTCTCCCCAACCCATCTCTCCCCCCTACTCACCCTTGCCCTAGTGGCAGCCTTCCCTGCCCTAATCTCCGCCACCCGCTCAGGGCTCCTGTTCAAAAAGTCAGGTACCGGATGCTGTTGCAGACATAAAAGCACTCCACGTGTTCACAGCACACAGGTACTACCTGCTCCTACGCAGTGATCCCCGGCAGTGACTTTCCGCTCCCCTCTTCTCCCCAACCCATCTCTCCCCCCTACTCACCCTTGCCCTAGTGGCAGCCTTCCCTGCCCTAATCTCCGCCACCCGCTCAGGCCTCCTGTACAAAAAATCAGGTATCGGATGCTGTTGCAGACATAAAAGCACTCCATGTGTTCACAGCACACAGGTACTACCTGCTCCTACGAGGTGAACCCCAGCAGTGACTCTCCGATCCCCTCTCCTCCCCAACCCATCTGTCCCCCACACTCACCTTAGCCCTGGTCGCCGCCTTCCCCGCCCTAATCTCCGCCACCCGCTCAGGCAAAGGAGGCAAGCCCTGCAGAAGGTGCTGCTTCACATAATGTGCATCCTTGGCCTGCCGGAAGAACTTGTGCTCCAGTAGCTGCTTTGCATTGGGGCGGTCCTTAGGGTTCTTCTGCAGACACTTCCGCACCACGTCCTGCATAGCAGTGCTGAACCTGCGCTCATGGTACTTCTCTTGCAGCTCAGGGGATGGCTCCTGTTGGGGAGGACGTAAGGAGGGGCAGCAGATGATATGTCAGCAGGGGCCAGACAAGAAGACCAACATAGTGGTGGCTACAACTGTGGCTACTGTAGCGTATTTGAGAGACTGAAACGGAAACAAAATCAGTGCTGAACCTGCACTCTGGAATTTTCCTGAAATGCCGAAGCAGGCTCCTATACCATCGTGTAAAGCCGAAAGGAGAAACAGATGTTCAGAGGCTGCACCTTTTGGATATAAACAAGGATAAAGGTGCATCAAGACACATTGTCATGTTTGATCACCTTTTGCCCGGGTTGTCTGCACAATGGACGGGTAGACGGCCATGGCTCTTGTGAACAGTACACCTCGGCACGTAGATTAGAAGCCATCGAACATAGCACCTGCTCCTGCCACTGGCCCCCTACTTGAAGCTGCCCTGCTCAATACCCTCTACTTCAGTCCTGCCTCTCCTGTTTCTCTAGATACCCAAGCAAGTTGCTGCTCAAACTCAGCTCCCCCTCTCTGCATCTCCACCACCCCTCACATCTCAATGTCTATTTACCTGGCTTCCCTCCCTACTGTCCTGGCCATACACACCGTCCTCTTCTGCAGTCATTGCCCCCACATGCACTATTGCTATTCAGACCCTTCTTCATATCTGTGCCCCTCCGTCCCACCCAGCTCAACCACACTCCCAGTCCCTCCCACCGGCATGCCCATGCCCTTCACCATGGCCTTCACCCCTCACCTGCAGCACCATCAGCAGCACCTTCATGGGAGGGTACTTGTAAAAGGGTGCATGGCCATATGCCATCTCCAGCATGGTGATCCCAAAGGACCAGATATCTGCTGGGCTGCCATACCCCTCATTGCTCTGCTCAAGTACCTCGGGTGCCATCCAGCAGGGGGTGCCCACAAAGGTCATGCGGCTGCAGTTCTTCCACTCCTGGTCACGCTCCATGGTCACTGCAGGCAACAAAACAACAGCAGCATGGCAGTGAGTGCTATTCTGACCCAACGATTGATAACAGCATGTAAGTCAATTATCTGGCCACGAACGATCATCCATGATGTCTTGTCAGAAGGAGAATATATGCCTCACCAAGCCACAGATACAACAAACACGGTTTGCAAGGAACAGCAATGAATGCCATGCAAGAGCCTATGTGCCAGCTCCACCACTTGCCCATATGGCCCTTCTTTGTAGCCCTAGGATACACAAGCTCTCCCGCCCTACAGTCCCACACCTGCTCCAAACTACCCATCCCCACCATCTGAACAAGAGACAATTCAAGCAACACAAAGGGACCACAAAGGAGTTGAAGGGTTCTCTAGGGGGTGCAACTCTGTGTACGGCATCCTATCCCCCATCATAACCAAACCCTTGTGAACCCTGACCCCCTTTTTGCTGTATCTCAAGTCTTCCCCACATCCCTGGCCCCACTCTCTCTCACCTGAAACCCCAAAGTCCCCCAGCTTCACCCGCCCCTCTGCATCCACCAGCACGTTGCCTGCCTTGACATCCCTGTGTATACCGCTGCGCTCATGCATGTAAGCCAGGGCCTGCAGCACAGGCTTCATGATGGTGGCTATCAGCACCTCCTCCAGACCATCTGGCTGACTGTGACGCATCAAGTGAGCAACGCTGCCACCCTGCAAGATAAGTATGTATTCAACTTCTCTTAGGCTCTGTCTTCCCCTTTCCATACAGTAACAGACTATTTGGCATCACAGCATGGACGGTGCATGGCTTTAAAGCTGACTTGTGATCCCATAAGGGTAAGGTATGTATTGTTCACCATTCAGCAGGGCAGTAAGGAGCAAAGGGGCCGATGCATGGCAAGGGTCCTCTTGCTCTTAGTTGGCGTCACCGCAACCTTGCATGACTGCAAAGCTGTGCTGTGATCTAACTCATGAAACAAGGTATGTTCTATTGGCCATTCAGCAGGGCGATAGCAAGAAGCAAAGGGGCCCATGCATGGCGCACTCCAGCGCTTGATCACCATCCTGGAAAGAGGCACAGGTTCTGACAGAGAGCTAAGCCTTGTTGCAACACCAAAACACATGCATGTGTGCATGCCTGATCCTGCGCCAGGTCCTCTAGAACAGCTTGGATAAACACGCCTCGGTGCACTTTGCTATCTTCTGCGTGGCACCAGCTGCCAACATATGCCTAACAAGAGCCACCTCAAGAAACCACCATGTACATATCACTGCAGGCTTCGCTTGCAACCGCAGTGGAAAGCAGCACACAGTTCACTACTGCTGCAGCTCTGCTCCACCCCTTCTCACAGCTTGTCCAATACCATGACCCAGCCTTTGGTCACTCACTAGCTGATATCTCTGACACAACCACCCAGCCCACTCACGCCACTCCTTTACTCTTACGACCCCACAGCGCCTCCCCATACCCCAACCCTTCTTCCCCTCTCACCTCCATGTAAGGCATGACCATCCACAGCTGCTGCCCGTTGACAAAGGAGCAATACAGAGGCAGCAGGTGTTCATTCCTGTATGCCTTCATCGTCCTTGTCTCCTGCATGATATCCTCCAAGGGGCTGTTCAGGGCCTCCAGGTTCAGGGCTTTGATGGCAACATGTTCCTGTGCTGTCTTACACCAGACCAGGTACACAGTAGCACTGCAGACAGCAAGCAACATAGCAGGACACCTTCAGCGCCATGCTCAACATGGTATGCAGTCCAGTTTCAATATCGGCAGCCACTTTGTGGCTTTTGGCAACTCCGTTCGAAGTGCTGCCTGCAGCCCTGAGAGCCCCTCAGGACCAAAGCAATCTGCACGTATCCTAACAGCTAAGGATCATGAAGGAATACACATGTAGCTACGCTTTTTGGCAGCAAACTATTTACCAGGTGCAGAGAACTGCCAAAGCTAGCCATACTGGAGTCCAATCCAAAGCTTGTCCTCGACACCTTGCAATGCTGTATACATGGATGGACATCGCAGTCTCATAAGAAGCTGCTGTGCTGCTGCTGTGCCGGCGCATGCAGCTAACAACAGTACCTCCATGAAAGACCTCACCCAGAAAGGTCTCTTGAGTCACCCACAAAGGTCTCTTGAGCTCTGAACCCCTCAACAGAGCCTCTGTAGCAAAACTCCTGTTGCCGCTGTTTGGCTGCTGTATGCTTGCTATTGCTGCTTGGCTGCTGCAAGTTTGTTCTGCACTGCCCAAGAGAGGTCCGTTGGCCCTTCAGATCCCCACTGCGATTCCACAGGCCCTGCTGCTGCTCATGCACATGCTTGGCTGAACCCTGTTGTGCCACTGCAGCTCATACTGTTGTCCCTGCCCCAGCTCCGACACCCTTGTTCTGCTGCTACTACTGCTGCTGCTGCTTTTGTACCTTTGCAGGCACAGACACTATCAAGGTGCACCTTTGTGCAGCATCGGATGCTGTCGTGTCTGCCATTGCTGCTCCCGCCTGCAGCATCTGCCAAGGCTGCAACATGCTGCTGGGCGTTGCTGCTCTGCTTCCACTTTTCTGAAGCTTAATCTGCACACCCTCAGACCGCTAGAGACCATGTTCAAGGCTCATGCAGCGGCTGCAAGACAACCGCTTGCAGCTACGTAGATCATCGCACATGCAGAACTGCTCATAAGCAACCCACCTGACACCCTTTCCAACTTCTTCCAAGAGCTCATACTGCTCTGCATCCGGCGGGTAATATTTTGTATCTTGTAGGCCAGATAGCTTTGCTGTGCTCTTGGTGTGATGATGTAAAAGATTTCCCAAGCTCTTTGAAGGCCTCATACTGACAAGTACGGGCCTTCAGGCACACGAGCAGGCGCCCCCCTTCTACCTGAAGCACGAGGGACCTGGGTCAATAATTTGGATTCAACTGCTACAAAATTAAACCACTCGTCTAAAATGTCCCGTTCGCCTCACGCAACCGTCCATCATGTCCCCGTTTCTGACCGACTTCAAGCACAGCTGCGTCCTTAACACCCCTGCTAACTTTTCCAGGAATAGCACATGTGCACAAGTGTTTACGTGCGCCATGCATGCAGCATGCCAAGCATCGCCAGCCAGTGTCCACCTGCCCGCAACCATGAGCTTCTGTCCACGGTCCTTCAGTATTACCTTTAAGCAAGCAAATTGTCCAGGTGGAGATTGTTCACAATGTGCCAAGCCCGGGCTGACAGTAGGGGCCCTGCAGGCCTTGCCGGAAGCACCCCGCCAACAAGTGTGCCTCAGATGCAGTCACACTACAGTTGTCCAAAACAGCTCCTCACGATCGTCGAAACAGCTGATCCTGTTAGTGCTCGACTAATTGATCATTAATATCTAACTGCAGTTCAGGCTGTCGGCTGGTAAATATCTTTCTGGGCGAACGTGACAAACAAGGCCAACTTCGCTTGGTATGCCTTCTCGACAATTGCATAAACGTTCGTGGAGCTCTGCAGAGGGCTAGAATGCCACGGGAGGGTGCTAGTAGCGCAGACATGTGGTCTGATAGCTATTCCCCGCCATCTTGCACAGCTCTGCAAGTTGCAAGTGGCGAAAGTAGTGAGTTGGTGTGGCCGAGCGTGAGGATCATCTGCTCTTCACGTTGCAAGCGGATGACATCAGTGCATAATCCAACATTTGATGCGCCTATGCTTAGCTCTAGGTGCGTGGTAGTTTCCCTACTGGTGTTGTCCACTTTTAGCGCGTTTTCGAATGGCACCCTTGCACTTTCGAGCTGAGTTGGTGGACGGAAATCCTTACCATGCACAGCGTATCATTCATGCTTCTGAGTGCCCTAACATTTGCTCTATGGACCTTACAAGCCATGTACACGGTTGCTCAAAGCCCATACGACCCTCATGCCCGACCACCCCAGGAAGGCACGCCCTGGTTTGAAGGCTGGTACACCAGATTCCAGGGCATGCAAAGCTCATGGGCAATTGGGATCGGCAATACGCACGGCACGCTTGCAGACCAACCCCAGTCA
Organism: Pseudopediastrum boryanum; assembly: GCA_963556185.1. Taxonomy (NCBI): domain Eukaryota; kingdom Viridiplantae; phylum Chlorophyta; class Chlorophyceae; order Sphaeropleales; family Hydrodictyaceae; genus Pseudopediastrum; species Pseudopediastrum boryanum. The sequence continues at coordinate 682,348 of OY744495.1, forward strand.
GTATGCTTCCTGATGTACCAGCCATACGCTGGAAGCCAAGCACCTCTTTCCCTTGTGCTCAAGAATGCACAGTCTAGCCTTTGATTCCTGTTGGTATTACTCATGGCGGCCTAACAGCAAGTTGTCATTGACTGGAGCACCCATTATAGCTCCTTTTTTGCAGTGGTTTAGGCTTATTAGTATTAATAATGGCGGGCTAACAGCAAGTTGTCATTGACTGGAGCACCCATTATAGCTCCTTTTTAGCTGTGGTTTAGGCTTATTAGTATTAATAATGGCGGGCTAATAGCAAGTTGTCATTGACTGGAGCACCCATTATAGCTCCCACTTAGCTGTGGTTCAGGTTTGTTGGTATTACCAAGGGGGTTTATATCAAGCTGTCGATGACTGGAGCACCCACTATTGCTCTCTTTTAGATGTGGTTCAGGTTTGTTTGTATTACTAAGGGGGGATTTTTGCTATGTGCAACTTTCGGGTTGTAATTGAGAGTGTCTACTGTACTCTGTATTGCACCTCACGCCTAATTATGCATACTTTGTCAGCATCATATATTGACTTTTACAGACTCCCAACACCTTTGGCACTCTTTGGTGCTTGTGGCGTACAGAATAGCCACCTACAAGACCATCCAAACCTCCGATACACCAAGTCCGAGGGCCTTCTCATGCGAAGACCCAGCCCATCAGCAATGTCACTTCAATCCGTGCACCAGTCAAGTGGACGAGGTCCATCAGCAGCCTCTACGAGGAGCCCATGGTCAAGTGAGCCATTACCCATTTCATCTCTCTACAAGAAGTAAATAACAGCAATATTCATTCAAGGATTCATTTCAAGGCGCCAGTGGTTGACCAAGCTGACATCTGCGATCTAGAATGGGCATGTGGGCATTCTTGCAGCCACAGGTCCATCGCCACTCCAGTCAGGTGGGTTTTCATTTCCATTAGCAGAGGGAATGTATTAGCAATTTTTGCTCCTTTTTCAGCGGTGTTTCAGGTTAGTTGGTAGTACTAATGGCGGGCTAACAGCAAGTTGTCATTGACTGGAGCACCCATTATAGCTCCTTTTTAGCTGTGGTTCAGGTTTGTTGGTATTACTCATGGCGGCCTAACAGCAAGTTGTCATTGACTGGAGCACCCATTATAGCTCCTTTTTTGCAGTGGTTTAGGCTTATTAGTATTAATAATGGCGGGCTAACAGCAAGTTGTCATTGACTGGAGCACCCATTATAGCTCCTTTTTAGCTGTGGTTTAGGCTTGTTAGTATCAATAATGGCGGGCTAATAGCAAGTTGTCATTGACTGGAGCACCCATTATAGCTCCCACTTAGCTGTGGTTCAGGTTTGTTGGTATTACTAAGGGGGTTTATATCAAGCTGTCGATGACTGGAGCACCCACTATTGCTCTCTTTTAGATGTGGTTCAGGTTTGTTTGTATTACTAAGGGGGGATTTTTGCTATGTGCAACTTTCGGGTTGTAATTGAGAGTGTCTACTGTACTCTGTATTGCACCTCACGCCTAATTATGCATACTTTGTCAGCATCATATATTGACTTTTACAGACTCCCAACACCTTTGGCACTCTTTGGTGCTTGTGGCGTACAGAATAGCCACCTACAAGACCATCCAAACCTCCGATACACCAAGTCCGAGGGCCTTCTCATGCGAAGACCCAGCCCATCAGCAATGTCACTTCAATCCGTGCACCAGTCAAGTGGACGAGGTCCATCAGCAGCCTCTACGAGGAGCCCATGATCAAGTGAGCCATTACCCATTTCATCTCTCTACAAGAAGTAAATAACAGCAATATTCATTCAAGGATTCATTTCAAGGCGCCAGTGGTTGACCAAGCTGACATCTGCGATCTAGAATGGGCATGTGGGCATTCTTGCAGCCACAGGTCCATCGCCACTCCAGTCAGGTGGGTTTTCATTTTCATTAGCAGAGGGAATGTATTAGCAATTTTTGCTCCTTTTTCAGCGGTGTTTCAGGTTAGTTGGTAGTACTAATGGCGGGCTAACAGCAAGTTGTCATTGACTGGAGCACCCATTATAGCTCCTTTTTAGCTGTGGTTCAGGTTTGTTGGTATTACTCATGGCGGCCTAACAGCAAGTTGTCATTGACTGGAGCACCCATTATAGCTCCTTTTTTGCAGTGGTTTAGGCTTATTAGTATTAATAATGGCGGGCTAACAGCAAGTTGTCATTGACTGGAGCACCCATTATAGCTCCTTTTTAGCTGTGGTTTAGGCTTGTTAGTATTAATAATGGCGGGCTAATAGCAAGTTGTCATTGACTGGAGCACCCATTATAGCTCCTTTTTAGCTGTGGTTCAGGTTTGTTGGTATTACTAAGGGGGTTTATATCAAGCTGTCGATGACTGGAGCACCCACTATTGCTCTCTTTTAGATGTGGTTCAGGTTTGTTTGTATTACTAAGGGGGGATTTTTGCTATGTGCAACTTTCGGGTTGTAATTGAGAGTGTCTACTGTACTCTGTATTGCACCTCACGCCTAGTTATGCATACTTTGTCAGCATCATATATTGACTTTTCCAGACTCCCAACACCTTTGGCACTCTTTGGTGCTTGTGGCGTACAGAATAGCCACCTACAAGACCATCCAAACCTCCGATACACCAAGTCCGAGGCCCTTCTCATGCGAAGACCCAGCCCATCAGCAATGTCACTTCAATCCGTGCACCAGTCAAGTGGACGAGGTCCATCAGCAGCCTCTACGAGGAGCCCATGATCAAGTGAGCCATTACCCATTTCATCTCTCTACAAGAAGTAAATAACAGCAATATTCATTCAAGGATTCATTTCAAGGCGCCAGTGGTTGACCAAGCTGACATCTGCGATCTAGAATGGGCATGTGGGCATTCTTGCAGCCACAGGTCCATCGCCACTCCAGTCAGGTGGGTTTTCATTTTCATTAGCAGAGGGAATGTATTAGCAATTTTTGCTCCTTTTTCAGCGGTGTTTCAGGTTAGTTGGTAGTACTAATGGCGGGCTAACAGCAAGTTGTCATTGACTGGAGCACCCATTATAGCTCCTTTTTAGCTGTGGTTCAGGTTTGTTGGTATTACTCATGGCGGCCTAACAGCAAGTTGTCATTGACTGGAGCACCCATTATAGCTCCTTTTTTGCAGTGGTTTAGGCTTATTAGTATTAATAATGGCGGGCTAACAGCAAGTTGTCATTGACTGGAGCACCCATTATAGCTCCTTTTTAGCTGTGGTTTAGGCTTGTTAGTATTAATAATGGCGGGCTAATAGCAAGTTGTCATTGACTGGAGCACCCATTATAGCTCCTTTTTAGCTGTGGTTCAGGTTTGTTGGTATTACTAAGGGGGTTTATATCAAGCTGTCGATGACTGGAGCACCCACTATTGCTCTCTTTTAGATGTGGTTCAGGTTTGTTTGTATTACTAAGGGGGGATTTTTGCTATGTGCAACTTTCGGGTTGTAATTGAGAGTGTCTACTGTACTCTGTATTGCACCTCACGCCTAGTTATGCATACTTTGTCAGCATCATATATTGACTTTTACAGACTCCCAACACCTTTGGCACTCTTTGGTGCTTGTGGCGTACAGAATAGCCACCTACAAGACCATCCAAACCTCCGATACACCAAGTCCGAGGCCCTTCTCATGCGAAGACCCAGCCCATCAGCAATGTCACTTCAATCCGTGCACCAGTCAAGTGGACGAGGTCCATCAGCAGCCTCTACGAGGAGCCCATGATCAAGTGAGCCATTACCCATTTCATCTCTCTACAAGAAGCGTTTGCTGCATAGTGTTCCGGCATGTGGTACAGGTTTTTTCCCCAGCAGGCGGCAAGAGGTGGTTATACGCCTATAGATAACATTATACATCGCTCTGCTTGGCGGTGACATGTCTTTTTTAGGCATGTTACCGCCGAGCCTGTAAATTGAACTAGTAGGGAGTTTAGAACTCGGTGAAGGCAGCTGGATCCCGTGTGTGCGTCCCTGTCTCGTCCAGGGGGCATGCGCGCCAGTTGCAGCGCACAGCTGGTCACTGAGCCATGAAACCGGGTCAAACGACCTCGCAACGTGCACAGCAAGAGGCATGGGCCTGTTGAGCACTTGCGATTGCTTAAGACGGGGTCCGAACGCCTCAGCTTCGTGAACTGCAGAACTTTCGGCAGTGACGATGCTTCGGTACAGAGCAAGCTATCCTCTTACGTCATGCAGCTGTCTCGCCTTGGCGTTGGAGCATGTGGTGTTGCTGAAAGCAGGATACCGGGTAGTGGATGTCGTAATGTTACGAAGGACTGGCAGTTGATATGGTCCGGGCTGCCAGAGGGTCAGCCACGGCAACATGGGGTGGGCCTGTTTCTTAACTCGAAGTGGTCCCGTTGCCTAATCGACTGGTCTGCTGTCAGTGAGCGAATCCTGGTAGTCCGTGTGAGAATCAGCAGTGGGATAAACGCCTCAATCGTGGTAGCATATTCGCCGACTGATACCGAGTCCACCCCTGAGGAGGTCAAGGAAGCTTTCTACCTGCAGTTGGAAGCTATCTTGGCAGCGCTGCCTTCCAGGGACATGCTAGTCCTTCTGGGTGACTTCAACGCCCAGGTTGGCACTGATCCAGAACCGTATGGGGGTGTTATGGGGCCTCATGGCTTTGGGAAGCAGCAGCCTTCAGGGAATGGTGAGCGACTCTTGCAGCTGGCTGGTGCCTTGAACCTTCGCTTAGCCAACACCTTCTTCAAGCACAGCAATTACCGGACTGCTACTCACAAGATGGTTAATAGAAACAAGCAGGATGTGCTCAGGGTCATCGATTACATAGCTGTCTCCAAGCGGTTCATGTCAAGTGTGACAGACTGCAGGGTCTTTCGCAGCTTTGATACAGGTGGCTCTGATCATAGAATGCTGGTGCTTACGATGCGCCTCCGCTTGTCAGTGGCCAAGCAGCACAGTGCGAAGGGACAGCCAGCACGGCCCTATGACTGCAGCCGGCTGCAAGAATCTGCAGCAACTCAGCAGTGCTTTGAGCTGGCAATGTCTAACCAGTTCAGCCGTCTGGTAGGGGCTCAGTTGCAGAGCGCACAAGACGAATGGACACAGCTAACAGCGGCAGCCAGCCAAGCAGCCCATAAGGCTGGTCTAAACCTCAAGCCTCAGCAGCGGCGCCGAGATTTCGCTATATCCGATGCGACCTTGCAGAAGATTGAGCGGAAACATGCAGCACATGCAGCGGTGCTGTCCTCTCCTAATGATGCTACCAGGGCAGATTACAGGGAGGCCAATAATGCTGCTAGGCGAGCGGTTAAGAAGGATCAGGAGCGGTACTTCAAGCAGCAAGCGCTGTTTGCGGAACATGCTCTAAAAGCTGGTAATCTAGCCGTGTTCCACAAGCATGTCCAGCGGATCTTCAAGGAGCAGCAGGGCAGTAGCTCTGCTGCTCCTACAGCTGTGCTAGGGGGTGCTGATGGCAAGCAGCTGTTCCAAAGCAGGGAGGAGGTGGTGAAGTGCTTTGCTGAGCACTTTGCTGATGTCCTCAACTGCCCTGCCAAGCTCGACCAGCAAATGCAGCAGACCATTGAGGAGTTAGTGCAGAAGATGGAGGCAGGGCAAGGTGCAAACCAGCAGAGTGAAGCAGCAGCTCAGCCACCTACTGTGCAGGAGGTTGAAGAAGCTGTCTTTGCCTGTCGTAATGGGGCAGCTCCTGGGGTTGATGGTATCGCAGCGGCTATGCTAAAGCTCAGTGGGACCATGCTGAAATGGTTGCACAGGGTCATTGTGGCGGTGTGGGAGTCAGGGAAAGCGCCAGTGGAGTGGAAACGTGCACTGTTGGTGGCACTGTATAAAGGCAAAGGAGAGCGCAAAGTGAGAGATAGCTATAGGGGGATAAGCTTGCTAAGTATACCGGGGAAGGTGTATGTCTTGGTCATTTTGGCTAAGATCAGTTCTCATATCGATGCACAACTGCTTGATAACCAGTCTGCTTTTAGGAAGGGGAGGGGCCTCACTGATGCTCTGTTCACCATACGCCAGGTCATCTCTAAGTCTGTAGCATTCGATCAGCCTCTATTCATGGCTTTTGTGGATTTGCGTAAGGCATATGATTCTGTACCGCGAGACACGCTATGGCGCATCCTGCATGTGTACGGGGTACACACAAAGCTGATAGAGTTGCTGATGGACTTGCATACTGGCACACAGGCTGCTGTTAGGATGGGTGGTGTGGTGTCTGAGTGGTTTGATGTGCATGGCGGGGTGCGGCAGGGATGTGTCATTGCTCCCTTGCTGTTCAACATCTACATGGACTTTGTGGTTCGGCAGGCAATGGCTCAGATGCCGGAGGGATGTGGGGTGAAGCTAGCCTATCATGCAGATGGGAAACTTGAGCGTGATGGGTGTGGTAGTGGTGGGTGTGTGGAGCTGTTGTCTGTTCTGCTGTATGCAGATGATATGGTGTTGCTAAGTCCCAGCAGGGAGGAGTTGGTGGTCATGCTGCAGGTGATGGACAAGGTTGCTGCTAGTCTTGGGTTGCGCATCAATGCAAGCAAGACTGAGATCCTGTCCATTGACAAGGATTGGAAGGAGGGGGATGTGCCAGTGCAGCAAGGACCAGAGGTGGTTATCAGTGAGGGTGTGGTAAAAGAGGTGTCACAGTTCAAGTACTTGGGAAGTGTGCTTGTGACTGATGGCAGGTTGGATGTGGAGTTGAATATCAGGAGGGGTAAGGCTGTGGGGAGGTTTAAGCAGTTTGAAAAGATGTGGGGTACCAAGCATCTGTCATTGGCTACGAAGGTGAAGTGTTACAAGGCATATGTGTTGCCAATTCTGCTGTTCGGGAGTGAGTGTTGGTCCCTGACCAAAGTGCAATCGCAAAAGCTTGAGCGGGTGCACTCTAGCTGCCTTAGGAGCATCCTGGGGGTCAGGCTGTCAGATCGGCACACCAATGAGCATATCAGGAAATCATGTGGGGTAGCCACCTTGTCAGCATACATCACAGCAAATAGGCTGAGGTGGCTGGGGCATGTGGGCCGCATGGAGGAGGGCAGGTTGCCGCATATTGCGTTGTTCTCTTCATTACATGGTGACATGACGAGGCCAGTGGGTAGGCCTCGCCATACCTGGGAGAAATGCGTGTGTGCAGATCTGAAGGTGCTTGGTCAAGATGAGGGGAGCTGGGAGGCTTCATGTCAGATTAAGAGTGCTTGGAGGAAGAGGTTGTGGGATCTTACGCACCCTTGGGAAAGCCAACGGTTAGTGAGGTGTAGAAGGCGCACTAAGCAAGCTATTGATAAGCATGTGGAGCGCTATGTGGTGCCTTTCAGTGGCTGGGAGGATGGTGGTTCACCAGTACCTAGGTGGTGGGAGCCACCTCCAGCCCCTACTAGAGTGGTGCTTGATCCTGCTGCCTCCCCGCCACCCATGTGTGATGGAAGTGGAGCAGGTTTTGGGTTTTAGTGGTGGTGTTTGTTTCCCCTTGGTGTGCACGCCGTTGCATCTAGCCTCAGCTTGTGTGTGGCAAATCCACCATCGGTTGTGTGGCTTCGTGATTGTGATCAGGAGCCTTGTGTTTGTGGCCTAGGTTTGTTTGGCCATTGGCATTGCTGGTCTTGCGTTTTGATTGATTGATTGATTGACAAGAAGTAAATAACAGCAATATTCATTCAAGGATTCATTTCAAGGCGCCAGTGGTTGACCAAGCTGACATCTGCGATCTAGAATGGGCATGTGGGCATTCTTGCAGCCACAGGTCCATCGCCACTCCAGTCAGGTGGGTTTTCATTTCCATTAGCAGAGGGAATGTATTAGCAATTTTTGCTCCTTTTTCAGCGGTGTTTCAGGTTAGTTGGTAGTACTAATGGCGGGCTAACAGCAAGTTGTCATTGACTGGAGCACCCATTATAGCTCCTTTTTAGCTGTGGTTCAGGTTTGTTGGTATTACTCATGGCGGCCTAACAGCAAGTTGTCATTGACTGGAGCACCCATTATAGCTCCTTTTTTGCAGTGGTTTAGGCTTATTAGTATTAATAATGGCGGGCTAACAGCAAGTTGTCATTGACTGGAGCACCCATTATAGCTCCTTTTTAGCTGTGGTTTAGGCTTATTAGTATTAATAATGGCGGGCTAATAGCAAGTTGCCATTGACTGGAGCACCCATTATAGCTCCCACTTAGCTGTGGTTCAGGTTTGTTGGTATTACTAAGGGGGTTTATATCAAGCTGTCGATGACTGGAGCACCCACTATTGCTCTCTTTTAGATGTGGTTCAGGTTTGTTTGTATTACTAAGGGGGGATTTTTGCTATGTGCAACTTTCGGGTTGTAATTGAGAGTGTCTACTGTACTCTGTATTGCACCTCACGCCTAATTATGCATACTTTGTCAGCATCATATATTGACTTTTACAGACTCCCAACACCTTTGGCACTCTTTGGTGCTTGTGGCGTACAGAATAGCCACCTACAAGACCATCCAAACCTCCGATACACCAAGTCCGAGGCCCTTCTCATGCGAAGACCCAGCCCATCAGCAATGTCACTTCAATCCGTGCACCAGTCAAGTGGACGAGGTCCATCAGCAGCCTCTACGAGGAGCCCATGATCAAGTGAGCCATTACCCATTTCATCTCTCTACAAGAAGTAAATAACAGCAATATTCATTCAAGGATTCATTTCAAGGCGCCAGTGGTTGACCAAGCTGACATCTGCGATCTAGAATGGGCATGTGGGCATTCTTGCAGCCACAGGTCCATCGCCACTCCAGTCAGGTGGGTTTTCATTTCCATTAGCAGAGGGAATGTATTAGCAATTTTTGCTCCTTTTTCAGCGGTGTTTCAGGTTAGTTGGTAGTACTAATGGCGGGCTAACAGCAAGTTGTCATTGACTGGAGCACCCATTATAGCTCCTTTTTAGCTGTGGTTCAGGTTTGTTGGTATTACTCATGGCGGCCTAACAGCAAGTTGTCATTGACTGGAGCACCCATTATAGCTCCTTTTTTGCAGTGGTTTAGGCTTATTAGTATTAATAATGGCGGGCTAACAGCAAGTTGTCATTGACTGGAGCACCCATTATAGCTCCTTTTTAGCTGTGGTTTAGGCTTATTAGTATTAATAATGGCGGGCTAATAGCAAGTTGTCATTGACTGGAGCACCCATTATAGCTCCCACTTAGCTGTGGTTCAGGTTTGTTGGTATTACTAAGGGGGTTTATATCAAGCTGTCGATGACTGGAGCACCCACTATTGCTCTCTTTTAGATGTGGTTCAGGTTTGTTTGTATTACTAAGGGGGGATTTTTGCTATGTGCAACTTTCGGGTTGTAATTGAGAGTGTCTACTGTACTCTGTATTGCACCTCACGCCTAATTATGCATACTTTGTCAGCATCATATATTGACTTTTACAGACTCCCAACACCTTTGGCACTCTTTGGTGCTTGTGGCGTACAGAATAGCCACCTACAAGACCATCCAAACCTCCGATACACCAAGTCCGAGGCCCTTCTCATGCGAAGACCCAGCCCATCAGCAATGTCACTTCAATCCGTGCACCAGTCAAGTGGACGAGGTCCATCAGCAGCCTCTACGAGGAGCCCATGATCAAGTGAGCCATTACCCATTTCATCTCTCTACAAGAAGTAAATAACAGCAATATTCATTCAAGGATTCATTTCAAGGCGCCAGTGGTTGACCAAGCTGACATCTGCGATCTAGAATGGGCATGTGGGCATTCTTGCAGCCACAGGTCCATCGCCACTCCAGTCAGGTGGGTTTTCATTTCCATTAGCAGAGGGAATGTATTAGCAGTTTTTGCTCCTTTTTCAGCGGTGTTTCAGGTTAGTTGGTAGTACTAATGGCGGGCTAACAGCAAGTTGTCATTGACTGGAGCACCCATTATAGCTCCTTTTTAGCTGTGGTTCAGGTTTGTTGGTATTACTCATGGCGGCCTAACAGCAAGTTGTCATTGACTGGAGCACCCATTATAGCTCCTTTTTTGCAGTGGTTTAGGCTTATTAGTATTAATAATGGCGGGCTAACAGCAAGTTGTCATTGACTGGAGCACCCATTATAGCTCCTTTTTAGCTGTGGTTTAGGCTTATTAGTATTAATAATGGCGGGCTAATAGCAAGTTGCCATTGACTGGAGCACCCATTATAGCTCCCACTTAGCTGTGGTTCAGGTTTGTTGGTATTACTAAGGGGGTTTATATCAAGCTGTCGATGACTGGAGCACCCACTATTGCTCTCTTTTAGATGTGGTTCAGGTTTGTTTGTATTACTAAGGGGGGATTTTTGCTATGTGCAACTTTCGGGTTGTAATTGAGAGTGTCTACTGTACTCTGTATTGCACCTCACGCCTAATTATGCATACTTTGTCAGCATCATATATTGACTTTTACAGACTCCCAACACCTTTGGCACTCTTTGGTGCTTGTGGCGTACAGAATAGCCACCTACAAGACCATCCAAACCTCCGATACACCAAGTCCGAGGCCCTTCTCATGCGAAGACCCAGCCCATCAGCAATGTCACTTCAATCCGTGCACCAGTCAAGTGGACGAGGTCCATCAGCAGCCTCTACGAGGAGCCCATGATCAAGTGAGCCATTACCCATTTCATCTCTCTACAAGAAGTAAATAACAGCAATATTCATTCAAGGATTCATTTCAAGGCGCCAGTGGTTGACCAAGCTGACATCTGCGATCTAGAATGGGCATGTGGGCATTCTTGCAGCCACAGGTCCATCGCCACTCCAGTCAGGTGGGTTTTCATTTCCATTAGCAGAGGGAATGTATTAGCAGTTTTTGCTCCTTTTTCAGCGGTGTTTCAGGTTAGTTGGTAGTACTAATGGCGGGCTAACAGCAAGTTGTCATTGACTGGAGCACCCATTATAGCTCCTTTTTAGCTGTGGTTCAGGTTTGTTGGTATTACTCATGGCGGCCTAACAGCAAGTTGTCATTGACTGGAGCACCCATTATAGCTCCTTTTTTGCAGTGGTTTAGGCTTATTAGTATTAATAATGGCGGGCTAACAGCAAGTTGTCATTGACTGGAGCACCCATTATAGCTCCTTTTTAGCTGTGGTTTAGGCTTATTAGTATTAATAATGGCGGGCTAATAGCAAGTTGCCATTGACTGGAGCACCCATTATAGCTCCCACTTAGCTGTGGTTCAGGTTTGTTGGTATTACTAAGGGGGTTTATATCAAGCTGTCGATGACTGGAGCACCCACTATTGCTCTCTTTTAGATGTGGTTCAGGTTTGTTTGTATTACTAAGGGGGGATTTTTGCTATGTGCAACTTTCGGGTTGTAATTGAGAGTGTCTACTGTACTCTGTATTGCACCTCACGCCTAATTATGCATACTTTGTCAGCATCATATATTGACTTTTACAGACTCCCAACACCTTTGGCACTCTTTGGTGCTTGTGGCGTACAGAATAGCCACCTACAAGACCATCCAAACCTCCGATACACCAAGTCCGAGGCCCTTCTCATGCGAAGACCCAGCCCATCAGCAATGTCACTTCAATCCGTGCACCAGTCAAGTGGACGAGGTCCATCAGCAGCCTCTACGAGGAGCCCATGATCAAGTGAGCCATTACCCATTTCATCTCTCTACAAGAAGTAAATAACAGCAATATTCATTCAAGGATTCATTTCAAGGCGCCAGTGGTTGACCAAGCTGACATCTGCGATCTAGAATGGGCATGTGGGCATTCTTGCAGCCACAGGTCCATCGCCACTCCAGTCAGGTGGGTTTTCATTTCCATTAGCAGAGGGAATGTATTAGCAATTTTTGCTCCTTTTTCAGCGGTGTTTCAGGTTAGTTGGTAGTACTAATGGCGGGCTAACAGCAAGTTGTCATTGACTGGAGCACCCATTATAGCTCCTTTTTAGCTGTGGTTCAGGTTTGTTGGTATTACTCATGGCGGCCTAACAGCAAGTTGTCATTGACTGGAGCACCCATTATAGCTCCTTTTTTGCAGTGGTTTAGGCTTATTAGTATTAATAATGGCGGGCTAACAGCAAGTTGTCATTGACTGGAGCACCCATTATAGCTCCTTTTTAGCTGTGGTTTAGGCTTATTAGTATTAATAATGGCGGGCTAATAGCAAGTTGCCATTGACTGGAGCACCCATTATAGCTCCCACTTAGCTGTGGTTCAGGTTTGTTGGTATTACTAAGGGGGTTTATATCAAGCTGTCGATGACTGGAGCACCCACTATTGCTCTCTTTTAGATGTGGTTCAGGTTTGTTTGTATTACTAAGGGGGGATTTTTGCTATGTGCAACTTTCGGGTTGTAATTGAGAGTGTCTACTGTACTCTGTATTGCACCTCACGCCTAATTATGCATACTTTGTCAGCATCATATATTGACTTTTACAGACTCCCAACACCTTTGGCACTCTTTGGTGCTTGTGGCGTACAGAATAGCCACCTACAAGACCATCCAAACCTCCGATACACCAAGTCCGAGGCCCTTCTCATGCGAAGACCCAGCCCATCAGCAATGTCACTTCAATCCGTGCACCAGTCAAGTGGACGAGGTCCATCAGCAGCCTCTACGAGGAGCCCATGATCAAGTGAGCCATTACCCATTTCATCTCTCTACAAGAAGTAAATAACAGCAATATTCATTCAAGGATTCATTTCAAGGCGCCAGTGGTTGACCAAGCTGACATCTGCGATCTAGAATGGGCATGTGGGCATTCTTGCAGCCACAGGTCCATCGCCACTCCAGTCAGGTGGGTTTTCATTTCCATTAGCAGAGGGAATGTATTAGCAATTTTTGCTCCTTTTTCAGCGGTGTTTCAGGTTAGTTGGTAGTACTAATGGCGGGCTAACAGCAAGTTGTCATTGACTGGAGCACCCATTATAGCTCCTTTTTAGCTGTGGTTCAGGTTTGTTGGTATTACTCATGGCGGCCTAACAGCAAGTTGTCATTGACTGGAGCACCCATTATAGCTCCTTTTTTGCAGTGGTTTAGGCTTATTAGTATTAATAATGGCGGGCTAACAGCAAGTTGTCATTGACTGGAGCACCCATTATAGCTCCTTTTTAGCTGTGGTTTAGGCTTATTAGTATTAATAATGGCGGGCTAATAGCAAGTTGCCATTGACTGGAGCACCCATTATAGCTCCCACTTAGCTGTGGTTCAGGTTTGTTGGTATTACTAAGGGGGTTTATATCAAGCTGTCGATGACTGGAGCACCCACTATTGCTCTCTTTTAGATGTGGTTCAGGTTTGTTTGTATTACTAAGGGGGGATTTTTGCTATGTGCAACTTTCGGGTTGTAATTGAGAGTGTCTACTGTACTCTGTATTGCACCTCACGCCTAATTATGCATACTTTGTCAGCATCATATATTGACTTTTACAGACTCCCAACACCTTTGGCACTCTTTGGTGCTTGTGGCGTACAGAATAGCCACCTACAAGACCATCCAAACCTCCGATACACCAAGTCCGAGGCCCTTCTCATGCGAAGACCCAGCCCATCAGCAATGTCACTTCAATCCGTGCACCAGTCAAGTGGACGAGGTCCATCAGCAGCCTCTACGAGGAGCCCATGATCAAGTGAGCCATTACCCATTTCATCTCTCTACAAGAAGTAAATAACAGCAATATTCATTCAAGGATTCATTTCAAGGCGCCAGTGGTTGACCAAGCTGACATCTGCGATCTAGAATGGGCATGTGGGCATTCTTGCAGCCACAGGTCCATCGCCACTCCAGTCAGGTGGGTTTTCATTTCCATTAGCAGAGGGAATGTATTAGCAGTTTTTGCTCCTTTTTCAGCGGTGTTTCAGGTTAGTTGGTAGTACTAATGGCGGGCTAACAGCAAGTTGTCATTGACTGGAGCACCCATTATAGCTCCTTTTTAGCTGTGGTTCAGGTTTGTTGGTATTACTCATGGCGGCCTAACAGCAAGTTGTCATTGACTGGAGCACCCATTATAGCTCCTTTTTTGCAGTGGTTTAGGCTTATTAGTATTAATAATGGCGGGCTAACAGCAAGTTGTCATTGACTGGAGCACCCATTATAGCTCCTTTTTAGCTGTGGTTTAGGCTTGTTAGTATTAATAATGGCGGGCTAATAGCAAGTTGCCATTGACTGGAGCACCCATTATAGCTCCCACTTAGCTGTGGTTCAGGTTTGTTGGTATTACTAAGGGGGTTTATATCAAGCTGTCGATGACTGGAGCACCCACTATTGCTCTCTTTTAGATGTGGTTCAGGTTTGTTTGTATTACTAAGGGGGGATTTTTGCTATGTGCAACTTTCGGGTTGTAATTGAGAGTGTCTACTGTACTCTGTATTGCACCTCACGCCTAATTATGCATACTTTGTCAGCATCATATATTGACTTTTACAGACTCCCAACACCTTTGGCACTCTTTGGTGCTTGTGGCGTACAGAATAGCCACCTACAAGACCATCCAAACCTCCGATACACCAAGTCCGAGGCCCTTCTCATGCGAAGACCCAGCCCATCAGCAATGTCACTTCAATCCGTGCACCAGTCAAGTGGACGAGGTCCATCAGCAGCCTCTACGAGGAGCCCATGATCAAGTGAGCCATTACCCATTTCATCTCTCTACAAGAAGTAAATAACAGCAATATTCATTCAAGGATTCATTTCAAGGCGCCAGTGGTTGACCAAGCTGACATCTGCGATCTAGAATGGGCATGTGGGCATTCTTGCAGCCACAGGTCCATCGCCACTCCAGTCAGGTGGGTTTTCATTTCCATTAGCAGAGGGAATGTATTAGCAGTTTTTGCTCCTTTTTCAGCGGTGTTTCAGGTTAGTTGGTAGTACTAATGGCGGGCTAACAGCAAGTTGTCATTGACTGGAGCACCCATTATAGCTCCTTTTTAGCTGTGGTTCAGGTTTGTTGGTATTACTCATGGCGGCCTAACAGCAAGTTGTCATTGACTGGAGCACCCATTATAGCTCCTTTTTTGCAGTGGTTTAGGCTTATTAGTATTAATAATGGCGGGCTAACAGCAAGTTGTCATTGACTGGAGCACCCATTATAGCTCCTTTTTAGCTGTGGTTTAGGCTTGTTAGTATTAATAATGGCGGGCTAATAGCAAGTTGTCATTGACTGGAGCACCCATTATAGCTCCTTTTTAGCTGTGGTTCAGGTTTGTTGGTATTACTAAGGGGGTTTATATCAAGCTGTCGATGACTGGAGCACCCACTATTGCTCTCTTTTAGATGTGGTTCAGGTTTGTTTGTATTACTAAGGGGGGATTTTTGCTATGTGCAACTTTCGGGTTGTAATTGAGAGTGTCTACTGTACTCTGTATTGCACCTCACGCCTAGTTATGCATACTTTGTCAGCATCATATATTGACTTTTCCAGACTCCCAACACCTTTGGCACTCTTTGGTGCTTGTGGCGTACAGAATAGCCACCTACAAGACCATCCAAACCTCCGATACACCAAGTCCGAGGCCCTTCTCATGCGAAGACCCAGCCCATCAGCAATGTCACTTCAATCCGTGCACCAGTCAAGTGGACGAGGTCCATCAGCAGCCTCTACGAGGAGCCCATGATCAAGTGAGCCATTACCCATTTCATCTCTCTACAAGAAGTAAATAACAGCAATATTCATTCAAGGATTCATTTCAAGGCGCCAGTGGTTGACCAAGCTGACATCTGCGATCTAGAATGGGCATGTGGGCATTCTTGCAGCCACAGGTCCATCGCCACTCCAGTCAGGTGGGTTTTCATTTCCATTAGCAGAGGGAATGTATTAGCAGTTTTTGCTCCTTTTTCAGCGGTGTTTCAGGTTAGTTGGTAGTACTAATGGCGGGCTAACAGCAAGTTGTCATTGACTGGAGCACCCATTATAGCTCCTTTTTAGCTGTGGTTCAGGTTTGTTGGTATTACTCATGGCGGCCTAACAGCAAGTTGTCATTGACTGGAGCACCCATTATAGCTCCTTTTTTGCAGTGGTTTAGGCTTATTAGTATTAATAATGGCGGGCTAACAGCAAGTTGTCATTGACTGGAGCACCCATTATAGCTCCTTTTTAGCTGTGGTTTAGGCTTATTAGTATTAATAATGGCGGGCTAATAGCAAGTTGCCATTGACTGGAGCACCCATTATAGCTCCCACTTAGCTGTGGTTCAGGTTTGTTGGTATTACTAAGGGGGTTTATATCAAGCTGTCGATGACTGGAGCACCCACTATTGCTCTCTTTTAGATGTGGTTCAGGTTTGTTTGTATTACTAAGGGGGGATTTTTGCTATGTGCAACTTTCGGGTTGTAATTGAGAGTGTCTACTGTACTCTGTATTGCACCTCACGCCTAATTATGCATACTTTGTCAGCATCATATATTGACTTTTACAGACTCCCAACACCTTTGGCACTCTTTGGTGCTTGTGGCGTACAGAATAGCCACCTACAAGACCATCCAAACCTCCGATACACCAAGTCCGAGGCCCTTCTCATGCGAAGACCCAGCCCATCAGCAATGTCACTTCAATCCGTGCACCAGTCAAGTGGACGAGGTCCATCAGCAGCCTCTACGAGGAGCCCATGATCAAGTGAGCCATTACCCATTTCATCTCTCTACAAGAAGTAAATAACAGCAATATTCATTCAAGGATTCATTTCAAGGCGCCAGTGGTTGACCAAGCTGACATCTGCGATCTAGAATGGGCATGTGGGCATTCTTGCAGCCACAGGTCCATCGCCACTCCAGTCAGGTGGGTTTTCATTTCCATTAGCAGAGGGAATGTATTAGCAATTTTTGCTCCTTTTTCAGCGGTGTTTCAGGTTAGTTGGTAGTACTAATGGCGGGCTAACAGCAAGTTGTCATTGACTGGAGCACCCATTATAGCTCCTTTTTAGCTGTGGTTCAGGTTTGTTGGTATTACTCATGGCGGCCTAACAGCAAGTTGTCATTGACTGGAGCACCCATTATAGCTCCTTTTTTGCAGTGGTTTAGGCTTATTAGTATTAATAATGGCGGGCTAACAGCAAGTTGTCATTGACTGGAGCACCCATTATAGCTCCTTTTTAGCTGTGGTTTAGGCTTATTAGTATTAATAATGGCGGGCTAATAGCAAGTTGCCATTGACTGGAGCACCCATTATAGCTCCCACTTAGCTGTGGTTCAGGTTTGTTGGTATTACTAAGGGGGTTTATATCAAGCTGTCGATGACTGGAGCACCCACTATTGCTCTCTTTTAGATGTGGTTCAGGTTTGTTTGTATTACTAAGGGGGGATTTTTGCTATGTGCAACTTTCGGGTTGTAATTGAGAGTGTCTACTGTACTCTGTATTGCACCTCACGCCTAATTATGCATACTTTGTCAGCATCATATATTGACTTTTACAGACTCCCAACACCTTTGGCACTCTTTGGTGCTTGTGGCGTACAGAATAGCCACCTACAAGACCATCCAAACCTCCGATACACCAAGTCCGAGGCCCTTCTCATGCGAAGACCCAGCCCATCAGCAATGTCACTTCAATCCGTGCACCAGTCAAGTGGACGAGGTCCATCAGCAGCCTCTACGAGGAGCCCATGATCAAGTGAGCCATTACCCATTTCATCTCTCTACAAGAAGTAAATAACAGCAATATTCATTCAAGGATTCATTTCAAGGCGCCAGTGGTTGACCAAGCTGACATCTGCGATCTAGAATGGGCATGTGGGCATTCTTGCAGCCACAGGTCCATCGCCACTCCAGTCAGGTGGGTTTTCATTTTCATTAGCAGAGGGAATGTATTAGCAATTTTTGCTCCTTTTTCAGCGGTGTTTCAGGTTAGTTGGTAGTACTAATGGCGGGCTAACAGCAAGTTGTCATTGACTGGAGCACCCATTATAGCTCCTTTTTAGCTGTGGTTCAGGTTTGTTGGTATTACTCATGGCGGCCTAACAGCAAGTTGTCATTGACTGGAGCACCCATTATAGCTCCTTTTTTGCAGTGGTTTAGGCTTATTAGTATTAATAATGGCGGGCTAACAGCAAGTTGTCATTGACTGGAGCACCCATTATAGCTCCTTTTTAGCTGTGGTTTAGGCTTATTAGTATTAATAATGGCGGGCTAATAGCAAGTTGCCATTGACTGGAGCACCCATTATAGCTCCCACTTAGCTGTGGTTCAGGTTTGTTGGTATTACTAAGGGGGTTTATATCAAGCTGTCGATGACTGGAGCACCCACTATTGCTCTCTTTTAGATGTGGTTCAGGTTTGTTTGTATTACTAAGGGGGGATTTTTGCTATGTGCAACTTTCGGGTTGTAATTGAGAGTGTCTACTGTACTCTGTATTGCACCTCACGCCTAATTATGCATACTTTGTCAGCATCATATATTGACTTTTACAGACTCCCAACACCTTTGGCACTCTTTGGTGCTTGTGGCGTACAGAATAGCCACCTACAAGACCATCCAAACCTCCGATACACCAAGTCCGAGGCCCTTCTCATGCGAAGACCCAGCCCATCAGCAATGTCACTTCAATCCGTGCACCAGTCAAGTGGACGAGGTCCATCAGCAGCCTCTACGAGGAGCCCATGATCAAGTGAGCCATTACCCATTTCATCTCTCTACAAGAAGTAAATAACAGCAATATTCATTCAAGGATTCATTTCAAGGCGCCAGTGGTTGACCAAGCTGACATCTGCGATCTAGAATGGGCATGTGGGCATTCTTGCAGCCACAGGTCCATCGCCACTCCAGTCAGGTGGGTTTTCATTTCCATTAGCAGAGGGAATGTATTAGCAGTTTTTGCTCCTTTTTCAGCGGTGTTTCAGGTTAGTTGGTAGTACTAATGGCGGGCTAACAGCAAGTTGTCATTGACTGGAGCACCCATTATAGCTCCTTTTTAGCTGTGGTTCAGGTTTGTTGGTATTACTCATGGCGGCCTAACAGCAAGTTGTCATTGACTGGAGCACCCATTATAGCTCCTTTTTTGCAGTGGTTTAGGCTTATTAGTATTAATAATGGCGGGCTAACAGCAAGTTGTCATTGACTGGAGCACCCATTATAGCTCCTTTTTAGCTGTGGTTTAGGCTTGTTAGTATTAATAATGGCGGGCTAATAGCAAGTTGCCATTGACTGGAGCACCCATTATAGCTCCCACTTAGCTGTGGTTCAGGTTTGTTGGTATTACTAAGGGGGTTTATATCAAGCTGTCGATGACTGGAGCACCCACTATTGCTCTCTTTTAGATGTGGTTCAGGTTTGTTTGTATTACTAAGGGGGGATTTTTGCTATGTGCAACTTTCGGGTTGTAATTGAGAGTGTCTACTGTACTCTGTATTGCACCTCACGCCTAATTATGCATACTTTGTCAGCATCATATATTGACTTTTACAGACTCCCAACACCTTTGGCACTCTTTGGTGCTTGTGGCGTACAGAATAGCCACCTACAAGACCATCCAAACCTCCGATACACCAAGTCCGAGGCCCTTCTCATGCGAAGACCCAGCCCATCAGCAATGTCACTTCAATCCGTGCACCAGTCAAGTGGACGAGGTCCATCAGCAGCCTCTACGAGGAGCCCATGATCAAGTGAGCCATTACCCATTTCATCTCTCTACAAGAAGTAAATAACAGCAATATTCATTCAAGGATTCATTTCAAGGCGCCAGTGGTTGACCAAGCTGACATCTGCGATCTAGAATGGGCATGTGGGCATTCTTGCAGCCACAGGTCCATCGCCACTCCAGTCAGGTGGGTTTTCATTTCCATTAGCAGAGGGAATGTATTAGCAGTTTTTGCTCCTTTTTCAGCGGTGTTTCAGGTTAGTTGGTAGTACTAATGGCGGGCTAACAGCAAGTTGTCATTGACTGGAGCACCCATTATAGCTCCTTTTTAGCTGTGGTTCAGGTTTGTTGGTATTACTCATGGCGGCCTAACAGCAAGTTGTCATTGACTGGAGCACCCATTATAGCTCCTTTTTTGCAGTGGTTTAGGCTTATTAGTATTAATAATGGCGGGCTAACAGCAAGTTGTCATTGACTGGAGCACCCATTATAGCTCCTTTTTAGCTGTGGTTTAGGCTTATTAGTATTAATAATGGCGGGCTAATAGCAAGTTGCCATTGACTGGAGCACCCATTATAGCTCCCACTTAGCTGTGGTTCAGGTTTGTTGGTATTACTAAGGGGGTTTATATCAAGCTGTCGATGACTGGAGCACCCACTATTGCTCTCTTTTAGATGTGGTTCAGGTTTGTTTGTATTACTAAGGGGGGATTTTTGCTATGTGCAACTTTCGGGTTGTAATTGAGAGTGTCTACTGTACTCTGTATTGCACCTCACGCCTAATTATGCATACTTTGTCAGCATCATATATTGACTTTTACAGACTCCCAACACCTTTGGCACTCTTTGGTGCTTGTGGCGTACAGAATAGCCACCTACAAGACCATCCAAACCTCCGATACACCAAGTCCGAGGCCCTTCTCATGCGAAGACCCAGCCCATCAGCAATGTCACTTCAATCCGTGCACCAGTCAAGTGGACGAGGTCCATCAGCAGCCTCTACGAGGAGCCCATGATCAAGTGAGCCATTACCCATTTCATCTCTCTACAAGAAGTAAATAACAGCAATATTCATTCAAGGATTCATTTCAAGGCGCCAGTGGTTGACCAAGCTGACATCTGCGATCTAGAATGGGCATGTGGGCATTCTTGCAGCCACAGGTCCATCGCCACTCCAGTCAGGTGGGTTTTCATTTCCATTAGCAGAGGGAATGTATTAGCAGTTTTTGCTCCTTTTTCAGCGGTGTTTCAGGTTAGTTGGTAGTACTAATGGCGGGCTAACAGCAAGTTGTCATTGACTGGAGCACCCATTATAGCTCCTTTTTAGCTGTGGTTCAGGTTTGTTGGTATTACTCATGGCGGCCTAACAGCAAGTTGTCATTGACTGGAGCACCCATTATAGCTCCTTTTTTGCAGTGGTTTAGGCTTATTAGTATTAATAATGGCGGGCTAACAGCAAGTTGTCATTGACTGGAGCACCCATTATAGCTCCTTTTTAGCTGTGGTTTAGGCTTATTAGTATTAATAATGGCGGGCTAATAGCAAGTTGCCATTGACTGGAGCACCCATTATAGCTCCCACTTAGCTGTGGTTCAGGTTTGTTGGTATTACTAAGGGGGTTTATATCAAGCTGTCGATGACTGGAGCACCCACTATTGCTCTCTTTTAGATGTGGTTCAGGTTTGTTTGTATTACTAAGGGGGGATTTTTGCTATGTGCAACTTTCGGGTTGTAATTGAGAGTGTCTACTGTACTCTGTATTGCACCTCACGCCTAATTATGCATACTTTGTCAGCATCATATATTGACTTTTACAGACTCCCAACACCTTTGGCACTCTTTGGTGCTTGTGGCGTACAGAATAGCCACCTACAAGACCATCCAAACCTCCGATACACCAAGTCCGAGGCCCTTCTCATGCGAAGACCCAGCCCATCAGCAATGTCACTTCAATCCGTGCACCAGTCAAGTGGACGAGGTCCATCAGCAGCCTCTACGAGGAGCCCATGATCAAGTGAGCCATTACCCATTTCATCTCTCTACAAGAAGTAAATAACAGCAATATTCATTCAAGGATTCATTTCAAGGCGCCAGTGGTTGACCAAGCTGACATCTGCGATCTAGAATGGGCATGTGGGCATTCTTGCAGCCACAGGTCCATCGCCACTCCAGTCAGGTGGGTTTTCATTTCCATTAGCAGAGGGAATGTATTAGCAGTTTTTGCTCCTTTTTCAGCGGTGTTTCAGGTTAGTTGGTAGTACTAATGGCGGGCTAACAGCAAGTTGTCATTGACTGGAGCACCCATTATAGCTCCTTTTTAGCTGTGGTTCAGGTTTGTTGGTATTACTCATGGCGGCCTAACAGCAAGTTGTCATTGACTGGAGCACCCATTATAGCTCCTTTTTTGCAGTGGTTTAGGCTTATTAGTATTAATAATGGCGGGCTAACAGCAAGTTGTCATTGACTGGAGCACCCATTATAGCTCCTTTTTAGCTGTGGTTTAGGCTTATTAGTATTAATAATGGCGGGCTAATAGCAAGTTGCCATTGACTGGAGCACCCATTATAGCTCCCACTTAGCTGTGGTTCAGGTTTGTTGGTATTACTAAGGGGGTTTATATCAAGCTGTCGATGACTGGAGCACCCACTATTGCTCTCTTTTAGATGTGGTTCAGGTTTGTTTGTATTACTAAGGGGGGATTTTTGCTATGTGCAACTTTCGGGTTGTAATTGAGAGTGTCTACTGTACTCTGTATTGCACCTCACGCCTAATTATGCATACTTTGTCAGCATCATATATTGACTTTTACAGACTCCCAACACCTTTGGCACTCTTTGGTGCTTGTGGCGTACAGAATAGCCACCTACAAGACCATCCAAACCTCCGATACACCAAGTCCGAGGCCCTTCTCATGCGAAGACCCAGCCCATCAGCAATGTCACTTCAATCCGTGCACCAGTCAAGTGGACGAGGTCCATCAGCAGCCTCTACGAGGAGCCCATGATCAAGTGAGCCATTACCCATTTCATCTCTCTACAAGAAGTAAATAACAGCAATATTCATTCAAGGATTCATTTCAAGGCGCCAGTGGTTGACCAAGCTGACATCTGCGATCTAGAATGGGCATGTGGGCATTCTTGCAGCCACAGGTCCATCGCCACTCCAGTCAGGTGGGTTTTCATTTTCATTAGCAGAGGGAATGTATTAGCAATTTTTGCTCCTTTTTCAGCGGTGTTTCAGGTTAGTTGGTAGTACTAATGGCGGGCTAACAGCAAGTTGTCATTGACTGGAGCACCCATTATAGCTCCTTTTTAGCTGTGGTTCAGGTTTGTTGGTATTACTCATAGCGGCCTAACAGCAAGTTGTCATTGACTGGAGCACCCATTATAGCTCCTTTTTTGCAGTGGTTTAGGCTTATTAGTATTAATAATGGCGGGCTAACAGCAAGTTGTCATTGACTGGAGCACCCATTATAGCTCCTTTTTAGCTGTGGTTTAGGCTTGTTAGTATCAATAATGGCGGGCTAATAGCAAGTTGTCATTGACTGGAGCACCCATTATAGCTCCCACTTAGCTGTGGTTCAGGTTTGTTGGTATTACTAAGGGGGTTTATATCAAGCTGTCGATGACTGGAGCACCCACTATTGCTCTCTTTTAGATGTGGTTCAGGTTTGTTTGTATTACTAAGGGGGGATTTTTGCTATGTGCAACTTTCGGGTTGTAATTGAGAGTGTCTACTGTACTCTGTATTGCACCTCACGCCTAATTATGCATACTTTGTCAGCATCATATATTGACTTTTACAGACTCCCAACACCTTTGGCACTCTTTGGTGCTTGTGGCGTACAGAATAGCCACCTACAAGACCATCCAAACCTCCGATACACCAAGTCCGAGGGCCTTCTCATGCGAAGACCCAGCCCATCAGCAATGTCACTTCAATCCGTGCACCAGTCAAGTGGACGAGGTCCATCAGCAGCCTCTACGAGGAGCCCATGATCAAGTGAGCCATTCCCATTTCATCTCTCTACAAGAAGTAAATAACAGCAATATTCATTCAAGGATTCATTTCAAGGCGCCAGTGGTTGACCAAGCTGACATCTGCGATCTAGAATGGGCATGTGGGCATTCTTGCAGCCACAGGTCCATCGCCACTCCAATCAGGTGGGTTTTCATTTCCATTAGCAGAGGGAATGTATTAGCAATTTTTGCTCCTTTTTCAGCGGTGTTTCAGGTTAGTTGGTAGTACTAATGGCGGGCTAACAGCAAGTTGTCATTGACTGGAGCACCCATTATAGCTCCTTTTTAGCTGTGGTTCAGGTTTGTTGGTATTACTCATGGCGGCCTAACAGCAAGTTGTCATTGACTGGAGCACCCATTATAGCTCCTTTTTTGCAGTGGTTTAGGCTTATTAGTATTAATAATGGCGGGCTAACAGCAAGTTGTCATTGACTGGAGCACCCATTATAGCTCCTTTTTAGCTGTGGTTTAGGCTTATTAGTATTGATAATGGCGGGCTAATAGCAAGTTGCCATTGACTGGAGCACCCATTATAGCTCCCACTTAGCTGTGGTTCAGGTTTGTTGGTATTACTAAGGGGGTTTATATCAAGCTGTCGATGACTGGAGCACCCACTATTGCTCTCTTTTAGATGTGGTTCAGGTTTGTTTGTATTACTAAGGGGGGATTTTTGCTATGTGCAACTTTCGGGTTGTAATTGAGAGTGTCTACTGTACTCTGTATTGCACCTCACGCCTAGTTATGCATACTTTGTCAGCATCATATATTGACTTTTACAGACTCCCAACACCTTTGGCACTCTTTGGTGCTTGTGGCATACAGAATAGCCTCGGGAACATCTGTTAAAATTGGAACGATACAGAGAAGATTAGCATGGCCCCTGCGCAAGGATGACACGCACAAATCGAGAAATGGTTCCAAAATTTTTTTGGGGGGGTAGCTCAATTGGTAGAGCAGAGGACTTCGAATCCTCAGATCCGGTGTTCGAGTCCCGGTCTCCTCGCCGCCCTTAGCCGGGGCCTCTCAAGAAAAAGGTTACAGGTATCCGCGTTGCCTAGACAATGGATTCGTCTGTTCAATGGGCTAACGGTCTGATCAACTGGGCAACACCGTCGCCGCAAGGCCGTCCGATGAGTCAGTCTGACTTCCGGTCTTGGACCCGGACGTTAAAATTGGTTTTTTTTTTTTTGTTTTTAGCCACCTACAAGACCATCCAAACCTCCGATACACCAAGTCCGAGGCCCTTCTCATGCGAAGACCCAGCCCATCAGCAATGTCACTTCAATCCGTGCACCAGTCAAGTGGACGAGGTCCATCAGCAGCCTCTACGAGGAGCCCATGATCAAGTGAGCCATTACCCATTTCATCTCTCTACAAGAAGTAAATAACAGCAATATTCATTCAAGGATTCATTTCAAGGCGCCAGTGGTTGACCAAGCTGACATCTGCGATCTAGAATGGGCATGTGGGCATTCTTGCAGCCACAGGTCCATCGCCACTCCAGTCAGGTGGGTTTTCATTTCCATTAGCAGAGGGAATGTATTAGCAATTTTTGCTCCTTTTTCAGCGGTGTTTCAGGTTAGTTGGTAGTACTAATGGCGGGCTAACAGCAAGTTGTCATTGACTGGAGCACCCATTATAGCTCCTTTTTAGCTGTGGTTCAGGTTTGTTGGTATTACTCATGGCGGCCTAACAGCAAGTTGTCATTGACTGGAGCACCCATTATAGCTCCTTTTTTGCAGTGGTTTAGGCTTATTAGTGTTAATAATGGCGGGCTAACAGCAAGTTGTCATTGACTGGAGCACCCATTATAGCTCCTTTTTAGCTGTGGTTTAGGCTTATTAGTATCAATAATGGCGGGCTAATAGCAAGTTGTCATTGACTGGAGCACCCATTATAGCTCCCACTTAGCTGTGGTTCAGGTTTGTTGGTATTACTAAGGGGGTTTATATCAAGCTGTCGATGACTGGAGCACCCACTATTGCTCTCTTTTAGATGTGGTTCAGGTTTGTTTGTATTACTAAGGGGGGATTTTTGCTATGTGCAACTTTCGGGTTGTAATTGAGAGTGTCTACTGTACTCTGTATTGCACCTCACGCCTAGTTATGCATACTTTGTCAGCATCATATATTGACTTTTCCAGACTCCCAACACCTTTGGCACTCTTTGGTGCTTGTGGCGTACAGAATAGCCACCTACAAGACCATCCAAACCTCCGATACACCAAGTCCGAGGCCCTTCTCATGCGAAGACCCAGCCCATCAGCAATGTCACTTCAATCCGTGCACCAGTCAAGTGGACGAGGTCCATCAGCAGCCTCTACGAGGAGCCCATGATCAAGTGAGCCATTACCCATTTCATCTCTCTACAAGAAGTAAATAACAGCAATATTCATTCAAGGATTCATTTCAAGGCGCCAGTGGTTGACCAAGCTGACATCTGCGATCTAGAATGGGCATGTGGGCATTCTTGCAGCCACAGGTCCATCGCCACTCCAGTCAGGTGGGTTTTCATTTCCATTAGCAGAGGGAATGTATTAGCAATTTTTGCTCCTTTTTCAGCGGTGTTTCAGGTTAGTTGGTAGTACTAATGGCGGGCTAACAGCAAGTTGTCATTGACTGGAGCACCCATTATAGCTCCTTTTTAGCTGTGGTTCAGGTTTGTTGGTATTACTCATGGCGGCCTAACAGCAAGTTGTCATTGACTGGAGCACCCATTATAGCTCCTTTTTTGCAGTGGTTTAGGCTTATTAGTATTAATAATGGCGGGCTAACAGCAAGTTGTCATTGACTGGAGCACCCATTATAGCTCCTTTTTAGCTGTGGTTTAGGCTTGTTAGTATCAATAATGGCGGGCTAATAGCAAGTTGTCATTGACTGGAGCACCCATTATAGCTCCCACTTAGCTGTGGTTCAGGTTTGTTGGTATTACTAAGGGGGTTTATATCAAGCTGTCGATGACTGGAGCACCCACTATTGCTCTCTTTTAGATGTGGTTCAGGTTTGTTTGTATTACTAAGGGGGGATTTTTGCTATGTGCAACTTTCGGGTTGTAATTGAGAGTGTCTACTGTACTCTGTATTGCACCTCACGCCTAATTATGCATACTTTGTCAGCATCATATATTGACTTTTACAGACTCCCAACACCTTTGGCACTCTTTGGTGCTTGTGGCGTACAGAATAGCCACCTACAAGACCATCCAAACCTCCGATACACCAAGTCCGAGGCCCTTCTCATGCGAAGACCCAGCCCATCAGCAATGTCACTTCAATCCGTGCACCAGTCAAGTGGACGAGGTCCATCAGCAGCCTCTACGAGGAGCCCATGATCAAGTGAGCCATTACCCATTTCATCTCTCTACAAGAAGTAAATAACAGCAATATTCATTCAAGGATTCATTTCAAGGCGCCAGTGGTTGACCAAGCTGACATCTGCGATCTAGAATGGGCATGTGGGCATTCTTGCAGCCACAGGTCCATCGCCACTCCAATCAGGTGGGTTTTCATTTCCATTAGCAGAGGGAATGTATTAGCAATTTTTGCTCCTTTTTCAGCGGTGTTTCAGGTTAGTTGGTAGTACTAATGGCGGGCTAACAGCAAGTTGTCATTGACTGGAGCACCCATTATAGCTCCTTTTTAGCTGTGGTTCAGGTTTGTTGGTATTACTCATGGCGGCCTAACAGCAAGTTGTCATTGACTGGAGCACCCATTATAGCTCCTTTTTTGCAGTGGTTTAGGCTTATTAGTATTAATAATGGCGGGCTAACAGCAAGTTGTCATTGACTGGAGCACCCATTATAGCTCCTTTTTAGCTGTGGTTTAGGCTTATTAGTATTAATAATGGCGGGCTAATAGCAAGTTGCCATTGACTGGAGCACCCATTATAGCTCCCACTTAGCTGTGGTTCAGGTTTGTTGGTATTACTAAGGGGGTTTATATCAAGCTGTCGATGACTGGAGCACCCACTATTGCTCTCTTTTAGATGTGGTTCAGGTTTGTTTGTATTACTAAGGGGGGATTTTTGCTATGTGCAACTTTCGGGTTGTAATTGAGAGTGTCTACTGTACTCTGTATTGCACCTCACGCCTAGTTATGCATACTTTGTCAGCATCATATATTGACTTTTACAGACTCCCAACACCTTTGGCACTCTTTGGTGCTTGTGGCGTACAGAATAGCCACCTACAAGACCATCCAAACCTCCGATACACCAAGTCCGAGGCCCTTCTCATGCGAAGACCCAGCCCATCAGCAATGTCACTTCAATCCGTGCACCAGTCAAGTGGACGAGGTCCATCAGCAGCCTCTACGAGGAGCCCATGATCAAGTGAGCCATTACCCATTTCATCTCTCTACAAGAAGTAAATAACAGCAATATTCATTCAAGGATTCATTTCAAGGCGCCAGTGGTTGACCAAGCTGACATCTGCGATCTAGAATGGGCATGTGGGCATTCTTGCAGCCACAGGTCCATCGCCACTCCAGTCAGGTGGGTTTTCATTTCCATTAGCAGAGGGAATGTATTAGCAATTTTTGCTCCTTTTTCAGCGGTGTTTCAGGTTAGTTGGTAGTACTAATGGCGGGCTAACAGCAAGTTGTCATTGACTGGAGCACCCATTATAGCTCCTTTTTAGCTGTGGTTCAGGTTTGTTGGTATTACTCATGGCGGCCTAACAGCAAGTTGTCATTGACTGGAGCACCCATTATAGCTCCTTTTTTGCAGTGGTTTAGGCTTATTAGTATTAATAATGGCGGGCTAACAGCAAGTTGTCATTGACTGGAGCACCCATTATAGCTCCTTTTTAGCTGTGGTTTAGGCTTATTAGTATCAATAATGGCGGGCTAATAGCAAGTTGTCATTGACTGGAGCACCCATTATAGCTCCCACTTAGCTGTGGTTCAGGTTTGTTGGTATTACTAAGGGGGTTTATATCAAGCTGTCGATGACTGGAGCACCCACTATTGCTCTCTTTTAGATGTGGTTCAGGTTTGTTTGTATTACTAAGGGGGGATTTTTGCTATGTGCAACTTTCGGGTTGTAATTGAGAGTGTCTACTGTACTCTGTATTGCACCTCACGCCTAATTATGCATACTTTGTCAGCATCATATATTGACTTTTACAGACTCCCAACACCTTTGGCACTCTTTGGTGCTTGTGGCGTACAGAATAGCCACCTACAAGACCATCCAAACCTCCGATACACCAAGTCCGAGGCCCTTCTCATGCGAAGACCCAGCCCATCAGCAATGTCACTTCAATCCGTGCACCAGTCAAGTGGACGAGGTCCATCAGCAGCCTCTAC
Source organism: Pseudopediastrum boryanum (assembly GCA_963556185.1). Taxonomy (NCBI): domain Eukaryota; kingdom Viridiplantae; phylum Chlorophyta; class Chlorophyceae; order Sphaeropleales; family Hydrodictyaceae; genus Pseudopediastrum; species Pseudopediastrum boryanum. The sequence goes on from OY744495.1 coordinate 711,165, forward strand.
GAGGAGCCCATGATCAAGTGAGCCATTACCCATTTCATCTCTCTACAAGAAGTAAATAACAGCAATATTCATTCAAGGATTCATTTCAAGGCGCCAGTGGTTGACCAAGCTGACATCTGCGATCTAGAATGGGCATGTGGGCATTCTTGCAGCCACAGGTCCATCGCCACTCCAATCAGGTGGGTTTTCATTTCCATTAGCAGAGGGAATGTATTAGCAATTTTTGCTCCTTTTTCAGCGGTGTTTCAGGTTAGTTGGTAGTACTAATGGCGGGCTAACAGCAAGTTGTCATTGACTGGAGCACCCATTATAGCTCCTTTTTAGCTGTGGTTCAGGTTTGTTGGTATTACTCATGGCGGCCTAACAGCAAGTTGTCATTGACTGGAGCACCCATTATAGCTCCTTTTTTGCAGTGGTTTAGGCTTATTAGTATTAATAATGGCGGGCTAACAGCAAGTTGTCATTGACTGGAGCACCCATTATAGCTCCTTTTTAGCTGTGGTTTAGGCTTGTTAGTATCAATAATGGCGGGCTAATAGCAAGTTGTCATTGACTGGAGCACCCATTATAGCTCCCACTTAGCTGTGGTTCAGGTTTGTTGGTATTACTAAGGGGGTTTATATCAAGCTGTCGATGACTGGAGCACCCACTATTGCTCTCTTTTAGATGTGGTTCAGGTTTGTTTGTATTACTAAGGGGGGATTTTTGCTATGTGCAACTTTCGGGTTGTAATTGAGAGTGTCTACTGTACTCTGTATTGCACCTCACGCCTAGTTATGCATACTTTGTCAGCATCATATATTGACTTTTCCAGACTCCCAACACCTTTGGCACTCTTTGGTGCTTGTGGCGTACAGAATAGCCACCTACAAGACCATCCAAACCTCCGATACACCAAGTCCGAGGCCCTTCTCATGCGAAGACCCAGCCCATCAGCAATGTCACTTCAATCCGTGCACCAGTCAAGTGGACGAGGTCCATCAGCAGCCTCTACGAGGAGCCCATGATCAAGTGAGCCATTACCCATTTCATCTCTCTACAAGAAGTAAATAACAGCAATATTCATTCAAGGATTCATTTCAAGGCGCCAGTGGTTGACCAAGCTGACATCTGCGATCTAGAATGGGCATGTGGGCATTCTTGCAGCCACAGGTCCATCGCCACTCCAGTCAGGTGGGTTTTCATTTCCATTAGCAGAGGGAATGTATTAGCAATTTTTGCTCCTTTTTCAGCGGTGTTTCAGGTTAGTTGGTAGTACTAATGGCGGGCTAACAGCAAGTTGTCATTGACTGGAGCACCCATTATAGCTCCTTTTTAGCTGTGGTTCAGGTTTGTTGGTATTACTCATGGCGGCCTAACAGCAAGTTGTCATTGACTGGAGCACCCATTATAGCTCCTTTTTTGCAGTGGTTTAGGCTTATTAGTATTAATAATGGCGGGCTAACAGCAAGTTGTCATTGACTGGAGCACCCATTATAGCTCCTTTTTAGCTGTGGTTTAGGCTTGTTAGTATCAATAATGGCGGGCTAATAGCAAGTTGTCATTGACTGGAGCACCCATTATAGCTCCCACTTAGCTGTGGTTCAGGTTTGTTGGTATTACTAAGGGGGTTTATATCAAGCTGTCGATGACTGGAGCACCCACTATTGCTCTCTTTTAGATGTGGTTCAGGTTTGTTTGTATTACTAAGGGGGGATTTTTGCTATGTGCAACTTTCGGGTTGTAATTGAGAGTGTCTACTGTACTCTGTATTGCACCTCACGCCTAATTATGCATACTTTGTCAGCATCATATATTGACTTTTACAGACTCCCAACACCTTTGGCACTCTTTGGTGCTTGTGGCGTACAGAATAGCCACCTACAAGACCATCCAAACCTCCGATACACCAAGTCCGAGGCCCTTCTCATGCGAAGACCCAGCCCATCAGCAATGTCACTTCAATCCGTGCACCAGTCAAGTGGACGAGGTCCATCAGCAGCCTCTACGAGGAGCCCATGATCAAGTGAGCCATTACCCATTTCATCTCTCTACAAGAAGTAAATAACAGCAATATTCATTCAAGGATTCATTTCAAGGCGCCAGTGGTTGACCAAGCTGACATCTGCGATCTAGAATGGGCATGTGGGCATTCTTGCAGCCACAGGTCCATCGCCACTCCAATCAGGTGGGTTTTCATTTCCATTAGCAGAGGGAATGTATTAGCAATTTTTGCTCCTTTTTCAGCTGTGTTTCAGGTTAGTTGGTAGTACTAATGGCGGGCTAACAGCAAGTTGTCATTGACTGGAGCACCCATTATAGCTCCTTTTTAGCTGTGGTTCAGGTTTGTTGGTATTACTCATGGCGGCCTAACAGCAAGTTGTCATTGACTGGAGCACCCATTATAGCTCCTTTTTTGCAGTGGTTTAGGCTTATTAGTATTAATAATGGCGGGCTAACAGCAAGTTGTCATTGACTGGAGCACCCATTATAGCTCCTTTTTAGCTGTGGTTTAGGCTTATTAGTATTAATAATGGCGGGCTAATAGCAAGTTGCCATTGACTGGAGCACCCATTATAGCTCCCACTTAGCTGTGGTTCAGGTTTGTTGGTATTACTAAGGGGGTTTATATCAAGCTGTCGATGACTGGAGCACCCACTATTGCTCTCTTTTAGATGTGGTTCAGGTTTGTTTGTATTACTAAGGGGGGATTTTTGCTATGTGCAACTTTCGGGTTGTAATTGAGAGTGTCTACTGTACTCTGTATTGCACCTCACGCCTAGTTATGCATACTTTGTCAGCATCATATATTGACTTTTACAGACTCCCAACACCTTTGGCACTCTTTGGTGCTTGTGGCGTACAGAATAGCCACCTACAAGACCATCCAAACCTCCGATACACCAAGTCCGAGGCCCTTCTCATGCGAAGACCCAGCCCATCAGCAATGTCACTTCAATCCGTGCACCAGTCAAGTGGACGAGGTCCATCAGCAGCCTCTACGAGGAGCCCATGATCAAGTGAGCCATTACCCATTTCATCTCTCTACAAGAAGTAAATAACAGCAATATTCATTCAAGGATTCATTTCAAGGCGCCAGTGGTTGACCAAGCTGACATCTGCGATCTAGAATGGGCATGTGGGCATTCTTGCAGCCACAGGTCCATCGCCACTCCAGTCAGGTGGGTTTTCATTTCCATTAGCAGAGGGAATGTATTAGCAATTTTTGCTCCTTTTTCAGCGGTGTTTCAGGTTAGTTGGTAGTACTAATGGCGGGCTAACAGCAAGTTGTCATTGACTGGAGCACCCATTATAGCTCCTTTTTAGCTGTGGTTCAGGTTTGTTGGTATTACTCATGGCGGCCTAACAGCAAGTTGTCATTGACTGGAGCACCCATTATAGCTCCTTTTTTGCAGTGGTTTAGGCTTATTAGTATTAATAATGGCGGGCTAACAGCAAGTTGTCATTGACTGGAGCACCCATTATAGCTCCTTTTTAGCTGTGGTTTAGGCTTATTAGTATCAATAATGGCGGGCTAATAGCAAGTTGTCATTGACTGGAGCACCCATTATAGCTCCCACTTAGCTGTGGTTCAGGTTTGTTGGTATTACTAAGGGGGTTTATATCAAGCTGTCGATGACTGGAGCACCCACTATTGCTCTCTTTTAGATGTGGTTCAGGTTTGTTTGTATTACTAAGGGGGGATTTTTGCTATGTGCAACTTTCGGGTTGTAATTGAGAGTGTCTACTGTACTCTGTATTGCACCTCACGCCTAATTATGCATACTTTGTCAGCATCATATATTGACTTTTACAGACTCCCAACACCTTTGGCACTCTTTGGTGCTTGTGGCGTACAGAATAGCCACCTACAAGACCATCCAAACCTCCGATACACCAAGTCCGAGGCCCTTCTCATGCGAAGACCCAGCCCATCAGCAATGTCACTTCAATCCGTGCACCAGTCAAGTGGACGAGGTCCATCAGCAGCCTCTACGAGGAGCCCATGATCAAGTGAGCCATTACCCATTTCATCTCTCTACAAGAAGTAAATAACAGCAATATTCATTCAAGGATTCATTTCAAGGCGCCAGTGGTTGACCAAGCTGACATCTGCGATCTAGAATGGGCATGTGGGCATTCTTGCAGCCACAGGTCCATCGCCACTCCAGTCAGGTGGGTTTTCATTTCCATTAGCAGAGGGAATGTATTAGCAATTTTTGCTCCTTTTTCAGCTGTGTTTCAGGTTAGTTGGTAGTACTAATGGCGGGCTAACAGCAAGTTGTCATTGACTGGAGCACCCATTATAGCTCCTTTTTAGCTGTGGTTCAGGTTTGTTGGTATTACTCATGGCGGCCTAACAGCAAGTTGTCATTGACTGGAGCACCCATTATAGCTCCTTTTTTGCAGTGGTTTAGGCTTATTAGTATTAATAATGGCGGGCTAACAGCAAGTTGTCATTGACTGGAGCACCCATTATAGCTCCTTTTTAGCTGTGGTTTAGGCTTATTAGTATCAATAATGGCGGGCTAATAGCAAGTTGTCATTGACTGGAGCACCCATTATAGCTCCCACTTAGCTGTGGTTCAGGTTTGTTGGTATTACTAAGGGGGTTTATATCAAGCTGTCGATGACTGGAGCACCCACTATTGCTCTCTTTTAGATGTGGTTCAGGTTTGTTTGTATTACTAAGGGGGGATTTTTGCTATGTGCAACTTTCGGGTTGTAATTGAGAGTGTCTACTGTACTCTGTATTGCACCTCACGCCTAATTATGCATACTTTGTCAGCATCATATATTGACTTTTACAGACTCCCAACACCTTTGGCACTCTTTGGTGCTTGTGGCGTACAGAATAGCCACCTACAAGACCATCCAAACCTCCGATACACCAAGTCCGAGGCCCTTCTCATGCGAAGACCCAGCCCATCAGCAATGTCACTTCAATCCGTGCACCAGTCAAGTGGACGAGGTCCATCAGCAGCCTCTACGAGGAGCCCATGATCAAGTGAGCCATTACCCATTTCATCTCTCTACAAGAAGTAAATAACAGCAATATTCATTCAAGGATTCATTTCAAGGCGCCAGTGGTTGACCAAGCTGACATCTGCGATCTAGAATGGGCATGTGGGCATTCTTGCAGCCACAGGTCCATCGCCACTCCAGTCAGGTGGGTTTTCATTTCCATTAGCAGAGGGAATGTATTAGCAATTTTTGCTCCTTTTTCAGCGGTGTTTCAGGTTAGTTGGTAGTACTAATGGCGGGCTAACAGCAAGTTGTCATTGACTGGAGCACCCATTATAGCTCCTTTTTAGCTGTGGTTCAGGTTTGTTGGTATTACTCATGGCGGCCTAACAGCAAGTTGTCATTGACTGGAGCACCCATTATAGCTCCTTTTTTGCAGTGGTTTAGGCTTATTAGTATTAATAATGGCGGGCTAACAGCAAGTTGTCATTGACTGGAGCACCCATTATAGCTCCTTTTTAGCTGTGGTTTAGGCTTATTAGTATCAATAATGGCGGGCTAATAGCAAGTTGTCATTGACTGGAGCACCCATTATAGCTCCCACTTAGCTGTGGTTCAGGTTTGTTGGTATTACTAAGGGGGTTTATATCAAGCTGTCGATGACTGGAGCACCCACTATTGCTCTCTTTTAGATGTGGTTCAGGTTTGTTTGTATTACTAAGGGGGGATTTTTGCTATGTGCAACTTTCGGGTTGTAATTGAGAGTGTCTACTGTACTCTGTATTGCACCTCACGCCTAATTATGCATACTTTGTCAGCATCATATATTGACTTTTACAGACTCCCAACACCTTTGGCACTCTTTGGTGCTTGTGGCGTACAGAATAGCCACCTACAAGACCATCCAAACCTCCGATACACCAAGTCCGAGGCCCTTCTCATGCGAAGACCCAGCCCATCAGCAATGTCACTTCAATCCGTGCACCAGTCAAGTGGACGAGGTCCATCAGCAGCCTCTACGAGGAGCCCATGATCAAGTGAGCCATTACCCATTTCATCTCTCTACAAGAAGTAAATAACAGCAATATTCATTCAAGGATTCATTTCAAGGCGCCAGTGGTTGACCAAGCTGACATCTGCGATCTAGAATGGGCATGTGGGCATTCTTGCAGCCACAGGTCCATCGCCACTCCAGTCAGGTGGGTTTTCATTTCCATTAGCAGAGGGAATGTATTAGCAATTTTTGCTCCTTTTTCAGCGGTGTTTCAGGTTAGTTGGTAGTACTAATGGCGGGCTAACAGCAAGTTGTCATTGACTGGAGCACCCATTATAGCTCCTTTTTAGCTGTGGTTCAGGTTTGTTGGTATTACTCATGGCGGCCTAACAGCAAGTTGTCATTGACTGGAGCACCCATTATAGCTCCTTTTTTGCAGTGGTTTAGGCTTATTAGTATTAATAATGGCGGGCTAACAGCAAGTTGTCATTGACTGGAGCACCCATTATAGCTCCTTTTTAGCTGTGGTTTAGGCTTATTAGTATTAATAATGGCGGGCTAATAGCAAGTTGCCATTGACTGGAGCACCCATTATAGCTCCCACTTAGCTGTGGTTCAGGTTTGTTGGTATTACTAAGGGGGTTTATATCAAGCTGTCGATGACTGGAGCACCCACTATTGCTCTCTTTTAGATGTGGTTCAGGTTTGTTTGTATTACTAAGGGGGGATTTTTGCTATGTGCAACTTTCGGGTTGTAATTGAGAGTGTCTACTGTACTCTGTATTGCACCTCACGCCTAATTATGCATACTTTGTCAGCATCATATATTGACTTTTACAGACTCCCAACACCTTTGGCACTCTTTGGTGCTTGTGGCGTACAGAATAGCCACCTACAAGACCATCCAAACCTCCGATACACCAAGTCCGAGGCCCTTCTCATGCGAAGACCCAGCCCATCAGCAATGTCACTTCAATCCGTGCACCAGTCAAGTGGACGAGGTCCATCAGCAGCCTCTACGAGGAGCCCATGATCAAGTGAGCCATTACCCATTTCATCTCTCTACAAGAAGTAAATAACAGCAATATTCATTCAAGGATTCATTTCAAGGCGCCAGTGGTTGACCAAGCTGACATCTGCGATCTAGAATGGGCATGTGGGCATTCTTGCAGCCACAGGTCCATCGCCACTCCAGTCAGGTGGGTTTTCATTTCCATTAGCAGAGGGAATGTATTAGCAATTTTTGCTCCTTTTTCAGCGGTGTTTCAGGTTAGTTGGTAGTACTAATGGCGGGCTAACAGCAAGTTGTCATTGACTGGAGCACCCATTATAGCTCCTTTTTAGCTGTGGTTCAGGTTTGTTGGTATTACTCATGGCGGCCTAACAGCAAGTTGTCATTGACTGGAGCACCCATTATAGCTCCTTTTTTGCAGTGGTTTAGGCTTATTAGTATTAATAATGGCGGGCTAACAGCAAGTTGTCATTGACTGGAGCACCCATTATAGCTCCTTTTTAGCTGTGGTTTAGGCTTGTTAGTATTAATAATGGCGGGCTAATAGCAAGTTGTCATTGACTGGAGCACCCATTATAGCTCCTTTTTAGCTGTGGTTCAGGTTTGTTGGTATTACTAATGGGGTTTATATCAAGCTGTCGATGACTGGAGCACCCACTATTGCTCTCTTTTAGATGTGGTTCAGGTTTGTTTGTATTACTAAGGGGGGATTTTTGCTATGTGCAACTTTCGGGTTGTAATTGAGAGTGTATACTGTACTCTGTATTGCACCTCACGCCTAATTATGCATACTTTGTCAGCATCATATATTGACTTTTACAGACTCCCAACACCTTTGGCACTCTTTGGTGCTTGTGGCGTACAGAATAGCCACCTACAAGACCATCCAAACCTCCGATACACCAAGTCCGAGGGCCTTCTCATGCGAAGACCCAGCCCATCAGCAATGTCACTTCAATCCGTGCACCAGTCAAGTGGACGAGGTCCATCAGCAGCCTCTACGAGGAGCCCATGATCAAGTGAGCCATTACCCATTTCATCTCTCTACAAGAAGTAAATAACAGCAATATTCATTCAAGGATTCATTTCAAGGCGCCAGTGGTTGACCAAGCTGACATCTGCGATCTAGAATGGGCATGTGGGCATTCTTGCAGCCACAGGTCCATCGCCACTCCAGTCAGGTGGGTTTTCATTTCCATTAGCAGAGGGAATGTATTAGCAATTTTTGCTCCTTTTTCAGCTGTGTTTCAGGTTAGTTGGTAGTACTAATGGCGGGCTAACAGCAAGTTGTCATTGACTGGAGCACCCATTATAGCTCCTTTTTTGCAGTGGTTTAGGCTTATTAGTATTAATAATGGCGGGCTAACAGCAAGTTGTCATTGACTGGAGCACCCATTATAGCTCCTTTTTTGCAGTGGTTTAGGCTTATTAGTATTAATAATGGCGGGCTAACAGCAAGTTGTCATTGACTGGAGCACCCATTATAGCTCCTTTTTAGCTGTGGTTTAGGCTTATTAGTATTAATAATGGCGGGCTAATAGCAAGTTGTCATTGACTGGAGCACCCATTATAGCTCCCACTTAGCTGTGGTTCAGGTTTGTTGGTATTACTAAGGGGGTTTATATCAAGATGTCGATGACTGGAGCACCCACTATTGCTCTCTTTTAGATGTGGTTCAGGTTTGTTTGTATTACTAAGGGGGGATTTTTGCTATGTGCAACTTTCGGGTTGTAATTGAGAGTGTCTACTGTACTCTGTATTGCACCTCACGCCTAATTATGCATACTTTGTCAGCATCATATATTGACTTTTACAGACTCCCAACACCTTTGGCACTCTTTGGTGCTTGTGGCGTACAGAATAGCCACCTACAAGACCATCCAAACCTCCGATACACCAAGTCCGAGGGCCTTCTCATGCGAAGACCCAGCCCATCAGCAATGTCACTTCAATCCGTGCACCAGTCAAGTGGACGAGGTCCATCAGCAGCCTCTACGAGGAGCCCATGATCAAGTGAGCCATTACCCATTTCATCTCTCTACAAGAAGTAAATAACAGCAATATTCATTCAAGGATTCATTTCAAGGCGCCAGTGGTTGACCAAGCTGACATCTGCGATCTAGAATGGGCATGTGGGCATTCTTGCAGCCACAGGTCCATCGCCACTCCAGTCAGGTGGGTTTTCATTTCCATTAGCAGAGGGAATGTATTAGCAATTTTTGCTCCTTTTTCAGCTGTGTTTCAGGTTAGTTGGTAGTACTAATGGCGGGCTAACAGCAAGTTGTCATTGACTGGAGCACCCATTATAGCTCCTTTTTTGCAGTGGTTTAGGCTTATTAGTATTAATAATGGCGGGCTAACAGCAAGTTGTCATTGACTGGAGCACCCATTATAGCTCCTTTTTTGCAGTGGTTTAGGCTTATTAGTATTAATAATGGCGGGCTAACAGCAAGTTGTCATTGACTGGAGCACCCATTATAGCTCCTTTTTAGCTGTGGTTTAGGCTTATTAGTATTAATAATGGCGGGCTAATAGCAAGTTGTCATTGACTGGAGCACCCATTATAGCTCCCACTTAGCTGTGGTTCAGGTTTGTTGGTATTACTAAGGGGGTTTATATCAAGATGTCGATGACTGGAGCACCCACTATTGCTCTCTTTTAGATGTGGTTCATGTTTGTTTGTATTACTAAGGGGGGATTTTTGCTATGTGCAACTTTCGGGTTGTAATTGAGAGTGTCTACTTTACTCTGTATTGCACCTCACGCCTAATTATGCATACTTTGTCAGCATCATATATTGACTTTTACAGACTCCCAACACCTTTGGCACTCTTTGGTGCTTGTGGCGTACAGAATAGCCACCTACAAGACCATCCAAACCTCCGATACACCAAGTCCGAGGCCCTTCTCATGCGAAGACCCAGCCCATCAGCAATGTCACTTCAATCCGTGCACCAGTCAAGTGGACGAGGTCCATCAGCAGCCTCTACGAGGAGCCCATGATCAAGTGAGCCATTACCCATTTCATCTCTCTACAAGAAGTAAATAACAGCAATATTCATTCAAGGATTCATTTCAAGGCGCCAGTGGTTGACCAAGCTGACATCTGCGATCTAGAATGGGCATGTGGGCATTCTTGCAGCCACAGGTCCATCGCCACTCCAGTCAGGTGGGTTTTCATTTCCATTAGCAGAGGGAATGTATTAGCAATTTTTGCTCCTTTTTCAGCGGTGTTTCAGGTTAGTTGGTAGTACTAATGGCGGGCTAACAGCAAGTTGTCATTGACTGGAGCACCCATTATAGCTCCTTTTTAGCTGTGGTTCAGGTTTGTTGGTATTACTCATGGCGGCCTAACAGCAAGTTGTCATTGACTGGAGCACCCATTATAGCTCCTTTTTTGCAGTGGTTTAGGCTTATTAGTATTAATAATGGCGGGCTAACAGCAAGTTGTCATTGACTGGAGCACCCATTATAGCTCCTTTTTAGCTGTGGTTTAGGCTTGTTAGTATTAATAATGGCGGGCTAATAGCAAGTTGTCATTGACTGGAGCACCCATTATAGCTCCTTTTTAGCTGTGGTTCAGGTTTGTTGGTATTACTAATGGGGTTTATATCAAGCTGTCGATGACTGGAGCACCCACTATTGCTCTCTTTTAGATGTGGTTCAGGTTTGTTTGTATTACTAAGGGGGGATTTTTGCTATGTGCAACTTTCGGGTTGTAATTGAGAGTGTCTACTGTACTCTGTATTGCACCTCACGCCTAATTATGCATACTTTGTCAGCATCATATATTGACTTTTACAGACTCCCAACACCTTTGGCACTCTTTGGTGCTTGTGGCGTACAGAATAGCCACCTACAAGACCATCCAAACCTCCGATACACCAAGTCCGAGGGCCTTCTCATGCGAAGACCCAGCCCATCAGCAATGTCACTTCAATCCGTGCACCAGTCAAGTGGACGAGGTCCATCAGCAGCCTCTACGAGGAGCCCATGATCAAGTGAGCCATTACCCATTTCATCTCTCTACAAGAAGTAAATAACAGCAATATTCATTCAAGGATTCATTTCAAGGCGCCAGTGGTTGACCAAGCTGACATCTGCGATCTAGAATGGGCATGTGGGCATTCTTGCAGCCACAGGTCCATCGCCACTCCAGTCAGGTGGGTTTTCATTTCCATTAGCAGAGGGAATGTATTAGCAATTTTTGCTCCTTTTTCAGCTGTGTTTCAGGTTAGTTGGTAGTACTAATGGCGGGCTAACAGCAAGTTGTCATTGACTGGAGCACCCATTATAGCTCCTTTTTTGCAGTGGTTTAGGCTTATTAGTATTAATAATGGCGGGCTAACAGCAAGTTGTCATTGACTGGAGCACCCATTATAGCTCCTTTTTTGCAGTGGTTTAGGCTTATTAGTATTAATAATGGCGGGCTAACAGCAAGTTGTCATTGACTGGAGCACCCATTATAGCTCCTTTTTAGCTGTGGTTTAGGCTTATTAGTATTAATAATGGCGGGCTAATAGCAAGTTGTCATTGACTGGAGCACCCATTATAGCTCCCACTTAGCTGTGGTTCAGGTTTGTTGGTATTACTAAGGGGGTTTATATCAAGATGTCGATGACTGGAGCACCCACTATTGCTCTCTTTTAGATGTGGTTCATGTTTGTTTGTATTACTAAGGGGGGATTTTTGCTATGTGCAACTTTCGGGTTGTAATTGAGAGTGTCTACTTTACTCTGTATTGCACCTCACGCCTAATTATGCATACTTTGTCAGCATCATATATTGACTTTTACAGACTCCCAACACCTTTGGCACTCTTTGGTGCTTGTGGCGTACAGAATAGCCACCTACAAGACCATCCAAACCTCCGATACACCAAGTCCGAGGCCCTTCTCATGCGAAGACCCAGCCCATCAGCAATGTCACTTCAATCCGTGCACCAGTCAAGTGGACGAGGTCCATCAGCAGCCTCTACGAGGAGCCCATGATCAAGTGAGCCATTACCCATTTCATCTCTCTACAAGAAGTAAATAACAGCAATATTCATTCAAGGATTCATTTCAAGGCGCCAGTGGTTGACCAAGCTGACATCTGCGATCTAGAATGGGCATGTGGGCATTCTTGCAGCCACAGGTCCATCGCCACTCCAGTCAGGTGGGTTTTCATTTCCATTAGCAGAGGGAATGTATTAGCAATTTTTGCTCCTTTTTCAGCGGTGTTTCAGGTTAGTTGGTAGTACTAATGGCGGGCTAACAGCAAGTTGTCATTGACTGGAGCACCCATTATAGCTCCTTTTTAGCTGTGGTTCAGGTTTGTTGGTATTACTCATGGCGGCCTAACAGCAAGTTGTCATTGACTGGAGCACCCATTATAGCTCCTTTTTTGCAGTGGTTTAGGCTTATTAGTATTAATAATGGCGGGCTAACAGCAAGTTGTCATTGACTGGAGCACCCATTATAGCTCCTTTTTAGCTGTGGTTTAGGCTTGTTAGTATTAATAATGGCGGGCTAATAGCAAGTTGTCATTGACTGGAGCACCCATTATAGCTCCTTTTTAGCTGTGGTTCAGGTTTGTTGGTATTACTAATGGGGTTTATATCAAGCTGTCGATGACTGGAGCACCCACTATTGCTCTCTTTTAGATGTGGTTCAGGTTTGTTTGTATTACTAAGGGGGGATTTTTGCTATGTGCAACTTTCGGGTTGTAATTGAGAGTGTCTACTGTACTCTGTATTGCACCTCACGCCTAGTTATGCATACTTTGTCAGCATCATATATTGACTTTTACAGACTCCCAACACCTTTGGCACTCTTTGGTGCTTGTGGCGTACAGAATAGCCACCTACAAGACCATCCAAACCTCCGATACACCAAGTCCGAGGGCCTTCTCATGCGAAGACCCAGCCCATCAGCAATGTCACTTCAATCCGTGCACCAGTCAAGTGGACGAGGTCCATCAGCAGCCTCTACGAGGAGCCCATGATCAAGTGAGCCATTACCCATTTCATCTCTCTACAAGAAGTAAATAACAGCAATATTCATTCAAGGATTCATTTCAAGGCGCCAGTGGTTGACCAAGCTGACATCTGCGATCTAGAATGGGCATGTGGGCATTCTTGCAGCCACAGGTCCATCGCCACTCCAGTCAGGTGGGTTTTCATTTCCATTAGCAGAGGGAATGTATTAGCAATTTTTGCTCCTTTTTCAGCTGTGTTTCAGGTTAGTTGGTAGTACTAATGGCGGGCTAACAGCAAGTTGTCATTGACTGGAGCACCCATTATAGCTCCTTTTTTGCAGTGGTTTAGGCTTATTAGTATTAATAATGGCGGGCTAACAGCAAGTTGTCATTGACTGGAGCACCCATTATAGCTCCTTTTTTGCAGTGGTTTAGGCTTATTAGTATTATTAATGGCGGGCTAACAGCAAGTTGTCATTGACTGGAGCACCCATTATAGCTCCTTTTTAGCTGTGGTTTAGGCTTATTAGTATTAATAATGGCGGGCTAATAGCAAGTTGTCATTGACTGGAGCACCCATTATAGCTCCCACTTAGCTGTGGTTCAGGTTTGTTGGTATTACTAAGGGGGTTTATATCAAGATGTCGATGACTGGAGCACCCACTATTGCTCTCTTTTAGATGTGGTTCATGTTTGTTTGTATTACTAAGGGGGGATTTTTGCTATGTGCAACTTTCGGGTTGTAATTGAGAGTGTCTACTTTACTCTGTATTGCACCTCACGCCTAATTATGCATACTTTGTCAGCATCATATATTGACTTTTACAGACTCCCAACACCTTTGGCACTCTTTGGTGCTTGTGGCGTACAGAATAGCCACCTACAAGACCATCCAAACCTCCGGGTCTCATGAAGTGGCTCGCGGCAGGTCAGTGCACCCAGCACTTCCCTGATACACCAAGTCCGAGGGCCTTCTCCTGCGAAGACCCAGCCCATCAGCAATGTCACTTCAATCCGTGCACCAGTCAAGTGGACGAGGTCCATCAGCAGCCTCCACGAGGAGCCCATGACAGTGAGCCATTACCCATTTCATCTCTCTACAAGAAGTAAATAACAGCAATATTCATTCAAGGATTCATTTCAAGGCGCCAGTGGTTGACCAAGCTGACATCTGCGATCTAGAATGGGCATGTGGGCATTCTTGCAGCCACAGGTCCATCGCCACTCCAGTCAGGTGGGTTTTCATTTCCATTAGGGTCGGTCGCAGGGTACTGTGTACCAAAAATGGCCACTTGTAGAGATTGGTCTATCTTTTGACGTACACATCCAAATTGCATGGTCCAACATGCTATAGTACCCTTTCCGACCATGGGGAATCCGAATTTGGTGTCAGTTGAACGAAATTCGAATCACCCTTGAAGCACGGGCTCGTCAAAGTTGTACGTCATGACGGCCGATACACACATTTTTGGCTCTCACGTTTTTGCACTTATCCGGTGCGCTTTTGGACTTGTCATGGTAAGGGTTTGCTTTGGCAGGTCCTTGAGGGCCTGCATATCACTTTTTATCATTTTTGTGTGCCTCTCCCCCGTTGAGCTATCCGCTTTCCTGCACAGTGTTGTTTCCTTCAACCAACCATAAGTTTTGACAAAGTTACCCGATTTTACCCGTTGAAAGGGCTATATAGGGGTTTTAGGGCATGACCAACACAATGATGAGGTCAAAAGCACATTTTCGGTCCGATTGATTTTTGGGCCGAATTTGGCCATTTGGACCCCACCATCGTGTCCGGCATGGTCCAAAACCTAGGATTCCATGTCAATATAACTCAAATCCATCAAGGAACGGCAAAGTTGTCGCCAAAAGACTGTTTCGAGGACATCCTGCAGCTGTCAGGTCCATAATACTAATGCCAGTGCCGATGTGCTGAGGTTGTTCTGTAATTGGGTGAAAACCATTTATTAAAGGCTCACACACATCAGCAGAGAGAGAGAGAGAGCTACGCAAGGAGGGGCGTGAGGTGCCCTCCCGCGTAAGATTAAGGGAGGGGCCCACTGGTGTAAGGATTACACTGGGCCAGCCTACCATAGGATAGTTACATCCGTGGGTGGGCTTCCGCCCACCCGCCTTTGTTAGCTTACTTTCTTGTAGTTCCTCCTGTGCCATTGAGGCTCTTTGGGCTTTTCCAGTTTTCTTTTTGTTGTGTATATGCTGTGTAAGGACTTAACTGCTGCAGTATGTACTTCTGAAATGCATTGCTTTAGAGCTTGCCCTTTGATACCGAGGGCTTGAAGATTCATGGTGGTACTGTTGTATATGGTGCCTGCAACTCCGACAAGCAAGGGATAGTACCATACTTTGGCAGTGGGGTCTATGTCTTTGATTTTGTCAATGAGTACTTGGTGTTGATTATCAGCTTTGCTTTGCTGGCCTGTTGGGTCTGAATCCCTGCAGATCTTGACCTCTATTATCCAGTACTCTGCTGGGTTGTTTCCATTCTTGGGTTTGTAGAGCATACCATCAGGGCGCTTATCGGTGGTGCCTTGTGCTTGTTGCACTGCCTCCTTTAGTCCCCTTGGAAGGAGCTCCCACGGGATGTTTCTAGACTGGTGGGCCATGATGCCGTCTTCTGCACAATTTTCAGTTGATCCAAGGTCCATTTGAATGACAAATGCTCCTTTGCGTCCCCTTAACACTCTTGTCATGATTAGTCGGCCGACCTTGTTATGCCTGTTGATGTACATTCTTTTCAAAGCTGGGCATCCTGAGGCTGTGTGGTGTCCGCCATCCTCGTCACCGCACAGGAGACATTTGCTACTAGGTGCATGTCCACACCTATAGGCCATCTTCCTTGTCCACATGGTCCCGTACCGGTAGCGCAAAGCCGTTTTTCGTTCTGCATACTTGATTTTTCCCGAGGGCATGTACTCGTTGCTAGCAGGCAGGTCCAGTCTTTCCTCAATCCTTTTAAAAGCCTCGAAATAACAGGTAGCTCTGTTTGCCATCCCAAAGCGACTCTTTTGGTGGCAGTAATGACGTACCGAGTCGTGAAGGTCTGTCAAAGGGTTCACCCGCTTGAAACGGTCAATCAACGTGCGCTGCCCATTGGTCCTTGACCAACGATTGTTCCATTGGGTCTTGTACGGCCAATATTGGGTCAACCTGTTGTTACTAGGACATTCGTACTTCTCACATTCCTCATAGTCGGAGGTGTCCCCTGTCGCAGCCGCCTTAGCGATTGCGTCCGCTTTTTCATTACCGATTATGGAAGCATGGCCCTTGACCTTGTGAAGGGTTGTCCTCAGTCCCCTGTTGACGATCTCGGTTACTATCTCTTTAATTAGCTCACAGTGCTGGTGATTTAGGAGATCTTGTGGGCGTCTCAGCATCTTTTTGATTTGGTACATTGAGCTGAGGCTGTCGGTGGCTATCATGTGGGCTCCATGCCTCAGCGCAGCAAGGATACCAACCAGTTCTGCTCTGTTTATGGTGTTCTGGGGATGGCTGTCGCCTGCAGGGACAATTGGAACCCCACGTTCATCGTCCTCATTGGCTGCTTGTGGGGGGAAGTACACTCCTGCCCCTATGCCTGGGGCATCACAATCTGCATCTATTGGTGATGCTTTGTGGCTTGTTTGCTTGTAGCTACCATCTGTGTAGACATAGTTTTTCCAATTGTATCGGAGGGGTGGGGCTGTTGGTAGGGCAGTGGCTAATTGCGTTTCCAGGTCATCCAGTGTAGTGCTGGCGTCAACCATGGCTGGAGGGTCTTGACTGGTGGCAGAATCGTCCCGGAGGGACTCGGAGCCGTTTGTTTGTTTGGGGTAACCCATTTTGCTGAGCTGTTTTGGCGTCAGCAATGTTGGCTGATGAGATGTGCTGGGCGGGGCATTGCTGCTTGGGGGGTTGTAGTACATGCTGATGTCTTGTATCTCTTTGTCGTCCGGCAGGGACTGATTAATGGCATCCTGCAGCGTTTGCAGAAACCTGGTCATGTAGCCGCTCTCCCAGTAAGGGAGGTGGGCCTCAAAACCCTTTGCGGTGCCTGTGACAATGATATTTACGTCCCATCTAGGTCTTACGAAGCCAGGCGGGCTGTAGGCTATGTTAATGTAAGTTCTGTTTGCTTTGCCATGTCGTCGCGCGCAAAAACCGTTGGCCCCATTCTTGGGGCCAGCGACGTTCCCAATGAGGTAAGTAAGGCCTAATGCTTACTAACAATCTTCTCTTAGCCTTAGCACTCATAGCATGTGTGTGTGTGTGGGGGGCTAAGCCAAGGTCCGGATGTGGCTTCGTGAACGAAGCCCGCGAGGCCAAAGCGACTGCCAAAAGAAGTGACGCTGTTAAGCACCCCTGCACAAAGACGTGCTCGAGTTTATATGACACTGACATGATCAGATGGGCCAAAGAAGGCAGCCTCAACCAAGGTGCGACCAACCTCCCGCCATCTGCCCGCGGCAGCAAGGCAGACCACAGCGAGCAGAGCCAAACAGTGGCAAGGGATGTCCCTACACAGTGCAGCCTGCGTGTTCATGACAGCTACCGTAGCATTCCAGCCAGCACCTCAGCACTAGCCCCCGACTCAGCGGGCAGCAGCATCAACGTCTTGCTGACAAGCCATGATACAGGGCAGACTTTCAGCAGCACAGAAGCCAAGACACTGAAAGGACCACTACGGAAAGCTGCAGCAGATGACAGTGACAACCTTGGATACGAAGCCTTTGATATCGACCAACACAGGTCCAGCATCGAAGCTCGCAAGGCAAGCAGCAGCAGCAGCGGCAAGAGGGCCAACCTCACTGGAGCGCCAAAAGCAACTGTTACCACTGCCAAGGGGCGGGGAACCCCTGCGCAAACTGAGCAGGCAAAAAGCAACAGCAGCTTACCCCTCCTATCAGCATATGTTACCACTGCCAAAGGGCAAGGAATCTCTGCCCAAACACAGCCGGCAGAAAGCAACAGCAGCAGATTGCAACCAGCATATGTTACCATTGCCAGGGGGCAGGGAACCTCTGCCCAAACTCAGCAGGCAGACATCCACAGCAGCAGAAGCATTCCCCCAACAGCATATGCTACCATTGCCACGGGGCGGGGAACCTATGCCCAAATTCAGCAGGCAGCAATCATTAGCAGCACAAAGATACCCCCAACAGCATGCGATACCATTGCCACGGGGCGGGGAACCTATGCCCAAAGTTCAACTCTGAATAGCACCATCCTGAACCTTACCAAATGTGAGTCTCAGACCAACAGCAGCTCCACAGATCAGCCTTCTAGCCACCTCGCCTCAATAGAACTTCCTTTTACAGATCAGCCAGACTTCCATCCCCTCATGCCCATGGCCCCAAACACCCTGGGCACTCATCTCCTGCTTTTTACCACTCTGGCCCTCCTCAGCACCTGGAAGAAAGGCTGATTTCCCTCTGGGTCAATGACCTCTTCAACCTCCTCCAGGACAATGTACATGCGCATCTGTATCTGGCAATGCCAGCCAAAGACCCTCCAGACCTGAGCGTGCGTCCTTGTAGAAGCTGGGCCTGGGTCCCTGCAGACTATTTCCTCCGCTGCTTCCACATAACCTCGACCAAGCAGGCACTCCATGAGCATAAACTTTACGAGCGAAGACTGCCTCATACTGCACGACAATGGCTACGCCAACCCATCCGGGCGACAGCAGAAAGGCCAAACGACCACATGGAGACAAGAGAAGCAACCTCTTTACACTACGTCAAGTCAAAGCTGGGCGAGTATGCAGTGCACAGAGCGGCCCTGAACAGACAAGATGCTGCCGCAGAGCTCTGCGAAGAATGGCAGAATGAGAGCCACGGCCAAGCAGATACTAGACCTAGGGCGTACACCGCTATACCGCAGGCCAGTCTGAGAACGTTCCAGGCAACTTCAACAGGAGCTTCTTCATGTGACGTGTTCGGCCTTGTCCCTCCCCATATGCCAAGCATGCAAGGAGCAGGCAAGACTTCTAACGCACCAACGATACGGGGCCTAAAAGCTTCCAACACGCATAAGCGCAGGTCGAAACTTGAGCAGGGTATTCGTCGAATCGACGCGATGCTTGGAGCAGCAGTCCCCGGACTGGCCCCTGGCAGCAATAGCAAGGCACCGACCAAACAGAACCCACCTACGGCATGTGTCCCACACCCTGTTATTATCACAGTAGCCCCGCGAATCCCACGGGACGGTCCCCAGCAACGTACGGACCCCCCTGTCGAACCTGATAGTGAGGACGAAGATGTTATAATGATCGATCAAGATATCGACGGCCTCAGCGAACAGTTCCATGACGCTATCAGTCCCAAACGGGGAACCGCAAATGCTCAGCGTCAGGTTAGTTCCCCCCAACACAAACAGTGGGTCACTCCAGAGGCCGTAGGACTGTACTGCCAAGCTCAAGTCGGTGGGAATTGTGCACTGCATGCACTCAATGCAATGGCAGGCAGGCCAATCATCACTCCAGACGAAGCCCAAGCACTACTCCGACATCCCCAAGTCCCAAGCCCGGCAGACAGCGAGAGGCCTGACTGCAATACCGACGGCTGGTTCAGATGGGAGGCTATCCACAATCTCCTATACTACACAACAACCATAGACCTGACCCTCCTTGTCCTCAAGAACCCTCAAAGCCACCCACAGCACTCTGGCAGCACTACCTCAGCAAAGGCACGGGTACTCGCCCTGGCACCGCAAGGATGCAATGCACTGTTTCTGCACAAACCAGGCCACTTCATATGCTGGAAACGCAGCCCTATTAACGGCAAGTGGTACAGCCTGGACTCAATCCCCTATGCAACAACACACAGAATACAGGAGCTGACTGATGCCGACTGGGCAGCATTCAATGGCACGATCAGTACAACCATAGCGGCTGACGCATACCTCCACAACGCCACTGGGTTAACTCTGTACAAACACAGGTATACGCCGTCCCCGGCAAACAGAAGTCACATGCAATATGTGGATCTAGCAGGCATTGAGCTCCATACAGCAGGCCCCACTCACCGCCCTGCTGCTGCATGGATTGAAGAGGATACAGAACGAGCTCGTGCTCGGGCCCAGAGAATAGCACAGGCACGAGCGGGAAGAGCTAAGCAGCTCCCAAAGAGTAAGCCTGCACAGTGTGGCATACCACCACAGATAGCCCAGGCTGCCTTAAAGCACTCCCAGAATCACAACAAACCTACCAAAGCCCAAAAGCAAACAGAGGCAAGCCGCCCTCACAGACAGTGGAGGCCCGCAACCCCACTGAACATTAGAGTGTGCAGGCAATTTGCCAGTCACTGTGGGCTGCACGCATTAGAAGCCATGGTAGGACAGCCCATTGCCACTCCACGAGAGGTCACCAAGTACCTTCAAGAGACCTGGCCTGCAAGGGAGGATAAAGAAGGGCAGCAGGGCGATCACTATTCCACACAAGGCAACTACTCAGACCTTGCACTACAACGCATCCTGTACTGGTTCTGGTGCAGGAGGGCTTGCCAAGGAACTGAATCTTTGGAGATGCACGTGGTCTCTGGCCATGAACAGCTGCAAAAGGGCAACTCAAGCGAAGCAATCATACGACAGTTACACCAAGCTGAGGCTTTCATGGTAAACTATACAACTCACCCATCCGCTGGGCAGGATAGTGGCAGACACTGGCATGTTGTGAGGAAGGGAAGGACAGACAATGGCCCTACACCTGACTGGTATCTAGTTGACTCCCTGGACCAGGGTGCCCAACCAGGCCTCGTGAAAGTCATGACAGAGGCCGACTGGACAAATATACATGGCACTCTATACATCATCAAACAAAGCACAGAAAAACAAATGCTAGATTCATGTGAATTCACAGATGAGGAACTACTAGCACATCAACAGAGACTTGAAGGAGAGGAAGCACGAGCAGCGCACACCCACATAAGAGAGCAAAGCAACCCCCCCCGGCTGCATATCGAGCAGGCTCAAGCCCAACGTTCAGGCCTCACCCAAACCCCCACTATCAGGAACCTGAACACAAAGCCACCAACAGAGCCCGGGCAGCGCAACAAACGTAGAAAGACCAAGGCACCAAAGACAGTCAGCACTAATGCCAAGCCCTCCAGTATACCAGTCATAGAAAACTATTTCCACAAGCAAGCACAGCCCACAGCGCACGCTCAGGAGATATTGCACCCGCCCCTACACTCAATTACCAATTACCAAATTTACTACACTCACAGCAGGCACAGGGGGTCTGCACAGGAACCAAAATGGAAGCTCTCAATAAAGAGAGAGCTACAATCCCCAAGCTGAAAGTGATGACCCTTAATGTTCGAGGGCTGCACTCCAATCTTGAAGATGTCCTTGGCGTGCTGCAAGACCACCAACCTGATGTGCTTGTTCTGACAGAAACCAAACTAACAAGAAAAGCATGCAGCCAGGCATGCAAATATCTCAGTGGCCATGGATATGTACAACGACACAGCGCATGCCAGTACAATCCTAGAGCAGGAGTAACCCTACTAATCAACAAGAGCTTTGCAGACCTGGGAAATGTTGAGACAATTGACATCCCTGGGGACCTTGGTGGTTACATAAAAGCAGTGCAGCTTCGCATGGAGGTCTCTACACCGTTAACAATCGTTGGGGTATACATGCCTACCAGCCATCCCTCAGACAAGATGGTCAGATCCCAAATCTACAGGAGAATGAAAGCAATGACAGAACAAGCCAATGACAAAGAGGAAGGTCGCCACAACATATTATTTGCAGGGGACTTCAATGCAACATTGAACAAGATGGATCGAGCAAGTGGCAATACCAACCCAATGGACAATGCTCACCAAACAAAGATTGAGGAAGCCAAACTCTATACCCTGGACCCTGTCCAGGCTGGTCACCCCAGGAAATACACATGGAGAAAGGGATCAGCTGAACAGCTCGCAAGCCGCATTGACGACATGTTCACAAACAATGAAGCCCTTCCAGCCTCTGCAGTCACACAGATATGGGATATGACCGGCAAAGGCACAGATCATGATCTCTTGGAGGTCTGTGTTCCCTACCACAAGCTCAACATGCTCCCACCCCCACCAATCACACCTGACAGTGCTGAGAAAGCAACCCTTGAAAAGCTAAAACGACTGACAAAACTCACAAAGGAGGAGAGGGAGGGCCTCAAGAATACAGTGGAAGAAAGGCACGGTGCAGCGTATCACCAGCTTAACGACCAAGTGCAACGCTTACTTCACACTGATGTGTACCCACATTGGGAGCGCCTATCTAGTGGAGACCCCGCAAGCATGGAACCCCTCCGCGCGCTTCATCTTGGAAGTGCAGCTGACCCTGCCGCTCAACGGGAGCTTATGGAAGAGCTGAACACCCAGATGGCTGACCTGCTGCTGCAGACTCGGGGCACCATACTAGCGGAAGGCCCAACCACCATGACCAATCCAACAGGACACCACTATCGGCCCAGACTTGTGTCAATCCAACGCGACAGCCTGATTAAATTACGAAAGAAGGTAGTCCAAACACTGAGACAAGACAATGTGGAGGAAGCAGAGCTGCCTGCAGAAGTGTGCAAAGCAGTTGAAGCACTCAACGCAGCAGATGAGCGCAGCAGCAGCTCTCCTCAACCCCTCAGAGAATCTCTCAAACAGCTAAAAAGCAAAATCCGCAAAGAACTGCGGGTCATCGACAGTGAGCACC
Source organism: Pseudopediastrum boryanum (assembly GCA_963556185.1). NCBI lineage: Eukaryota > Viridiplantae > Chlorophyta > Chlorophyceae > Sphaeropleales > Hydrodictyaceae > Pseudopediastrum > Pseudopediastrum boryanum. The sequence continues at coordinate 733,757 of OY744495.1, forward strand.
AGACCAAGCGCAAGCAAAATGCCATCGCCAAAAGGCAGGCACTGTATGACCAACGGCAGAAGATCGGCAACCAAATGATTACTGGCCAATTCAAGGGGCGCAACAGCATGCAGCTTCGAGCAATAAAAACAGGAGAGGAAACGGTTGTTACAGACCCAAAGGGAGTAATGGAAGCCATCACAACGTACTATACGCCCAAGCTGATGCCAGCAGCAGGCGCCGGTAGCAAAACTGGACTGTACCACCCATCCGAGCAACCAAGGTCGTATCCCTGGCTACAACCCAATGCCCCAGATCCATTTGACCTGAACACAGCCATCACTAGTGGTGCCGCTCCACGACGATGGCTGCACAATGAAATAAGGGACCAGCAAGCTTTTCAGGCCTGCCTCAAATCTTTAGCTCGCGGCAAGGCCCCGGGACCTGACCAGATAACCAATGAGATGCTAAACATGCTGCCTCCCCAAGGGCAAGACCTCCTGCACGGTTACATCCAATTGATGTGGGCAACAGGCTATACTCCTAAAGCATGGAAAGAGAGCACCACAGTGCTCCTGTTCAAAAACAAGGGCACACCCCTCAAACTGCAGTTTTACAGACGCATTGGCCTGGAGATGACCATATACAAACTCTGGACCAGAATGATCACATGGGTCCTTGCTGACTATGCCGAAAGACACAACATTCTGAGCTATACCCAGGGTGGGTTCCGAAACAAACGAACCTGCATGGACCAGCTGGAGCTGTTCACCCTCTTGCTTGAGGATGCCAAACTGACCCGGAAAGACATCTATCTCCTTATGGTTGACTTTTCAGAGGCTTTTGACACAATTGACCATGACAAGCTGCTGCAAATCATGTATGACCTGGATTTCCCCCCAGATGCCACAGAGGTGGTCAAAGACCTGTACACGGGTGCAACAACAGCATTTACAACCCCATTCGGGAATACCGAACCAATGCCCATGGTCAGAGGGACAATTCAAGGTGACAGCCTCTCACCATTTCTGTTCATTTCATATCTGGAGCCCCTGCTACGTTGGCTAAGGGTAGGTGCCAGAGGATACATCCCGGGTGCATACAACAACCGTGATACGCTCTTCAAACTGAAACAGCAGATCCCAGATGTCACATATGCGGACGACCTGAACCTGATATGTTCTTGCGTAGGGGATTTGACCAGCCAAGCTGACAAGGTCACCCTGTATGCTGACTGGGGACACCTTCAAAATAAACAATACAAAGACCCTCCTCACAGGTGCTAGATATAGGGCTGACGCCAAAGACCCTTTTAATCTGGAGAAGCTCCAGCGTAGCCTAACGGATGTGAAGGTCCAACGATCCCCTGCAACACTCCACGACCCACGAAAACCGTTCCGTTACCTGGGCCTGCAATTCACCATGCACCTTGACTGGTCAGCCCAATATCAATTGACCAGGGATACCATTCGAGACATGTGTCACAACATGAAGCACTCATACGCTACAACCTCCCAAAAGATGCGCACCCTGAATACATGCATACGGACAAAGATTCGGTATTCATTCTGTGTGGCCCCTTACACCAAAGCTCAGCTCAAAGCGTTAGACAGCCCCCTCTGTAGGGCAGCCAAAGAAGCATATGGTCTTCCCAACAGTACTGCCACGGCAGTAGCACATGAAGACGTCAGTAAAGGCGGTCTAGGGTGCCCCTCCCTACTAGCAGAGTACAATACAGTACAAATACAGCGGTTGACAGAGGCTCTCAATGACCCCGGACCAGTGGGAGAGCTCAGCCGTACACGCCTGCAGACAGATGGCAGCTGCCTGGACAAACTGACAGCAATGGCTCGCCCTGCCCTAACACACCACAGCCTGAGGCTGAGGCAGGTGATTGCATGCGCAAGCATCGATGTCGAGCTCAAAAAGCAGGGACTTGGCCCAATAGAACTACCGGATACCAGCCCACTCTTGCAGGACCTGCAGAACATGCAGGCACTTGCAAGCCCCCAACCACCAGACCTCCTCCTAGCTGACCTTCACCAACTCAGACAAGTAGGTATGCACCGACTCCAGGACATTATGTCTTCCACAGGTAGAACTGTCCTTACAACACGACAGCTCATGTTGAAACTGGACAAGGATATCACCGCTAGGACGCTGACCACTTTTAAACGTATTGCATACATGCTCACTCTCCCGCCAGGCATAACAAAAGAAACCTACTGCAGCAGGCCACCTGTGCAAGCAGGACATGGTCCAACAATCCATCCGGAGTATGCAAGGCTGCTGAAGTTCCACAACATCATCGATGACATAGACATACGCAATGCACCTCTCCCAGCATTGTGGGCTGCACAGACACATGCCCCAAGCACAGAGCAAGCCCTGACAGAGATACAGGCTTACCTGTCCTCACTCAGCGCACCACCAACAGGCCACACTAAAAGCAGCAGTGTGCGCCAGACTGCAACAGACATCACAGCCCCACTGGTGTACCGAATAGAAACATGCTATCACGTTTACCAGCGAATCAAAGATGAGAAAAGACAGCCCTTCAAAGATATGCGAGAGCAATTATATAACAACTTTGCAGAAGGGCAGGACCAAGTAGAAGGTATAGAAGGTCTGGCAGTGGCGGCACGCCACATCGGACGAGGGCAAAAGAGAAAGAAAGTAGCAACACAGAACCAGGTCATTGTGCGATGGGCCCCAACAGTTATGCAAGGATGGGCTATCACATTGATGATGCTCCAGAGCACGCTCTACAGCCAATGACCCATCATGAAGTCTGCAACACACCAAACCTCCCGACTGAATGCTGCTGTCCTAACGCCCACCAGCCAGCACGACGAATCCCTGCACGTACAACCCTAGCACATTGCAGCATATGTAGCAGACGATATCATATTGATTGTCTCCCGCTAACCCATCGCCCTGCAGGGGACATATTGGAAGAGGATGTCACGACAGGCTGGACCTGCATTGAATGTAACAGGGATCAGTATGCCACTAAAGGCCTCCCTCTTGATATAAGGCACTACAACGTCCATTGGAAGCCCAGTCGAGAAAGTGAGAGCGACCTCATTGCACATAATCCAGTTGTTGCTGAGATGATTGCTGCTTACCGGTTGCAACAGGCAGCAGCAGCAAATGACCGGTCCCCGGCAACTCCTGCACTTGGCGAGCTGGCTCAAGCTCAGCAAGGGTTATCGGCACTGCAGCAACAAGGCGACTACTACCCCGATCACCCTCAAAGATACAACATCAACATTGGACAGCAGTACAGCAACATTTTCGACATGGACACATCACCAATGAACCCCCATGCTGATATCCACCCCACAGGAAGACACGAAGTCTATATTAGAGAAGTAGAGATGTGCATAGATGGAAAACTGTGGATAAAAACGCTCGCCTGCATATACACATCAGATGGCAAATGTCGCTACACCCTCACCCCTGAAAGGACAGCAATACTGTACCAACAGTACTGCCACAGCACTCGCCACAAACCAAAGGTTATGCGGAAGTTGAAGGCAGGTACCTTTCCCCAAGAACTGTATGCCCTCATGTGCAGGTACAGAGATGGAGCACAGATCAAAGATCACAAAGCCATTAGGAAGGTCCAAATAAAGAACCACTGGGCCACTCCCCCTGAGGTGTATGAGGCTCTCAGGCAGCTCACAGACATAACAAAAGAGAGATTCGCAAGCCCACTCAATTACAACCCAACATTTACGATGTACTGGAGCGCCCACAAAAGGGACCAAATCTTTGGGGCAAAATGGGATAGCTACAGATATAGGTGGACCGGCGGAAGCGTGCACAACCCAGAGTATGAGGACGAAGACCTGAATAAGAACATGGCTACTGCCATAGCAGCGGCCCGTAACACAACAGCCCCTGTCTTTGGCATACATATCCTGCCTGCCTGGTCCGATGCAAACAGAACTGCCTACCTTGCATGGCTACAACACTTCCCAGAAAACTGCATGCATCTCCTACAAATACCCCGAAAACACTTCAGGTTCCAGAAACCCACAACTTGGGAACGGGGCGAAATGTATGCAGGAAATGTATGCACACATCAGCACATAGACACATTAACACACCAACATGCACCAAGAACCCTTGCATGAGATTGCAAGAGCCGTGCAAGCGAACAAGGTGCCAGCCACAGTGACCCTGAACTCACTCGGTGCAAATGAAGTCACTTCCCTATTTAAGGCAGCTGGTGAGTGTCTGCAAACATGTGCACACACGATTCAAAGCGGAATAGCATCTGCTGCTGTGCCGAGAGATTGGTGCATAGGTCTTGATATGCGTTCGAGTTGCAACATCTCAAGCAGGCAGTCAAGACCTCTGCACCAGTCTCCTGGCACAGCCAAAGAATGAAACATGCATCCATAGTGACCTGCCGGAACTCAGAGCAAAGAAAGTCAGGCGGTGAGCATCTGCAAACACGCGTTAGTGGAATAACTTACGGGTCACTCAACAACAACAAACATTTAAGGTGTGGCAACCGCAAAGGGCTGCTAGGTCGAACCGACCAAACACACCATCGGATGGATCCAAACACAATGGCTTCCAGACCACCAACTCAATCAGTACTGATACCGAAACATGTATGCAGGCAAGACAGAGCCCATGATCAAGAACACCACCCACTCCTCCATCGGTTGCAATGGCATGGCAAACACAGTACAATCATGTTGGATCCAAATCCCATCACATAGAACACCAGACATTCATCAAAGTACACATAGCATTAGCACATCCACTTCACCCCCACATAAACAAACGCATCAGAATTACACATGGAACATCACTTCGTAACTTAGTGACATACACGTAACAACCAGAGCAATTATGGTTCAAGCAGAAGGTAGTATTTGCAGCCCCACCCCACCCCACCCCAACAATCTCATCAACCATCGTCAAGAATATATATATGCATTGTTATAGGAGTTGTGAGCTTGTTGTGTATGATCTGGTCAAAAATCGAGCATATAATAGACAACACGCTCACATCTCCTGTAGCAGTGACAGAGCCAAGGACCACAACCACCACATAGGCAGTACCCTCCCAACCAATCGTTGGCTACCTCATTACAACACGTAGCAGTGCCCCACAAGTTGGGATACCTCAGAAAAGACACCGCAAACTGCTTATCCATTCCTTCCCCACCCCACACCGACCAAAAAGCATACTGTACATCATGTAGCAATGCATAATGTACACTCATCACAGCAATCAGTACTAACTCCCCCCAGCAATCACTGCCCCCCTCCCCCCCTCCACCTCCAACATGTGTTGCTGGCTCAACCTCTACGTGTGGTTTATAATCCATCTTTGCACGTTCAGTAGCAGTCAATGTCTCTTGAACGCATTGAATAGTCTGCCATGTGCATCCTTGGCAGCAGGGATGCTGTGGGCCAGGGCATAACGGTCCACCTCACGACTCAATTCACTAGCAGTCTCCATAGCAATACAAGCTTCATGTGCTGCTAAAGCTGCTTCCCTACTACCAGGTCCTAACGGCTGGTTCATATACAAGCACGTCTCATCGCAAGCCAACACAGTGTCAGAATAAACACAGCCCGCTGCATCTGTTATGTCGCGGCATATTGTGTCCAGCTCTTCATGTGTTGCTGCCAAGTCTTCATTCATATTCCCATGAAGCACGGCTGCTGCAAACACAACACATCTGGCTCCTTTAATCCACAATTGTGCATCTACCTCATGACACATTACATATCTTTTGGAAAGCGTATTCCAAATCCTCATGGCCGCGCGCCATATGGATTTGCATATGTAAAATGTACACACATGGTGCAAGCAGCAGACTAACAGCAGACACCGTATGTAGAAGATATACACGCTGCTTGAAACATCTACGACACAGTAGGGTATTGCACATGTATATGCCGTTTTGTGGCGCTGCAAATACTAGGTACATGGGAATGTGCCTTGTACGTAGTATGTGCCATGTCCCTAATTCCCATGTACCTAGTATATGCAGCCCCAAGAAACAGAATATACATGTGGAAAATACCCTTATACCCTTTCCCCTCCCTTGGCAAGCGAACCAACAGCTACCAACCTTCCCACCCCTTCACTCACAGTATATGTTGGATCCAATTCCGGCCCATCACATAGAACAGCAGACATTCATCAAAGTACACATAGGCTTTAGACTCGAACCTTAGGAAACGCGGACAGTACCCTGGGACAGACGCAGCAGGATAACCGGAGTTGTGTTATGTTCCAATTTCCCAACGTTGGCCAAGGTAGAAGCATGCTATTTCCACTTACCGTGCCTGGTGACCTCTTTGGATGGCTGACTTCTGACTCGGACCTTAGGAACCGAGGCCAATACCCTGGGAAAGACGCGGCGCGGTAATCGCAACAGTGTAATGTAACATATCCTCAACGTTGGCCAAGGTAGAAGCATGCTATTTCCACTTACCGTGCCTGGTGACCTCTTTGGATGGCTGACTTCTGACTCGGACCTTAGGAACCGAGGCCAATACCCTGGGAAAGACGCGGCGCGGTAATCGCAACAGTGTAATGTAACATATCCTCAACGTTGGCCAAGGTAGAAGCATGCTATTTCCACTTACCCTGCCTGGTGACCTCTTTGATTGGATGGCTGACTTCTGACCTTAGGAACCGAGGCCAATACCCTGGGAAAGACGCGGCGCGGTAATCGCAACTGTGTAATGTAACTTATCCTCAACGTTGGCCAAGGTACAAGCATGCTCTATCCACTTACCCTGTCTGGTGCCTACGTTGGATGGCGCACTGCTGACTCGGACCTCAGAAAACGCGGACAGTACACTGGGAAAGACACAGTAGGGTAATCGCAATTGCGTAATGTCTCATATTACCAACGTTGCCCAAGGTACAGGCATGCGCTTTCCACTTACCCCTGCCTGGTGCCCTCCTGCGATGGCTAACTCCTGATTCAGACCGTGGCAAATGCGGATTAAACCTGGGGCGACACGCCGCGAAGTAAGCGCAAGTGTCTCACGGGTCATTCTCCCAACGTTCCCCAAGGTAGAAGCTTGCCTTTTGCGTGCTTTGCCAAGCCTGCTCGAGTGAGCCGCACGATGGGGCACTTGTAGGGGTTAACTTAGTCAGCCGAGGGCAGCACCTGGTTTGTGCTGTCGCAGAATCGTCGCTTGCATATAGACCTTTGTGTTTGTGCATGTTGCTCTATATATACCATGCTTGTGCTGTGTATAACCGTTCGCGCCTAACGGAATCCTTCGGGCACTTGGCCGGACACTATGGTGTTTTCGGATGTCAAATCTCCCCAGCTCCTTGACCTTTAACGCTGTCCATCGATGCTTCATTTAACAGGCGCAAACAGGCAATAGTATTGTATCCACTAATGTGCGCCACCTTCTCGAGGTGCTGCCCTCGCTTAACTAAGTTAAGCTCCACAAGTGCCCAATCGTGCGGCTCACTAGGGCAGGCTTGGCAGCGCACGCAGGAAGGCATGCTTGTACCTTGGATAACGTTGGGAAATTAAAAGATTAGACATATGCGATCACTCCGCGGCGTCTGTCTCCAGTTCGAATCCGCATTTGCCAAGGTTCGAACCAGGAGTTCGCCATCCTAAAAGGGCACCAGGCAGGGGTAAGTGGAAAGAACATGCGTGTCCTTGGCCACCGTTAAGGAAATGTTACATTAGACAGTTGCGATTACCGCGCCGCGTCTTTTCCAGGGTAGTGTCCACGTCTCCTAAGGTCCGAGTCAGAAGTCCGCCATCCAAAGAGGTCACCAGGCAGGGTAAGTGGAAATAGCATGCTTCTACCTTGGCCAACGTTAAGGAAATGTTACATTAGACAGCTGCGATTACCGCGCCGCGTCTTTTCCAGGGTAGTGTCCACGTCTCCTAAGGTCCGAGTCAGAAGTCCGCCATCCAAAGAGGTCACCAGGCAGGGTAAGTGGAAATAGCATGCTTCTACCTTGGCCAACGTTAAGGAAATGTTACATTAGACAGTTGCGATTACCTTGCCGCGTCTTTTCCAGGGTAGTGTCCACGTTTCCTAAGGTCCGAGTCAGAAGTCAACCATCCAACGAGGTCACCAGGCAGGGTAAGTGGAAAGAGGATGCTTGTACCTTGAGAAACGTTGGGAAGATGGAAGATTACACAGTTGCGATCACCCCGCTGCGTCTTTCCCAGGGTACTGTCCGCTTTTTCTAAGGTTCGAGTCAGAAGTCAGCCATCCAAAGAGGTCACCAGGCAGGATAAGTAGAAAGAGCATGCTTGTACCTTGGGAAACTTTGGGAAAATGTAAGATTACACAGTTGTGATCACCCCGCCACGTCTTTCCCAGGGTACTGTCCGCTTTTTCTAAGGTCTGAGGTCAAAGCCAGCCAGCCAACGAGGACACCATGCTTTTACCTTGGGAAACTTTGGAATAAGATTAAAAACGACAGCTATGGTTACTCCGCTGCGTCTTTTCCTAGGTACTGTCTGCCTTTTTCAAGGTTGGAGTCAGTAATCTAAAAAAGGCAAATACACTCATACGGGATAACTGGAAAGTGCATGCTTCTACCTTGGGAAGTGTTGGTAAAATGAAATGTTAGCCTATGCAATCAATGATTAGCCACATGCGGTTGTATTTCAAAGCAAATTTAGTACAAAGAGAAGTGCATACATCCCTTTAAGCATGGTCTGCATGATGAAAGGGTCAGTTGTCTTGTAGTGATTGGGGGCTTAATCGCTGTATCCAGATTTTATCGTAATGTGTCGGCCTCGCTCTCAAATACACCCCCCCCACACACACACACACACATGCGTGCAGGTACTTCGCCCATTGCAAATTTGCCCATGTCTTCATACTCAAGACCTGGTTTGTATGGGTGCCCGGACGAGTTGCCAGAGGCTTTGCCTTTTTTCAGATTGTCAAAGGATGTCAAAGACCCAGGTGCAGTTTGGAGTTCTAGAGGTAAGGGTCCCTGCTCAGGCCACGGCAAAGGTGAATGGGATGGGGTAGGTGGATCATGTAAGAACCATGCCGCAATGTATGTTATCGAACACGAGGATTTTGTGATGCCCTCGGCATGGGACTTGTTCAACTTGTTGAATGAAACCTATCAGGCACCCTTAAAGCCACCTAAGAAGCCAGGTGCAGCTAATGCTCCTCTGGCCCCGTTAAAGCAAAGGGTGTTCCATTATGTGCCCGTGGAAGCCGTGGACCATGCAAGGAAAAGCCAAGCCAAGGAACGTGTGGAGGGGACTCTCTCCATCCATCAAATAGGATTCCCATGGGAGAGTGATTTGAAAATCTATCATCGGAGCCTGAGTTGCTTTTGTGATCCTTGTAAGCAGCGAATGCGGTCATATCTAAGCACATTGACATTGGGGCCTTGTGTCAACGCCCTGCACGTACCAGCTTTGAAGGAGGCCTCACTTGTGGTGGAGGACGCTACCACACGCAGAACGCTTCAAGGTTACTTTGGCGAGGAATATGAAGCACCCGCCTCTGCTGAGTGTGTGATGGCTGCAACTGGACGTAAGGGGCCGTCACAAAGACGATCCAGACAGCTACTTCATCATTAAGCATGATGATGTGGAGTTCATGGAGGATTACGATTATTATGTGTTTAGGGCTACATCCACTGCAACCCGTCTTGAGCGTGCTGAGACCGATGAGTGGGGTCAAACTTTCCCAGTTGGGTCCCTTGTGATCAAGGGGAACTACTTTTGTTTGAAGAAGGATGAAGGGGGGGGGTGTCTGCCACAAGAACAAGGGTTGTACACATATGAGGGTAACACTAAGGCCATTGTTTGGGCATCAACTGTCGTCTTTCATGGGTTCACTATGACCCGTCAGGAGGAAAAGGATGCAAGTGGTCACATTGTGTATGCTATGGATTGCGACACGCATGAGGCAGCTATGGATGCGTTAGACCTTTGCTGATTTCCAACAAGCAAGGGGGTCAATGAAGTGCAACCCAACTTTGCTGTTGGAGATGGCACCATGTGGTTCACGGGCAAAGGCGCTTTTTGGCGCCAAGCGCATGTATCATCCGCATGATGCATGACCTGAAATTTGCAGGTATCTATATCATATATATCATTATTAACTGGTTGGAGTCATGCTTGGGTCAGACTGCACACGGCCAAGAAGCTGTTTTGCAGTGGTATCAAATGTAATGAGGGGGCGAAATGCTAGGTGGTGGTATGCTAGTTGGTCATTAGTGAGTTTGCTTGGGCGCTTTCATGCATGTGCCGCATGGTTGGGTGTGCAGCATCGGTCGGGTTTGCATGCATGATTAGGTGTGGTGCATGGTTAGGTGTGCATGGGTAGGTACCCACGCCTATAGGCATGGATGATTTGATGTGCATGCGTGTACATGCATATGGGGTGTGCATTCTGCATAGTGTGCATTCGGCATAGTGGCTGGTGTGGATGGTGAAAGGGACCACCTTCGGACTACTGCAAGTTGTGGCCGGCTAAATGGCATACTTAATGATGAAAAGGGACATGGCTGGGTGTGAAGTGTCGTGTGTGCATGGGGTGCATGGCTGGTTGTTCCGCATGTGTTTGGATGGGTGCACGTGCGTCTTTGGCTGCGTGTGCCTGCATGGTTAGATGTATGTGCATGTGTCTGTCTGCTTGCTTCATGGCTAGGTGTGCATGTGTCTGGGTAACAGGTCTTTTCAGTTCGAAGGAGGATTTAATTCAATCTTCATAGGATACAAGTCGTCGATGGTTGTATACATGTGAGCTGCCAAAGGCCATGTTCATATCGGTAACATTGGAGACCATCCATCTTACTGCAATGTTATGAGAATGTTGGATGCCGCCAGAATGACAGTAATTTGGCCATAACTTTGCCGCCCCTTGTCGGAATTCGACCATCTGACCGTCTACACACATGTTTTGGGCCATGCCGGACACATTCATGCGGTCAAATTGGTCAAATTATCAAGTTTGACCAACTTTGACTCCAAAAATTAACTTTTCAGGGAGGGCCCAAATTGCATTTTTGACCTCACCAGCGTGTTGGCCACCTCTCAAAACCCCTATCTAGCACTTCAAATTGGTTGTTTCGTGTAACTATGCAGTAAGTTATGGCAGATTGCAATAAATGGCCGTACGCCAGAAAACAGCTAGAAACTCGAGAAGAGAGCATTTGGAGGCTGCGAAAACGGGCTTGTGGGTTGGCCAAGGCTCCCTATCACATTGACTTACCCCCATGAGCCCCAAAATGCAGCATTTACATCTTTTGCAACCATCTCAAATTTCTGCCCGACGGCCCCAAAAGAAGATCAACTTTGACCTGGCCGTGCGCCCTGACGGTGCAGAATTTGTATATTCTAACACCAGATTCGGACTCCCCATGGTCGAAAACGGTACAATAGCAACTCCAACCACATCAATCCCATGCCTAAGGGCCAAGTTATGGAGGTGGCCACTTTTCAGTGGAGAATGGTACACAGTACCCTTCGACCGACCTTAGCAGAGGGAATGTATTAGCAATTTTTGCTCCTTTTTAGCTGTGGTTCAGGTTTGTTGGTATTACTCATGGCGGCCTAACAGCAAGTTGTCATTGACTGGAGCACCCATTATAGCTCCTTTTTTGCAGTGGTTTAGGCTTATTAGTATTAATAATGGCGGGCTAACAGCAAGTTGTCATTGACTGGAGCACCCATTATAGCTCCTTTTTCAGCGGTGTTTCAGGTTTGTTGGTATTACTCATGGCGGGCTAACAGCAAGTTGTCATTGACTGGAGCACCCATTATAGCTCCTTTTTTGCAGTGGTTTAGGCTTATTGGTATTAATAATGGCGGGCTAATAGCAAGTTGTCATTGACTGGAGCACCCATTATAGCTCCTATTTAGCTGTGGTTCAGATTTGTTGGTATTACTAAGGGGGTTTATATCAAGCTGTCGATGACGGGAGCACCCACTATTGCTCTCTTTTAGATGTGGTTCAGGTTTGTTTGTATTACTAAGGGGGGATTTTTGCTATGTGCAACTTTCGGGTTGTAATTGAGAGTGTCTACTGTACTCTGTATTGCACCTCACGCCTAATTATGCATACTTTGTCAGCATCATATATTGACTTTTACAGACTCCCAACACCTTTGGCACTCTTTGGTGCTTGTGGCGTACAGAATAGCCACCTACAAGACCATCCAAACCTCCGGGTCTCATGAAGTGGCTCGCGGCAGGTCAGTGCACCCAGCACTTCCCTGATACACCAAGTCCGAGGGCCTTCTCCACGTCCGACTTGAAGAGAAGACGTGCACCAGTCAAGTGGACGAGGTCCATCAGCAGCCTCTACGAGGAACCCATGACAGTGAGCCATTACCCATTTCATCTCTCTACAAGAAGTAAATAACAGCAATATTCACACCCATTATAGCTCCTTTTTTGCAGTGGTCTAGGCTTGTAGGCTTTTTCAGCGGTGGTTCAGGTTTATTGGTATTACTAATGAGGGGTTCACAGCAAGCTGTCGATGACTGGAGCACCTAATATTGCCTCCCTCATGCCATAGTGATTGTTTGTGTTGCCGTATACTGTCTGCACATGGGGTTGGTTGTTTTGTTGGGGACAGGGGACGTACACTGCCCGAAGATGGCAGTGTCCTGGTGTAGTGGCCCTTCTATGATGCACTCACAGTGGGGCTTGCCTTGCCATTGCATGTCATCCCTGCCTTTGCCTTTCATTAAGTGCATTCGACTATGCCTGCTACATGTATTTATATTCCGGTATCCTCTGTGGTGGGGAGCGGTCTCAGGTGGTGGCCAACGCATGTGGTCGTCGTAGTGCGCGCACCTGACTCGCTGGGTAAATGCACAGCGGGGTGGAGTGGGTTCAATTCCCCATGTGGGTTGAGGCTGGCACTGGTTTGCTTGCAAGCCGGTGACTACCCGCCAGACTCAACAGGCCTGGAACGCCGGCCCTCACGGGTAGTGGGCGATACCTCCCTGCCTCCAAAAAAAACATCTGGCCTCATTCTAAGACGAAAGTGGCAGGAAAATAACTGTGACATTTCATGATATGCCATATCAATAAGTGCCATAGGCCCCGCACCTCAAGCTGTCAAAAAGAACAATGAATGCTGCTCAGAAGCCCGCCTAACAAGATATACACACCAAACAGTTGCTTTGGCCCGCCACACCAGTCAATTATGCTACAGCAAACGACCAGCCATGCCTAACAAGGATGTACCAATCAGCTTGGAAAGCCACAGCTGTTTTCTTTGGCCCACCACACCAGTCAATTATGCTACAGCAAACGACCAGCCATGCCTAACAAGGATGTACCAATCAGCTTGGAAAAGCACAGCTGCTTTATTTACCCCGCCACACCAGTCAATTATGCTACAGCAAACAACCAGCCATGCCTAACAAGGATGTACCAATCAGCTTGGAAAAGCAAAGCTGCTTTGTTTACCCCGCCACACCAGTCAATTATGCTACAGCAAACGACCAGCCATGCCTAACAAGGATGTACCAATCAGCTTGGAAAGCCACAGCTGTTTTCTTTGGCCCACCACACCAGTCAATTATGCTACAGCAAACGACCAGCCATGCCTAACAAGGATGTACCAATCAGCTTGGAAAAGCACAGCTGCTTTCTTTGGCCCGCCACACCAGTCAATTATGCTACAGCAAACAACCAGCCATGCCTAACAAGGATGTACCAATCAGCTTGGAAAAGCACAGCTGCTTTATTTACCCCGCCACACCAGTCAATTATGCTACAGCAAACAACCAGCCATGCCTAACAAGGATGTACCAATCAGCTTGGAAAAGCACATCTGTTTTCTTTGGCCCACCACACCAGTCAATTATGCTACAGCAAACGACCAGCCATGCCTAACAAGGATGTACCAATCAGCTTGGAAAAGCACAGCTGCTTTTTTTGGCCCGACATGCCAGTCAATTATGCTACAGCAAACGACCAGCCATGCCTAACAAGGATGTACCAATCAGCTTGGAAAAGCACAGCTGTTTTCTTTGGCCCGACATGCCACGCAGCTCGTATTACCATTGCTTATGCCATACGCTCCTCCTCAGCCACACGTTGGTCTTCAAGCGCAAAAACTTCCCCTACCGACTGCATCTTCTCATCATTGGTCATGAGCATACGGTCTCTGTGACGAGCATAGAAACCTTTCAGCAGATGTGCTGCATCAGATGACAGTTGATGGTCACGAAGCTCCGGGGGCTTTTCATCCACATTGGCAGGTCCCCTCAAGCGAGTATCCGTGACAAGTTCCAATATGCGAAGCTACAACAGAAAACATAACAGAAGTATTTAGATGCATAACTAAGCCCAAGTTTGTCTAGTCGCAGCCACTCCAGCTATTTGGACTTCGTAGGGGTGGCAGGGTACTGGGGTTGTTGGTCAGTCACAAAGCATGCAGTCTGCACTACTTTTAGCTATGCGATTCCGCTAGCTCTCTCGATGTCTGTTGGCAACACACACCAGATACTAATGGACTTGATATCAAAGTTTGCAGTGATCTCAACGGTTCTTTGTCGCACTGTCCATACCAATCTATAGCTGTCATCCCAATAGGTTGGAGCCATGATGGGGTGCTGTACAGTACAGAGTGCTGTGCAGTTGTACCTTCTTACAAACCCGAAACCGTAAACCGCGAGTGCAAATGAATGGACCCCCCTATTTGTAATAGGGCATAGACAATTCCCAAACAATCATTATGCCACAGCACAGTTACCATGACCACTCAACCCACCTCTGTCTTGGTGTCATTATGAAGAGGTCCAAGAGCCGATGTCCGCAACAGTCTGTTCACCACCTGCTCATACTGCTCTCCGTGCTTGCCATCAAAGTACTAAGCCCCATATCCCATGGGAATAGCTAGCTCGTACAGTGACAGCAGGACTTCACGTTCAAAACCCAAATAACACCTGACTGGCCAGGAGATGAAGTTGTTTCCGATATCTCTCCCCTTATAAGTCTGCTTCCGTGCAACAAGCTCGTCAGTGTCCCTACTGCAGCCGACCTTGTAGATGGCTGGGTTCTCCTTGGTTCCGTCCAGGTATACCTGATAAAAGAAGCCCACAGGCTGCAGAGCAAGTAACGGAAATTATACTAGTATAGCTTCCAAGCATTTGCGAACAAAGACAGATGTATGAAAGACATACCAGAGAGTCACGAAAGCACTCGATCAGTTCTGGACTGCGGGTTGCTAGTGCAGCTTGTGCTAATGCTCCCCTTAAGAAGGCCTGTTGGAAAGTGTAGCGTCTCATAGACACATGGCTTGTCTGCATTCAGCATGCGTAGGAACATACCCCGTCCAAAGTGCGCAACCAAGAACGTAGCTCGCTGTCATAGCAACAGACCATGTGGCATTCCGGTGCGCCCATGTGCATTAGCCAGATATCTCCTATAGTTAGCGCAGCTTTTTCTGATCTTGTTGAATACGAGAAGTAAGAACCATTCCAACCATAGGGGGAGGCGTAAAAAAACACTTCACTTCCTTCCCAACGCTTTCCTTTACCCTTTTCTCTGACTACATATCCCTTACTAGTCATACTGGATGATAACCAAAGAAAGTGGATGCACTCATGTGCGATCATTGTATCAAGTTAAGCCTGCCGCGTGAGAGTCTCAATGCAAGCAGGTTAAGCGGGGGGAAGGCTGGGTTAGGGTTGGGTTGGCCTGCCGATTCTTGAATCGGCAGTGCCTAGGGGGAGCGTTTCCGTCGTCATTTGTCCTAGCAAATCCAGACCCAGGAACAGGGTTCTAGCCGCGTCACGGGTGAGTCACGGCCTCGTCACGTCTCCTGCAGCCCTTCTTTGCGCTTACATATAGAGGAACATGCTCACGCCAGCGGTACTCGTGGAGCCTCCAACTTCACGTGTGGACATAACAAGATGGCCAAGCGTGACCACCTGAGCAACATCACTACGTCGGCCACATGCTGGGGAAAAACGTGGTGTCAGTTATAAACTGGAGCAAGGCGCAACCCGGTGATCACGACGGAGGACTGCTACGCCAGCAAGAGCACTATCATCCCGTCCTCAAGCTGATGCCGCTAACTGACCCAGCCAACAACAACTGCAAATGAAGCCATCGACTCCTTCGAGTCACTCAGGTCGACCTCCGACGCTCCATTCCAGACGTTCGCCAAGCAAGCTCAACCCCTGCCGGATGCCCCAGATGCCACCCCCGATGTTTAAGTAAGACATGCTGCAGAAGCCACGTTTTAGGCGTGCCTTTAACGTCCTGAAGCCGGTTCCACAACCTCCTCTGGAACCAGAACTAGACTTGAACAAGGCCTCTGGAACCAAACTTTTCTGGGGGAGACCATGCCATGTCGATGCGCAGCATGGACCCAAGCAGGAGGCGGGGGTCCAGGGGGGAGGAACAGCCCCCCTGGTGGGGTCTGGGGCGAAGCCCCAGAAGCCAGCGATGATTTGTACTTATTACAACCAATTGTACAATGGAAAATGCTATTCTTGCACTCAGTTGAGCACTCTACACTTTGTAATAAACTTGCTGGAACCAGCATGTGACATGTTGGCCAGAGGGTGGCCCAGGGCTGGAACCAGGAACTGACATGTTTGGCATCGCTGGAACCGCGGAACTGAGCACATTTTGCCCTGGAACCGGAACCTGGAACCGGCTTCAGGACGGTATGCCTTGCAACCTCCATGCCCTATGTCAGCTTGGGTGTTTTGCTCGCCGACCCCAATCTTAAGCTCGCCAACCCCAATCTCAAGCTACCCAACACCCACATGCCCAACCCCATGCACCTCAACAACCCAACCCAAGACCCTGAAGAATCTGACATCCAGCTTCCCAAGCTGCCCAACCCCAACCTGCTCAACAATGAAACCAATCAACCCCAAGACCTAGTAAAGAATCTGACATCCAAGTTTCCCAAGTGCCCAACCCCAACCTGCTCAACAAACCAACCATAAGAGCCTGAAGAATCTGACATCCAACTACCCAACACCCACCTGCCCGACCCCAAGCTGCTCAACAACCCAACCCCAAGACCCTGAAGAATCTGACATCCAAGCTTCCCAATCTGCCCAACCCCAACCTGCTCAACAAACCAATCAACCCCAAGACCCTGTAAAGAATCTGACATCCAAGTTTCCCAAGTGCCCAACCCCACGCTGCTCAACAAACCAACCATAAGACTCCCTGAAGAATCTGACATCCAAGCTTCCCAAGCTGCCCAACCCCAACCTGCTCAACAAACCAATCAACCCCAAGACCCTGTAAAGAATCTGACACCCAAGCTTCCCAAGTGCCCAACCCCAAGCTGCTCAACAAACCAACCATAAGACCCTGAAGAATCTGACATCCAAGTTTCCCAAGCTGCTCAACAAAGGAACCCTCTGAAGACCCAGAAGAATCTGACATCCAAGTTTCCCAAGCCGCCCAACCCCATGCTGCTCAAAAAACCAACCCCAGGACCCTGAAGATATTAACTTCCAAGTTTCAATGCCAAGCTGCCCAATCCCAAGCTGCTCAAAAAGGAACCCAAGAGCCTGAAGAATCAATCCAAGCTGCCGAACCCTGGCAAGCTGCGCAACAAAACAAACAAACGTATGTGTTTTAGCCCTGAGCAAGGCATAAAACTGCTTGGCTTGCTGTTGACTGGGTCAACTGGTCAGCACATGGCAAGTCGAAATGGGCTGGCCTGACATACATTGGCTAGCAATGGATCTAGGGTGGGCTGGTGGCAGCCATTGTGTGAGTTTTGGACAGGAGTTTGAGTACGCCGTTGGAGCCTAAGTTGGCTCCTTGTGGGTGGCGCTGCCCCCACCGGCGCCCCGCTCTGATGGGGCCATTTGGTAATTGGTATTTTAGCGTCTGGGTGCCAGACCATAAGTCGAAACGACTCATCGGACGGCCTTGCGGCGATTTGGACTTCGCACGACTGCATAGGGGGCCAGCTTTGTCCACCAACAAGTTCGTGAGAGACCGCCACACAAACCCTCCGCAATGTGTTCACCGCACCGAACATGCATGCTCCTTGCATATGCAACCGCACATTTCACCGGTTCCTTTGCAATCAGTGTGCAACGGGATTTCACCACGCCAACGACCTAGCTCCGAAGGCAGGCGGGTACCCGGGGCTTGCCCCGCTTGTTTAGGGTTGGGGATCGGGGTCCCGGGGGCGTTGAGTGGCATGCTGCCGTCGACGGCTGAGCTTCCAGAACGCAAGAGACGGAGGATAGGATTTGGGATGGGGCTTGCGCGGCTGTCAGCAAAGGCGGACGGAGGGAGTGGTGCTGCTGCTGCAGCTGATGATGTGAGCTCAACCAAGGTGTAATCAACTGGCAAGTCTCAACTTGTCCATGCTTGAGCTGGTCACATACCCAGAAAGCTGTTCTGGATGCCCATCCTTCTCATTGAATGGCTCCAGTCACTCAGGGCATTGTCTGTTGCAAGCCAAAAGTGGCAACTTGTCTCTTCTGGTTGACCTCCCTGAAGCTGAGGACCCCAACAGCAGACGTTTCAAGGTGCTTAATGACTGCCTTCGAGAATATGCTAGCAGTGATATGTTGGGTCTCCACATTTGCATACATAATGGAGTCAAGCCCGAATGCTTTTTCAATGTTAGGCCACCTACAATGCATCATGTGCTTTGGTCAGCGCTACAGCAGCCAGTATCAGCAGCAGCATTAAATGATGCTGACATGACAGCCACAGCAGCAGCAGCGGCAGCAGGAGCAATGCCACTTGCAGTAACGGCGGTGACATGAAGTGCCCTAGCATGCACCTGCTCGGCCTATTCCCGGGAATAGCTGCTTCTGAGTCTCAAAGCAAGTCCCTGACCACGTGATCGTTTTCAGCATGTTCACTTCACTATGGTGCAACTTCAGAACGCTCTTGCGCTTGCTTACGAGGTGCAGCCACTGGCTGCTTTGCGTGGCTCTTGGATCTCATTGTCCCTGTCGTGCAGCTCCTGCCCTGCTCCTGCCCTACTCCTGCCCTACCATACCTGCAGTTCATGCATTGCCGCTTCTGCCCTTCTGTCAGTCCTGCAGCTCATGTTGTTGCTGGTGCTGTGGCCCTCCTATTCCTGCATCTTGTGGAATTGCTGCTGCTCCTGCCCTGTTATCATTGCAGCTCATTAAGTGCTGCTCCTGCCCTTTTGTTGTTCCAGCCCTTTTGTTCCTGGTACTCATGACATTGCTGCTGCTCCTTCACTTTTGTTCCTGCATTCCTGACATTGCTGCTGCTCCTGCCCGGCCGTTAACGCAGTTCATGTTACTGCTGCTACTCCTGCCCTTTCTTTCCTGCAGCTCATGTTGTTCCTGCTGCTCCTGCCTTTTTGATACTTCAGCTCGTAGTATTGCTGCTGCTCCTTCCCTTTTGTTCATGCAGCTCATCTCATTGCTGCTGCTCCTGCCCTTTCTTCCCTGGAGCATATGTTGTTCCTGCTGCTCCAGCCTCTTCACTATTTAGCTCCTGAAGTTGCTGCTGCTCCTGCCCTTCTGTTAGTGCAGTCCATAACATTCCTCCTGCTCCTGCCCCTCCTCAACTACAGCCCGTGCCATGGCTGCTGCTGCTCCTGCCCTTCTGTTCGTGCGGTTCTTGATCTTGCTGCTGGTCCTGCCCTTCTGCTCCTGCAACTCATAGTGTCGCTGCTGCTGCTCCAGCCCTTCAGTACTACAACTCACATTGTTTGCTGCTGCTCCAGCCCTTCTGTTCATGCAGCTCATGATATGGCTGCTGCTGCTCCCGCCCTTATTTTAGTGCAGTTCTTGATGTTCTTGTGTTCCAGCTCTTCTGCTCCTGTGACTCATAATGGTGCTGCTATAGCTGCCCTTCCGTTAAATCCAGTTCATGACATTGCTGCTGCTCCTGCCATTTAATTGTGCCTGCAGCTCATGACGTTGCTACCGCTCCTTCTCCTTTGTTACTGCAGTTGGAAGCTCACAGCAACATTAACAAGAGCAGCATCCTGCCATGGAGCACAGGAGGGGCCTCTCCAGAGGGTTGGTTGCCCCAGGGTTCAGGGCTCCTAAACCTTCACTGGTATGTCTACTCCATGCGTACTGCTTTCCAGTACAAGTTGACTTAACCAGAGGAACAAGCCCAGCCCCATAGACATGGACAGAATGCTGCCTACACAGCACCGTCAGAGAAACTGCAGAGCAATACCCATCTCAAAGGCAGTGGGCAGCAGCTGCAGCAGCGGCAGTGGAAGTTAATGAGGTGGTTGAATACGCAGGGAGGAGTTGGTGGTCATGCTGCAGGTGATGGACAAGGTTGCTGCTAGTCTTGGGTTGCGCATCAATGCAAGCAAGACTGAGATCCTGTCCATTGACAAGGATTGGAAGGAGGGGGATGTGCCAGTGCAGCAAGGACCAGAGGTGGTTATCAGTGAGGGTGTGGTAAAAGAGGTGTCACAGTTCAAGTACTTGGGAAGTGTGCTTGTGACTGATGGCAGGTTGGATGTGGAGTTGAATATCAGGAGGGGTAAGGCTGTGGGGAGGTTTAAGCAGTTTGAAAAGATGTGGGGTACCAAGCATCTGTCATTGGCTACGAAGGTGAAGTGTTACAAGGCATATGTGTTGCCAATTCTGCTGTTCGGGAGTGAGTGTTGGTCCCTGACCAAAGTGCAATCGCAAAAGCTTGAGCGGGTGCACTCTAGCTGCCTTAGGAGCATCCTGGGGGTCAGGCTGTCAGATCGGCACACCAATGAGCATATCAGGAAATCATGTGGGGTAGCCACCTTGTCAGCATACATCACAGCAAATAGGCTGAGGTGGCTGGGGCATGTGGGCCGCATGGAGGAGGGCAGGTTGCCGCATATTGCGTTGTTCTCTTCATTACATGGTGACATGACGAGGCCAGTGGGTAGGCCTCGCCATACCTGGGAGAAATGCGTGTGTGCAGATCTGAAGGTGCTTGGTCAAGATGAGGGGAGCTGGGAGGCTTCATGTCAGATTAAGAGTGCTTGGAGGAAGAGGTTGTGGGATCTTACGCACCCTTGGGAAAGCCAACGGTTAGTGAGGTGTAGAAGGCGCACTAAGCAAGCTATTGATAAGCATGTGGAGCGCTATGTGGTGCCTTTCAGTGGCTGGGAGGATGGTGGTTCACCAGTACCTTGGTGGTGGGAGCCACCTCCAGCCCCTACTAGGGTGGTGCTTGATCCTGCTGCCTCCCCGCCACCCATGTGTGATGGAAGTGGAGCAGGTTTTGGGTTTTAGTGGTGGTGTTTGCTTCCCCTTGGTGTGCACGCCGTTGCATCTAGCCTCAGCTTGTGTGTGGCAAATCCACCATCGGTTGTGTGGCTTCGTGATTGTGATCAGGAGCCTTGTGTTTGTGGCCTAGGTTTGTTTGGCCATTGGCATTGCTGGTCTTGCGTTTTGATTGATTGATTGATTGATTGAATACGCGCCAGGCTTCCAAACTCGCTTGGGGGAAGGGGCCGTCTAAAGGGGGAGGAGCTTTCACCGTGAACAAGCAGCAGACATTATAACATAGGGCCTTGCGGGGCATAAGTGCTTTTGAGGACCAGGACCTTCCAAAGCAGCTGCTACAGCCAGAGCAGCTGCAGCAGGTAGAGCAGGCACCTGCTGCTGCTACTGTTGAGGGTACAGCTTTTGCACATCTGGAGAAGAACTGGGGCAAGGGCTTTCCCAGCAAATGGCTGTGGGCTCAAGGCTTCAGCAAGGATGGGACGGTGAGTAAGACTGCTTTAAGCACCTGGCGACCTGTATGACAGCTTGAGGTGCGCGGCATATTGATCTTTTCCTATGGCATAGCTTGAAGTGTAAATCTAATGGTATACCGGAGTCACAGGCTTTGAAGAGCTGCCTTTGTGGAGCTGCTTCATGCTAAGTATGGCTTGCAAGCATGGTCGTTGCATGCTTGAGATAGAGATATGCACTCCCGACTTGCAGCATGTACAGTGTATATTTGAGATAGAGATATGCACCGCATTACTAAGCTGCAATTCCTGACTTGCAAGCATGGACACTGTATGTCTGAAATAGGGATCTGCACGGCATCACTGAGGTGCAGTTCCCGACTTGCAGCATGGACAATGTATGCGACAGGAGTCAAGGCAGTGGAAGGCTTGCTATGAGGTGAGGCTTTGAAAGGTGGCCTGTGGATAATGTTGGTAATAAATGGGCAGGCTATAGGCCAAAAACCTCTACGGATAAACATCAAGTAATGAAGCTGCCATGGCTTTCAAGTTGTGGCCCAGTGGCAGTGTCACGTGGACTGATTAAACACCTCTGCTTGGCATTGAAATCGACAGATTGAAGCAACTGTCTGAAGGCGTTGAAGTTGTGCTTTCATGTCCACAAGCACGCGTCCTGCTCTGTTGAAAGTAGGCAGATTGCCTTTTATCACAAAAGGGTACTAACTGAACTTGTGTTGAAAATAGCCTTTTCGCTGTTGCTGTGCTTGTATGACAGGAAGCATTTGTCCTTGCTGGTGGCCCTCTGCCCCTTGGTAGCACATCCTTTCACAGCAACAGAAGCTCGCACCAAGGGCTTTCAGATCTGCCCTTGGCGTTCTTATTCAGTTATCACTCTCCAGGGTTTAACCTCTCCTTCGATCCATGGAACCCTGCCCTACCTGAGCTTAGGCTGGGTGCCTGTGATGGCTGGGTCACTCTCACTCTTCGTGGTTTAGGGCACTCTGTTGTGGTGTCGCTTGAAGCACCGAGGGAGAGCTTTGTGGAGTTACCATGCCCAACACAAGGGGGCTTCAAGGTGAGCTGGGATGGGCAGATGCAAGTACATCCTTTGTGAGATGGAAACTGGTGAATTGTTTGTTCATGTTGTTTGGTGGTGTTAAGGTGGACCTGCCTGTAACAAAGGCCATGGTAGGTACTAGGAGAGCGGGAGACAGTAGTAAGTGAGTCGTGCCAAATTCATTTACCAAGCCAGGACTTTATTGTGTGTTAACATGCAGTCAAGAGCCACACTGATTTGGGTGTTTAGTAGTGGTGTTGATGCTAGGGCTTGAAGAAGCATAACAAATTGCTATCTGGGCACGGTCCCTAAGCTGGCCTACCTCCACAGAGGCAAGCCGCTAGTTTTGATGCACCTTTTAAGGTTTTTGATGCAGCTGTGGATCTTGCTACTTAGGATCTTTTTACTGTGGCTCCCAAAATGCTGTCGACTTTGCATATGCTTGGTCAGGTCACATTCCGCATCACAAAGACAGAGAACTAGTTGCGAGGTGCAAGAGAACTAGCTCCTGAGGCTGCAGCCACAGTCTGTTAGATCAAGCAAAAAGACATTAAGGTGCGGCAACCGCAAGAGGGCTGCAGAACAGAGATTGGGAACCTGGCGTCTGCAACTGACCGTCTCCTGCTTCTGTTGCTTCTGTGTGGGTGATGTCAGAACAATCATTCAGAGCCCGAGCAAGCATCAGCATTTACTGCAACTTCTGCGGCAAGACAGAGCAAAGCACTAGCTCACCGGTACCAGGCAGCAAAGACAAGCCGTTTACTTCTCCAGCAGCAGCTGCAGCAGCAGGCGGAGCAGGAAGAAGAGCAGCAAAGGGAGATGCTTCTGCAAGCACTGGACACCTCAACAGTGAAAGCTGCACCAGCAGTAATTCTGCCAGTCCATGGTCAGACTTGAGTAGCAGCTCCAGTTGCACCAGCCTGGTTGGCAAACTAGCTGGCTGGACCAGCAGAAGTACCTCCCCTTGGCAGAAGCAGAGGCTTGGCAGTAGCTTGATGGGCGCACCACAAGCCACTGGCAGTAGCAGAAGCAGCAGAATGGGTGCTGCTTATACCAACAGCAGGCACAGTACTGGCAATGATCATGTGGTCATTGGTGCAGGAACTGCGACTATGTGCAAAGGGCCTTGCTGCAATGGGCGAGACTATAATGCTGCTTCGGCAGCCCGCCCAGTTGCGGCTGCAGTTCATGCTAGGGATGGTGGTTATACCAAGCCCAAACGCAGAGGTGCAAAGATGTTGGAGTTGCATGCACAAGTTGTCAGGTCTGCCTTCCAGCATGCTGCCTTAGAGTTTGGCGGCAGCTTTAGGTGCCAGCAGCGAAAGCAGTGACTGTTACCATTTAGGTCGGTGGACCAAAACACAATTGTCTGGCTGGTCTGTAGGTTCTTGCAGTGTGTTGTATGTAAGTTCCTTGGTTACTATTGTTGATCGCTAAGTAGTCGTCTTTGAAACATCCATAGTTACAAGGGCCGGAAGGGTTTAGGCTGTTGTGTGGTTTGGTTTGTGTGCTTTACAGCTTGGATGGGGTGCCTGCCAGTCATGGTGTACTTGTACGTAAGAGGCAAAGCTGCTTGAGCCACATTACTACTGCTACTGTCATCTTATGTTGTCATGCAGTGCAGCAGTCGGACCGTGGGACTTCACGTATGAATGAGAAGTTAGCCTGATTACTTATGCACGTGGAGCAGAAGGTCAGAAATTAAAAATATTACAATCCATGATATGCCATAGCAAAATGCGCCATACTGTCAGAAAGTACTATGTGGGCCCTTTATCAGTCCCGACTGTACTAGCTGGTGCTGTATCAACTTGTAATCTGTAATTTGTTGTACTCTGTATCAGCCTGGGTGCCAAGAGGTTTAGGGCGAAGGCTTCCCCGGTGTGTGGTGCAGCATGTGCAGCAGTGTGCGGACTCCAAGCCTTCTGCTACTATTAACTGATGAATTATAAGTCAGATTGATTTCCGGCCAACAGTGTGTGTAATATCGTACATAGGCAGCTTAGATACTGATAACTTATTTCACGCACGGCGCCCAGACTACTGTAGCTCCAATCAGAATTTTACCAGACTTATCGATTGGCCTCAGGCACTGTGGGGTGCGAGAGGAACCAACCTCGGCTCCATGGGCTACAGAAGGAACTATATCATCATCCAAAAAGCGATGAAACCGCCACTGAAGTTCCTAATGTGTCCAGCCAGCAGAATCCAAAGCAGAAGGACTGTAATCTGGAAAACCCCTAGAAAGTACACCACATCCTCAACCCACTGACAGACAGAGTCGATAGCTCAGGGTATCGCACATTTTTAACACAGCGGAGCTGGTGCTCCATATATGCCAACTACATGAATTTGATACCTGAATGCATGCACCAAATGACAACTTCAGCAATGCACGCAGTGCATCCAATACATCAACCATTATATTGTCATCATGCGATGAAACCACAGAAATTCCTGAATGTGTCCAACCAGCAGAATCCATTGAAGCAGAAGGACTGTAATAAAAAAAACCAAAAATGTACTCCAGAGAGAGAGAGAGAGAGAGAGAACTACGCAGAGAAGGGGGGAAATCCCTTCTTGCATATGTTAAGGGATTGGACCCTCACCTAATACATAGTATAGATAGGCCCACTACCATTCGGAGCCCAGAACACATAAGTGGGCTCCACATCAGACTCAATTCACAGACAGAGTCGGTCTCCGGGTATTGCACATCCTTATCAATGACACAGCGGAGCTGGTGCTCCGTGATGCCAAGTACAGAATCTCACACCTGAATGACAACTTCAGCGATGCACACCGTGCACCCGATACATCGACTGACCTAGTTAAATCATCACTCATCAACACTAGGACAGCACTAAGACAGCACTTGAGGACAGGTAGAGAGCTGTAGTTCAGCAAGCCTGTCAAATCATACCCAGCTCCTATTCTGAATGCCCACCTGCAAGGCACAAGACTCGGTTGCTCAACTAGCCTAGCGTAGCTGAGACTCTTTTTCTTTTTCTTCAAGGCACAACTCTCGGTGTGACACATGGACTATAGGCAGCCACAAATCAATGCAACACGGGCACATGACCTCTGGAGTTGACCACAAGTTTCTTGCAGTCCTGACATCTCCCACATAACCATTCTACAATCTATATGTGTGCATAAAACGACGTGGATGCATCTTGATGTGTGCAACTTAAAACCAGGAAACCTGCACTACAAAATGGCTAACCAGTCCTAACAACCCAATGCTGACAACGAGCGATAATGGTCTATTTTAAGAGTATCCAAGATCCGAACTTGGCCACAGCTATGACACAAAGCTGTTAGGCTGGCTTCATGCTTGATAATCCTCAGACAAGTTTCTGCATTCTCCGGCAAGAAACACTCAACAGCCGATATTTCTTCCTCTGCACAAGAACCACTGTCATAGGATTGTATTGCTCAAACATAGACCTCACCCGGCCAAGCATGGCATAGAAGCACGCTGGAGCCTTGTATCATTTTAAAACAAGGCTATGCATCCTCAACCACCAACGGAATAAATGCAGTCTCAACACCTCATCAACAACCCCTGCAGCACTGGTCTGAATTTATTGTCCCCACTACCAGGCTTAGCAGATGTCTCCCTTCAAGGCCGTGCAAGCCCCAGCCGCATTGCCCTTGTGTCTCTCCCCAGCCTGATTTCACTAGGGTGAGCCCTCAATTCAGCTATTTTTCTGATCAGTTAGCAGCAGAGTCAAACCCGCCATGTATCCAACCTACATGGGCCCTTTGTTGTTTGTCCTCCATTTCAAACTTAGCAGACTGCATACCAACTCTTCATGGCTGGTCATCGCCCTCATCTGTCTCGCACCAAATCTCGCCATTCTCGTCGGTCACGCACTCCAGTCTGGTGCGGCCTTATTCTCTTCCAGAGGATTCCTTGCATTTGGTCTTCCCGTTGACTGTGATGCAACTCCTGGC
Source organism: Pseudopediastrum boryanum (assembly GCA_963556185.1). Lineage (NCBI taxonomy): Eukaryota > Viridiplantae > Chlorophyta > Chlorophyceae > Sphaeropleales > Hydrodictyaceae > Pseudopediastrum > Pseudopediastrum boryanum. Next base: position 760,386 of record OY744495.1, read on the forward strand.
AAACCCGTTTCCGCCACTAAAGCGGGCGGAAGAGCTGGCCTCCCCCAAGAGGGCCCTGAAGCGCTGGGGTGGACCATCTGCAACGGCAACCAATATCCGCCCCATAATTTGCATGTCACAAGGCAAGGTGATGTGTTGGGTCGAGCAAGATAACATAGTGAGCCCACACTGATCCGACAGTAAGCTATCAGGATTAAGACAACTACTCCTAATGCCATGCCGACTTTAAGGCTACCAAGTTGTCCGAGATGGTTTTATAGTTGCTGGGTCTTGGCCTTGGAAAGCGATTACCTTTGCAAGACACTTCAACCATTTCTCACTCAAGAACCTCAGGTTGGGTTTACTGCAATGTCCTGGTTATGTTATGTTCCATGCAAAGGCTGGTTGGTGGTATGTTGCTTTACAGCGAGCCATCTTCATAGGCTTACTAGTAAGATATGTCTTTGGCCTGCTGTCAACAGCACACACTAGTGACAGCTGCAGCGGCAGGTTTGCTATCTGTAGCTCCATGGAGCACATGCTTTTATATTATAGCTATTACAGCTACATGCCTAACACATCTATCCCACAATCACTCACTAGTTGAAGGGGTCTCATACCGTCGCAAGTAGTGATACTGTCAAACCAAGGTGCATACGGCAGCCTGGGTCAGTGGACTCCTTGCATTGGACAAATTGGATGCAGACGATTGATCAATCTAGATATGTGTGCATTGGGCAGTTGCAGAGTACTGACACTGCAGCCCTGCCTGTACGTTATTAGTATACTAGGAAGCTAGTCACAATCTATCCTAGCCCCTACCTCAGTTCACCATGCATGTGAACCTTGGATTGCTGTAAGTTGCACCATTTCAGACACATATTAGACCGATGCAGGACTTACACGTTGTCCTTTGGCAATCAAGAACTTGCAAAGTTGCATGCATGCATGTCGAACAGAATGATGAGTCTGCTTCTGCTTGTATCCTGCTTCATTCTGACATTGATACAGTACAATGAAATACAATACAAGTTGGGGGACTGATTCATTCCATTGAGCACATTACACATCCACCGCCTTGGCAGATGGCTTACCAGCAGACAAGGACCTTTTGGGGCTGTTCATGGACTCGACATGGCCAAGCAGCACAGCCACCAGCAGGACGGTGACAACAAACTTGGACATGGTCATGATTGATTCCAGGTAGGCAACTGCAAGGACGGACTGACAGGAGGTCTGATTCCAGGCTTTGCCCTGCGTGAAGGAGCATGAATTGCAACACTCAGATGTGAGCACCGACCCAGGGGCAGGCGGCATGTGCAAGTGGCGACCACCAGTACTAAAGCCATTTGAGAATTGCCGAGGTTGCCACATTGATCTGAAAGGCCCAAATGTAGGAAGTTGCACGTCATGGCGGCATAGCAGAACCACTAAGAACACTCTAACAAGGCATGCGTACTGCTGCAGTGCTGAAATTGAGGCATCATAAAGCAAATACGAAGGAACAGTTTGTAGAAAGTATCAATGCATGGTTGAAGCATCAGAGCTGCAAGGGGTGCTCCGCCACCGACATGCTCAGCACGCGACATCCGCAAGCCATGAATGAAGACATGCCCAGCTTAAGGGGCCTTCTTGACTGTGACAACGTTGCAGCCCTTACATGCCCTCGTTTCTTCAACTTCCCACACCATGCTTACCAGATGGTACACGACACAGTCAGGGCGGCCCTCCTGCAGTAATCCTCCAGCTCCAAGGTAAACTCTGGGACTTGGTAAGCCACCAATGAGTAGCAGATGGTTGTTGTAACTGTGCTATAATGGTGTGCACAGGTAATACTCCCAAGCTACCTCTTGACGTTTATGTACGTTTCATGCTCCTGCCGCCACATCATCCACCGTGGATCCGAGATCCGGGATCCGGGATCCGGGCTCCTGCTGCCACATGCCCACATCATCCACCGTGGATCCGCGGATGTGCGTATCCCCGCCAGGAGTCTGACTGACAGACTGAGACGTACCTCCAACGTGCCTATAACGCCCTCATAGTGACCGTCTAAGGGTCACACCTGTGCCCCGAGCGACGCAGCTCTCTACCCCCGCCGGCCGGCGCCAGTGCTCAAGTGTGGCTAGTGCGCGCGGCGGGGTGCCTCTGTACGGTACACAAAGTTTGCACATGATTTAATTGCCGGCATTGTATCTAGAGACAGGAAAGCAATTACTCAGTCCGCTCTCAAGCTACCTTATGGGGGTGTGTCCTTGCTATCTAAAGACGGACCGGAGATTGTGTACTTTGCAGGTAGCCGGCCACCTCCTGATCTTGTACCTTTTGTGCAGGGGATCGCAAGTCAGGGCATTCATCGAGGGTCAGTGGGCAATGGTTAGCCTTTTACTGCACAATTGCAGCAGAGCAGTGCGCTCACAGTCACCACAACAAACATAGACCAGCACTGCCGTATCCTAGAAGCAGCAGCAAGGGGTTTGGTTGAGGGGAAGGAGGAGCATTGAGGATCCATGCTTTCGAACCATTGCCGCACCTTAAATGTTTGTTTGTTTGTTTATACCAATTGCTGCTGGGGTGTTTCCTGGCTCGGGTGTCAACAGCGGCAGCATCACTTTGTAGTGGTCCCTGCAAAAGCAGCATCAGCAGCATCAGTTGGCACCTCTATCAAAGCGGGCAGTCTAGCTAGAGTAGTGCGGCTTGCAAGCTACAGTGTTAGCAGAAGCATTTCAGTCACGTCATCTAGCCAAAACCAGGTAGTGTGCTTTCCCAAGGGCATGCCACAAGTGTCTGGCAGTTGTAGCAGTGGCGGCAGATAATTCATAAAAGGCAGTGAATGTCTGCTCTACCAGTGAATGTCTGTCCTGGCAGCAGCAGATGGCAGTGAGGGTGCTAGTCAAGGGTATACGAATGCAAACATGCGTCACATTTAAAATGTGGTGCTTCCTGTACAAAACCCCAAACGTTCAATATAATGTGGCTTGTGCATGCACTAGATTGGAGGTCAGGTTCCCAGCATGCTCCATGCCAGTTGCAGTTTCGGGCGGATCCAGGTACCAGCAAAATGTTTATATAACTTGGCTGTTCTTCACAGTAGAAAGTTGAAGTATCACTATCTGCTGCAATACTATTTCTGCCCTATTTAATCAGTGTTCAGGGCTGGATGGGTCCACGGGCTTGCAACTGATCAGCAAGGGGCTGCGACCCACGGGGCTCCACATAAGCCTCCCGCCCTGCTATTCATCCTGCTGCCGTCCATCATGCCATGTTACACACTGTATTCATCAACGATCGTTTCCGTCTGTAAACGTCGTCTGTTTATGGGGTGGCAGACTTGCATGGGATTAGTTTGTTTGCTTAAAGAGTATCACGGCAGGATGGACCTCGCTGCTGGGAGTCAAGGGAGTTGAGGGGCCTGCTGAGAGGTCCCAGCACTGCTTTGCAACCATACAGGCTCACTAATAACCAGGTTTACACATAATTGCGGTTCTCCATCACAAAGCCGTCCAACCTGACAATAATGTGGCAGACTCATGCGAACATAGGATGGTCCAGTTATTTAAGCCCAGCATAGCATGACTGAGCTTTGCAACCCTGCAGCTTCAACCAGTTGTACACATATCTGGGAGACTTCATGACAGGCACATCCACACTTTGGGAAACATTCTGGAAACTTACACGCACATGCAATGGAATGGTCCTATTTCAGCCCAGCACAGCTTTGCAACCATGCAGCCTCAACCAGTTTTACACATATTCGGTGAGACTCCATCACATGGCCATCCAAACTTCTGGAAAACATCCGGGGTACTGCTTACACGCACATACATGCATTGGTCGTCAATCAGCACCAGTGGGCACATCACCTTAAACTCACCACATCCTTGGCCTACCAGATAAACTACTGCTGCCAACTGATCGGGGTTTGCATCACAATACACCACATGACAGCATCAAACTACAGTAATGCACCCTGATGCACCATGCACTTAGTACCATGATGGCACCAACAGGAATCATCCAGTCAAGAACCAGAAAACAACATCAACAATCCATGAAGCAAGACCTCCACTGAACGCCAGTTCGTGCTGACTACTACACTGCCATGTTGGCTGCTGGAATCTCTTACAGCATGCACAGCAAACATGCGACACAGGTTGGTGCCCTGCTCAGGTAGTGGCAAACCCTTGCAGCATCAGCATCTACCACACATCCAGCAGAGTGCAATATCCAAATGCAAAACACAAAACAGGATGTCCCGGATGGACAATGGCAATAGTACGCATTTATGAATTCGGGCACATGATGTGAGACTTGGAACACCCCCTCGCTCTTCACCACCAATCATGAAGCTAGCAAGCTAGCAGTCTAACAAATAATAATCTACTGACAACTTATGAAGAGATGATACATGGTGTTTGCAGTTGTCAATCAGCCTGCACCAGCTGAGCATGACTGCACTCAATGTTCAACCAATACAACGCACTTCCTCTCACATCCAACCAAGGTAATGATCACATGTCGCCGTAGAAAAGAAAGCATTCAAGAACTACAGAGTCAGGTCACCCTGTTGCCTCACACTCACAAAACAGCCACTTCGTATAACATCACATGTTTGGCTGACATCCTCAATTAGATCTTAGTCCCTGCATCCTGGGGCAATTGGGACAATATTGGCACTGGCATCTTCCCTTTAATACAGGTTAGTACCACCGTAGTTTTGTACCAACTTCCCTCAACTCACAAGCACAGAGAGTTGTTTTAACACAAGGCCAATCACATCTTTCAACAGACGCAGAAATGCCACCAAAGTCAAAAATTCAATACATCCCCCGGATTTATAAACCCTTCCAGCAAGGCTTGAGATCTGCTGCAACACACCCACCTTGCAGTGTAGCTCTCTTTCCCAGCCGAATCTGATGAATGCCCTGCCTTCTAACGATTCCATCCCAACTCTTCAGGCATGAGTGCCACCCTCCTTGTGAGTCTCACACTCGACCTGACCATTCTCACCGCTAACACACTGCAATGTGGTGCCTCCCTCACTTCCAGAGGACTCCTCGCATTTAGTCTCACCATTGACCGTGATGCAAGACCTGGAGTTACCGTCTCCACCACTGAAGTGGGCGAAAGAGCTGCCCACCACAGCAGGGCCACTGCTATCCATCAACAGGTCCCTCTGAGAGGATGTCTCACACTTGGTAGGCTCGCCGTTGATGCTCACACACTCCAATTCAGTGCCTCCCTCGGTTCCAGAAGACTCGTCGCATGTGGTCTCACCATTGACGGTGACACAAGATTTGGAGTGACCATTTCCACCGCTGAAGTGGGCGGAAGAGCTGCCCACCACAGCAGGACCAGTGCCCTCCGACAAGAGGCTTCTGCCGTGAGACGTTCTGTCACACTTGATTTCGCCTTTGATGCTCACACACTCCAGTGTGGTATCTCCTTCGGTTCCAGAAGACTCCTCACATCTGGTCTGGCCGTCGACGGTGACACAAGATTTGGAGTGGCCGTTCCCTCCACTGAAGTGGGCGGAAGAGCTACCCACAACAGCAGGACCAGTGCTGTCCGACAAGAGGCTTCTGCCGTGAGAGGGTCTGTCACACTTGATTTCGCCATTGATGCTCACACACTTGAGTGTGATGCCATCGTCATTTCCAGAAGACTCCTCACATCTGGTCTGACCGTCGACGGTGATGCAAGTCTTGGAGTGACCATCTCCACCACTGAAATGGGCAGAAGAGCTGCCTACTGCAGCAGGACCAGTGCTGTCTGTCATAAGGCCCCTGATGGGCTGAGAAGGACCATCTGCAGTGCAGGATGGCAAAAAAATTCCTCTTGAATGTATAAGAAACTGCATGAGCCGCTTTTGCATCCCGCCATGGACTGTATATATATATATATTACTGGTATGACTACTTCAGAGAGGCAGTGCTGCAGCAATGATGGCCTGGCTGCAATGCATTCCATGAGCAGATATCATTACTTGCAGCCTGCCATCTCCATGGTCCTTATTAGGCAGGTGGCATTATCAATCAGCGACAGCTGCTTGAGAATCTGCTGCTGTGCTTTTACTGTGGCTCCATGGGGCATCTTTTGCCAAGTGAAAGCTTCCTAGCATCTTCCATTTATAACAACACCCTACTAGGAGCCTTTGCTAAGCCAAACTTTACTGACTAAAAAATACGATTAGCAGCTGAGTGGAATGCAACGACTTGTATGCAATCTAATAGTGGTGTAGTGTTCTACCTATCGCCCCTCTCACAGTTATCATGGTTTGTGATGCTGATACTTTCATAGCTAGTCCAGGCAGAGCGGGTTGTATCATTGATGCTCTAGCTGCTGCCACGCTGGCTTCCAAACATAACTATGTGTAGCCACAGGATCTAGAAGAGGGCTTACCAGCTTTGTTCATAGACAGAGCCACAACAGAACCAAGCAGCACAGCCACCAGCAGGGCGGTGACAACAACCTTGGACATGTTGGTGGGAACAACCTTGGACATGTTCTTGATAGACCAGGTGAGTCCCACAGGAGCTTCGTGGAGGCCGATCAGGGCTTTGCACTGCATGATGAGGGACATGTGGGGAGAAACCAGCAAATCATCAGGAGACGCAGGGCCTAGTGCAAAACCAGACAATCAAGTCCAGCTTTGCTAAGGCTATCACATGCATACTCATTCATGGGGACTCCCATGGGGAGTGGAATTTCTTGGAGAAATCTTCACCACACACAAGCTACTAGCAGCTGCCTCGGCTGGCACACTCAACTGCCAACTCTGACAGAGTACTGCTGCTGAGAGTGAACTTCAGTGAGTCACACAGTACATCCTACAATTTGTCCTTCAGAGGCTGCCCACACGTAGGGCCTAACGGCCACTCAACACGCGGCTCTGCAACTCATCGTAAGGGTCTCCTTGATTGTGAGTCAAAGCTCACAGTTGCTGAACCATGGATGAGTCATGTCAATTCCCTGCACCCTGCTTACATGATGGCACACTGATACAGCTCCTCGGACAGCTCGAAGCTTGATGCTTGTAGTGCTTCCAATGAACCAAGAGCAAGCAGACGACTGGGAAGCTGTTACGTGTTCACGAAAGATAACTGAGCAGACTCGGCAGAGAGGCAGTTAAGTGCTCAGACGGCGAAGTCTATGACCGAGCTACTTTCAGGAGGATTATATATTTGTTCCTTGCCCCTGCTTAATCCTCTACGTAAGTGGATACCAATCTGAATGGCAGACTGAGACAGCCTCTTTTTCCACCCGCGACGCCCTCAGGTACCTACGTACGGTAATTCGTACGGTTGTGTATGTCCCCCGCCGGCGCCATTTTCCCTTGCCCCCGCGCCGGGAAATGAGGAGTGTGTCTGCACGGGTAGTTACCACCTTGGAGGTTGGTACAGGCAATCAAAGCAGGGGGGAGTGCAAACGAAAATGTCATACCCTAGTACCTCCGCATGGAATCAGTGAGGGTTTTGATCCACATGCAGAACAATCTGCCGCCTCCATCACCTTCCGCTGAAACAGGGAGGTTCTTGTCGGCCTCCTAATGAACGGAAGTCCAGTGAGGGCATTGTAGTTAGGTGAAGGGGGACAGTGAGGAAGGAACAGGGAGACGTACGAACAGGGAGAGGTAGGACTAAAAGGAACAGGCAGTGAGGAGCAGGGATAGGTAGCAAGAACAGGGACAGATAGGAACAGGGACTCCCGTTTGCTGCTAGATGTTGAACCGTCTCGTCATGCATGCTTCTGTTGCATCTATGAAGGTGAGTTTGAGCTGAGATCAGATAGAACAATTCTACCTGCAGCTGGATGGGCCAGAGCCACCATCAGCCGATTTATTGCACATTCTTACAGGAAGACAAAACAGAACAGGGAGACAGCAAATTTTGACGTACAAGGCCAGCGACATGCCTCAAGTACTAGCAGCAGCAGTGATGACAGCAACAGGCAAAGGCGGCAGAACTTAAAGCAGCAGTGCCATGCCTGGGATGCTCCCACCACAACATGTATTATCAGCAGGGAATAGTGCAGCAAGATTAAGGTTGGAGCTATTATGGCAGGCATTCTGCTCATCTGCTGTCCTTCATATGGCACAGCCGAATGGCCAGCGAGTAGGCAGACCCGGTTCCTGCGCCCGTCCACACCGCTGGTGCCCAAGCTGCAGCACAACTCACTTATAATGTCCTGAGGACAATTGAAATGGAAACGCAAACGCACATCTCCAGGCTGACCAGCCTTCGGAATGAGCTGATCCATTTGCTGCCAAACCTCTCCAGGCTTCGTATGCATCATGACATGGGCCCATTACTAAGCATACCAAGTGAATGCATCCACGGTACATGCACAGCAGAACTACTACTCCCTAAGTAGACACACACTACCACTAGATGAGACTGGTTCATCCGTGTGAAGACATGCATGCAAACCTCAGGTATAACAAAATCACCGCGGGAAAGCTTTTGTTGGTCCTGAAATCTGCCAATAATGCACAGCTGGATACCCCAACTTGCTACGAAATGTGACTGCATTCTGAGGAATGACTGGGACTAGGATTACATATGTTGGCGGCTCCAAGGGAGAATCAGGAAATATGAGGCAACTCAAATGCAGATTTACAAACCAAACAGACTACCAATAGCACAACAATCACAAACAGTCTCCCTCGGCAAAGACAAATGCCACCATTGACTACCAGCTTGCACCACCTGGCACGGCGGCTCTAACACGTATGCACCAACTGTATTCTGCACAACTAACAGGAAGCCAGACAGTTGTCTGAGTGGCCAAAGCCGACCCTAATCAACTTGTGCAAAACAACTGCCAGTCCAACTGTCTGGATCAACATTCCTGGTCCAGGACCTTGCCTCACCCTGCGGGAAAGAACGCTGCTCAAGGCATCCTTACCCCTGAAAGACCAAAATAGGTAACTTCTGATCCAGCCTCTTAAGTATGCTGAACTTCGACAGAAGCCACACTTCAAATATCTTGCTGATCACCGGGATCACTTGAAAAACAACTTCTGATCAAAAACTATTCACATTGATGGCCAGTTCAAACGTTTCACATTGAAGAACCACCCATTCAACATCCAAACCTGTTTCAAGCAAGTATGAGATGTGCAACTGCCATTAGGAACCCGCATTTGCAACAAAACCCACTTCGCTCATGACCCCGCCACTTCAATACCGGCAGCCACAACATCTTAACAACTGTGCCCTCTTCCCGCCCCTGCCAATGACGGCCACCCCTTAATCTTCATGTTCACGAAAAAATCAACACCTCTGATAACCGTAAGCCCCATGTGAAGAAACCTATAACCTTCAAGCTTCAGGGTCTACCTCCTTGTGTGTCTCACACTTGGTCTCGCCGTTGACAGTCACACACTTCATGCTGTGGCCACCTTCCACACCAGAGGAGCCCTCACATTTGGTCTGCCCATTGACGGTGATGCAAGTCTTGGAGTGACCGTCCCCCCCACCGAAGTGGGAGGAAGAAGAAGCCACCATAGAAGCACCTTCAGGCAGGGGCTCCGCAGGCACGTCCAGAGGCATGTCCGAAGGTGTGTCTAGGATGTCTAGCCAGATTTGGTCTGCTGTGTCAGAAGCAGGCTCGGCTGGCCCGACGATGTCCCAGCGGAGGCCCCTGAGGCGAGATGAGGCATCTGCAGCAACAATGCAGGGCGAGGCACAACAGGTAGTAGGGGTGGCTTCACAGCAGAGAACGGGCAAGTATAAATGGTGCTACTACTGCTGCAAGTACTGATGGTTGAACCCATTTAACTATTTACTCTACTAGTTGGGTCCTTGCAAAGCACAAGAATTCTGGCTGCACCCTTTTATTGCACAGTAAGACTGAAAGCTGTTCTTTGCGACGACCCATCTATCTAGTGAGGGCACAGCCGGGATGTCGGTGACAGATGATGCATGGAAAAAATGCCATGGCTCCATGGAGTACATGCTGCTCGGATCTGCTCCTTCCGCAAATGCTCCGCAGCCAGTCACTAAGTGGCGACTTATACTGCGGCGACCAATATGCTGGTGACTGAGGCTTGTCAGATCATCTGCCTGGAAATCTCACTGCTGTCGGCAGCACTGCACGGCAAATCTTTTCAAAGCAGATGGAACAGTAGTGCAGAGGGCTTACCAGCAGACAAAGACCTTTTGCGGCTGCTCATGGATTGCACCGAGCCAAGCAGTACAGCCACCAGCAGGATGGCAACAACAGCCTTGGACATTGTCATGATTCACCAGGATGAAGCAAAGTATCCCTGTCAAGGGCTCTGCATTGCAGGAAGGATAGATCAGAAACCGGAGTTGCGGTCGCCACAACTGTTTAAGTGGTCTATTATTTCCCAGGCGAGTCACAGCAGCGGTTTTCACAGCATTTAGTCCAGGAGTGAAGTGAGACTGCGCTTGGAGACTGAGCGGACTCTCATTTTAATCACCAGTGGGTCACAGCATGACCAGGGTAGAATCTCAGGATGGGAGATTCAAGGGCGAGCAAGGTATTCCGGGGAGTTCTGTTGAAAACGTGACCAGCAGGTAAGTACAGAGGTGCAGCGGCTGTCCGGGGCGTCTTTGAGACCCCTGATTGCCACATACAGCATGCTACTGCAGTGCAAAACGCTTACCTCTGGCTGGTAGATTGTGGAGCTGATCCAAGGTAAAGCTCGGAGAGTCCAATGAAGAGGTAATCTAAGCAGAGAGACTCGATATAGGCTTCCTGCACTTGGCGAGGCCTTTGTTTGAGCGCTGTCACGCCATGTAAAGGCATGCAAGGTGAACCTGAGCAAGGTGGATGCGCTACAGCAGTGGCCCGCTACCGTATCGTCCTTGTTCTTGCCCTCGACCAATAATGCACCTTCCGCCGGCGTGGGTAGCTGCCGGCAGTGTGACCGCGAGACAGGCTGTCCTGCTCCGCACTTGCCTGCCGCATGGCCTTCTCCCCGCCGGCGCCACTCCGCTAACACCGACGCCGTAGGTGACTACACTTGGATCACACTTCGAAGGTCACATTAAGCGGCACGCCACGCGGGTAGGATCAAGGCCTGAATCGACCAAGCAACACCATGGCCACTGTACTGTACGGTACAACTAAGTGCAATATTCCCTGGACTAGGTGCTGATGCACGGCAGTGCCATGATGGCAGTCAGTGTCATGTAGCAGTAGCAGATAGAGGTCTTAAAACCCTACTCATGGGTTGGGTTTAAGACCTCTGGCAGGAGCCATGCCGTCGGTGATGGATGCCGGGTGTGGCCACCATCCGTGAGAATGGCAACTTTGAGCACACGCATGAGGCCCAATAGGACTTCTGTGTCAATACCCAGGGTTTTACAACCGAAGTCAACACAGAGTCAACTTGGCACGAATTCCACTCTCGACCTGTCCATTTTGAAGCCCACTTACAAGCAAGCACAACTGCAATCGGACACCATGACACTCACATGACAAATGAACACGGCTGAAGTAATGCAATACCTACTCCATCACTATCCACAATCACTCAACCATTCAACATGCTTCAGTATCTATCACCCAACTTTGCTCAAACCTACCACCTCCAGGGTCTAGTCTCTGTGTTTCCTGTTACTCTCAGGAGAAATTCCCATCTCAGTCCATGCCTCTGCTGAACTTGGTCTGACCAGCCAATGGTACTACAGGAGCACATGTGGTACCAGCAGTACGCACCCACAGGCCAACTACACCCAACACACTGTGCCCCAGACATTCACGATATGTCATAGCCCAAATGCCATAAACACCCCCCTTCAAGCTCTTGCACAAACAATGACGCAAACCGAGGGGATAACAACTCCATGCTTTTAGTAAGCTTCAGCAGGCCACACGCCTGCCAATCCTTCCTTGAAATGAAATCAATGCAGCACAAGAGCCGGTTACACACCAATTCAAGATGTCGCCACCTTCTCAGCGGACTCGCTCTTCCCTACTGCCTTGGGAGGCTCATCCTCGTCAGTTGTGTAGGTCTCACACTTGGTCTTCCCATTCACAGTAACGCACGCCTTCCCCTTGCCCTTCCCATTCACAGTCTCAGAGCTCATGGACGCAGACGCCTCATAATGGGTGTTACCCTCCCCATCCTTTCCATCATCCGTGGATGTCTCGCACACAGTCTTCGCGTTGACGGTCACGCATGAAGTGCTCTGCCCCTTGCCGCCGCTGCTGACAGAGCTTGCACTTGCCACATTGGCTCCAGCAGCATTTGCACGGGCATCAAAAGAGTCCTTCATCTTTGACCAGTCAAACCCACCAGAAAGATCCATGTCGGGCATCTTGAAGAAGCCATCATCATCAGCATCTGCTGCATTGGAGCTGTCATCATCATCCTCGTAAAGGGGGTTCCAAGCACGCATGTTCTCCAGCATCTCCTTGCGCATCTTTGCTGCGCGCTCGGCTGCAAGGAATCGCAAGAAGAGCGCTTAGTTTAGCAGAAGACAAGATACAAAAATGTAAGCAGTGGTTGCTGTCTTAGTGTCACGGCAGCACAACCCGACACTACCATAAAGGTCCAGCAATCAATGGCTGCTTGGGACTGGGGTGAGCAATGACAAATCCGAGTGGAGAAGCTACGCGCCATAAAGGTGCAAGGAACACATGGGATGCAGTGCAGCCCCTGCTACCATACAAACCCAGCTGTGAGACAATAAAACACTCATACTGCCATGCCATGAGCAAGCAGAGCCCTTGCCCACATACAGTTAAACCTTCCTCTGAATCTGAGCAACAAATAATTATATAAAGAAGTGCAGGTGCAGTAAACTTCATAGTGGCTGCTGTGCCCTGCTGCCCTGCAGAAGCGTCCTAGGCACCATTTCATATTAAAAGCTGGAGTAAGCTGCTGTTCTGTGCTGACACAAGAACTAAAAATTCTGAAATTTAAAACTTCAAGCTGGTAAAGTACAGGAGAGGAGGAGGCACGGCCTAATGTGAAAACCCAGACCGCATAAGTCAAGGGACAAGCAACTGAGGAAAGGAGACCTAGCCTCGAGGCCTCTACCATTTCCTAAAGGTAGTACTGAGAGCAGGGCAGGCGGATGTGTGCTCCTATTGCTGTAAAAATGCCAGAGAGCCCCCCATGCATGTTGCACCGGCCCCTGCTCCTACTCGTCTCCTGCTGTTACCTGATATCCTGGCAGCCGTACTGAACAAGCGGGCCCTGCTCCTGATCCTTGTCTTATTTCAAGTATCTGGCAGTGTTGTCCTTGCACTTACACCCTGCTGCTCTTACAGCGTAAGCTTTGACCCAGGCACCTCTAAAACCTCAGGCATTTGGCAAATGCAACAAGCCTGTATGCTGCTGCTGCTCCAGCTCTGCCCCACATGTATAGGGTCTGCCACATTAAGAGCTTAGATACCCAAGGTCTTCTATGTAATACAACAGTTGCTTTAAACCCTGTTGCTTACTAATGCTCATGGACCTCTTCTTGCCCTTCTGGCATTCAGCAGCACCCAGCAGCAGTGCCACCAGCACCACAGCCAAGACCACCTTGGAGACAGTCATCCTGGTGATTGGACGTCACAGAAGCTTCTGGGGGTATCTGCATTGCGAGGTGCAGAGCAGTGGGAGCTGCATTAGCCTATCAGTTCCTGCAAGTCAAGTAATTCAGGGCGCAAGTGCCTGCCATGCTTGCTAGGCTAGGTTGGAGTAAGCACGACGCTACATGACATGGGATTGACGCGCTCTAGGAGCTGCAAACAAAGCAAGTGGGGCAGCAACGAAGGTGGGCGCAGCTAGCACCGCAGATAAAGCTACGGAGTCCAAGGTGCAAGGGCCGGGGTCAATCTTATGCATGGGTCTTGCGTTTCCACAGTCTGCATCGTACTGCTTTATTATGCTGTTGGGAGACGTAATGAATGCATAGGAAATCTAAGCTTACATATTTGCCCGAAGTTTGGAGTTGTCGTGGAGGAAAGGTTTGCGATGTCACAAATGCGTCTTTTAAAGGTTGGATATGCACAGAAGGCCAATGAAATAGTATGGTAAGCTAATATATCGAGTACAAGACGTCGTTTTGTGGGCGGCGAGGGGACAGCAAAGCAGGCTGGGGGCGCCTTCCGTGGCGACACACCCCGGCGCAAACCAGTTGCGTAACCCCCGTCGTCCAGCTTCCGCTCGGAGGATCCTCTCATGCAGTCACCAGACCCCGGGGAAGAGCACGTGTATAGCCCAATTCTCACTCACGCATCTGCATTCTTCAGCTTCTCCACCCTATGTTCCACCATCTCCCAATAGAGCATCGGCAAGATGCCATAGAAGCTAAAGCTGATACTAAAACACAATAAGATAACAAGTCAAGTTATCAGTACCAACATAAGCTGTGGATACCCCAATCACCTTTACAAGGAGCTGTGTTACGTATCAACCGAGCCATAGTCAAGGTGACACATCGGTGCATGCCAGTTTTCGACCGGGCGGGGACGCATTCAACCACAGCCATACATCTGCCTTATCTGTTTAAATGAGGAGCTGCATCACCCTGGCAATAAGTGGGACTCCAGCGAAAGGAATCCCTTGCTGCTCTGGCTACCTGGCTTCATAGCAAAACTGTGACGACCAGGACCTGTAACTTACAAACCCTCAAACTAACATGCAACGGGCCCCCATTCCACAACATCAAGCAAAACCTTGGATGCAGACAATACACATAAACACCAGCACTTTCCAGCCTCAGACAAAGCCGCTGTCGTACATTGCCACTGCCGCCCATATCATACCCAAGCAAAATTCTTTAATGAGTTTATCGCATTGATGCATGCATGATATGGTTGCAGAACAATTCCAGTCATTGGCAGCCTAAAAGCCAAGCAAAGACCACAAACAAGAATCAGACAACACAACGAGACTCCCCCCATGCACAACACAATTGTCAACCTCCATTTTACACAGAATGACTTTCTCCTGCAACCTCCAGCTTCCTTGGCACTTGCCTTCACTGCTCCTGCCGTAACTGGCCTGCTAGAAAGCAGTACAACTGCTGACGTGTGCATTCCAGGCACCTGGACGACTTCTGCTCTCCTGTTGCCTCTACCTGGGCTTTTCGGCTGAGATGGGGCAGCAGCTCAAAGCAGCAGACGCCTGCAGTCAATTGCACACACAGCAGCGAGGCTTGGCATGCTGCACAGGCATCCAATACAGGCTTCGGCAAACAAAGCCTCTGTGTGTTCTTTGGCTCCTGGTCATCTCTAGTCACCCCCGCTTTTGAATCCGCACAATTGACAAAGGTCTGTCTCCAGCAGGGCCTTGGTACCGCCCCCATGAACAATGAGGAGCTGCTCCTTGGCTATACTGTGTCCGCTTAGCAAAGTCTTGCGTTAGCACTTAGTCATGGCCTGCATTTTAGCACTACTGCGCAAATCCCTTCCCATCAATCAGGATGTCTCAGTCTACAAGCAGCACAGGTAGCAGATGCCAAGCAAGACAGGTAGCAGAGTGAATGATACAGCAGATATGGGGTGATAAAGCAAGGTAAACATCGCCTGTGCAGGCCAATGGCTCAAAGCCCAATGCGCTGTTTCCATAATCCATGGTTTTGTTGGGGGTGCACTGCATCACACTGGGATAGGCTATGGTAGCCCTTGCACAGACGTATCCCAAGCCGCGCAATATGAAGCCCGGCAATGCATGGTTGCACAGTGCGATGCAGCTCCTTTCACAACCAGTAACAAGGCTACTACGACCACCCACAGGAATTGGTTGGATTTCAGGCACTCTTGCAGCTGTACTGCTCCTGTTGTGAATCGTTATCTGGCCCTAAGGGACGAATGTGCAGGACATTTGGGTGAACTCCAGCTATGAGCTTGAAAGCAGTTTCCTTGAATGACAGAACTGCAGCTTGACATGGAATCCTACGAGCACCCAGTTGCATTGATTTCTGGAGCAATGCGTCGCTGCTATTGCAGCACTGTGTTGCAGAAACCCTGCTGCAAAGAAAAGGCTGACCAGTGAAAACCATAATCCTGGCTACTTGCTGCACCCTTTAATTCCACTCTCCATTATACATAGCATAACTCTGTCTCCAGGTGGCTTGTCTGGTCCGGAACACTTCCAATGGCATGCAACAGACAAGCTACATGGCAAACTGGGCATACAGCAAAAGCCACCAGCCGCTGCAACAGTAGCATCTAAAACTCTAAACCATGCATACCCATGAGAGCATGTTCTTTTATCAGCCGATTGCACAGCCACCCTTGCTTACCAGCGACTTTTGTGCACGCATCCACAGGCATGACCCGCCAGCACCTGTATGTAGTGCTACAAACACAGGCAGCAACAGCGACAAGCATGCTGCTCCAAGCTTGTCACCAGCACCAACATCCTGTGCTGTGCAGCCGCAGCTGTTTGGTCACCCAGGCACTGTGGAGTGTGGATGAGGCCCTTCTTTCTGTGCTGTGCAGCTGCAACTGTTTCACCCAGGCATTATGGAGTGTTGATGAAGCCCTTCTTCATGGCCTTCAGGCAGTGATCTGGCATCTGCTGTACCAACGGGCCCCCCTACAGCGAAGCAGCATGGAGGCAAGCTAAGACACGGGGAAAGAGCACCAGAAAAAAAGTATCACACTGCAAGCTCATTGGTCTTCATATTACCAGGGCCAAAGACCACCATGTCCACCTGATAGGTGAGTGAGTTATCTATAAGCTATCTAGGAAGAGCATAAGCTACGGCTGAGCACAGTGAATAGGAACCCACTAACATTGCAGCGGATGCAAATGGCAGTGCACATGGGTTATATAAAAAGAACATTAAAAGCTGCACATAACAGCATGTTGGACTACCACTTTCACTCATCATTGCCAACAAGGGACTGCTGAAGCTCAGGACAGAAGGGTAACCCCTGGCCTGGCCCTGCTGTTTGGTTTATTGATTTTGAAGAAAGGGAGGTTCTCAGTTGGTGAAGGTGCAGCAGTGCATCTGCAGCAGTCAGGTGCCATCCCTCTGACTAAAGCTTGCACAACCCAGTCAGTTATGATATCGGAGCTGCCGCCCCAGGGGAAGAAACACAATTCACCTTAGGGGACAGCCAATCAGTTAAGCAAACATTCCGTAAGACAGGCAGAAGTCGATTATTCTCCGCCTTCATCTTCTCCTGGCAAGCTCAACTGTGAACCCATGAGAAAGCGAGCAACCCAGAGACTCGACAGGGCAAGTGCCCTAGCAGTTGCAGTCGCTGCAGCTTAACCACGACCATCTGCGCTTCTGAGCAGCTATGGCATCATCAGCTACTGGTCAATTTTGCTGAATGCCCGTTTAGCCCACCATGACTGTATGCTGACTGTAGTATGACGTCACTGAATTCACTTGACCATGCAGGGCATAGTACGAGGGCGGATTGTCCTTCATCCACACACATCCAATTGGCGTACTGTGTCTTCAGCTTGAGCTATAGGCGGTGGCGGGCCAACAGCTGACCACCAGAAGCACCAGCAGCAACTGCAGCCTAAACAGATGCTACTGCTAGTGTGGCCCAAGGAAAGACGAAGTAGTTGAGGTGCTGCTGGTAGGGAGGGCTGAGAAAGAAGATAGGGGCCATTCTGCTGCTTTCATTAGACTGCTGTTCGGCTGTCTGCTTGTCAACGACGAGAGGTCAGGTAGAGTGGCGTGTCAGAGGTAGTTGGAACCCAAACGACCTAGAGGTATCAAACCCTGAGTTTGAGGGCAAGATCGCCTTAACAACAGTGGGTTGTTCTGCAGTTGCTGCAGCTCTAGGAACCAGTTCGGCACTTCTTGATCCAGGAATAGTGCTTTAAGAGGGTTGCTGCCGGATGATAAGGCGCCCTCGGCAGATAGTCCGGCACGGTAGCTATCAGCGATTCCTGTGGAGGAACTATCTAAGAGCCGCCGCATAAAAGTTCTGTAGGTGGAAGGGTGGAGCTTAGCACCAACATGTGGTGACAGTGTCTCGATGCCAGAGACTAAACACAACGGTCGACTATCGTCCAAACATCGAGATTTCGAGCCACAGTGGCTATTGGCGCAAAGCAAGCCCAGAAGCAAGGAGAGCATGGAGCTTTCGAGACTCCAAATTATGACCGTCCTGGTTCGGAACCAGACGTTTGCTTTCCAGCTTGATTAGTACACAAGCAAGAGTACGTGACCGTGGGGTCAGTCTCCGTCGCATGCTGCATCCCTTGGAAAGATGGAAACAGCTGCTGCTTCAACTTCCTGTCACCTCAACTTCCACTCAGAAGCAGGATCAGGGAACCATGGCTTGATCACAGCGAGCACCGTAGACTCTGTCCGACTTGCTTGCGACGGACACACCTTCCTCACTCCCAGACGTTTTTCACAGTCACTGTCTCCTCAACATCAAAGGGTCAACCTTCGATCGCATTGGATTGGCCAAAACATAGCTTACTTGCGCTAGAGGTCTTTGCTGGAAGTTTCTACAGCTCGGCCTGGCAGCCGTTGTGACCTGTGATGGCCCCTGGCACGTTTGATCAGGTGGGCCTTCGCTACCAATCCAGCAGTGTAATAGCACCTAGTCATGGATGCAGTTGCTGCATAAGCCGAACATCTGTGTCTTCTATATGTCATCTTGAAAACTAACAGCAGTTATGTATGTCTTTTGCAGGGCCTGCGAAGGCACATAGGAGACTTGCCAGCAATCCTTCTTGTGGCTATCATGGAGCGTTTGGACGCTAAATCACTTCTTCAAGCAGCACCCGTGTGCAAGGTTTGGGCGTCTGTGTACAAGAGCGCTTTGCACCAGGTGGATGTTTCCTGTGCTACTACTACAGCAAGGGCACAGGGAGCAGCTGCTTGGCTGCAGAACAATGGCCAGGGCCTGCAGGAGCTGCGCTATGCACCCCGATACGCACCCACCAGCGTTGAGAAGACTGTCCTCTCCGCCCTCCTGAATCTGACATAGCTGAGGTCGCTCGGACTCGGACAGATCAGTCTAAACTTACGGACGCAGGGCTTGGCAGCCTTTCAGAGCCTAACCAGCCTCTCGCTGTCACACTGCCGTCTTGCAGACGCCGACCTTGCCCCACTCACTCCTTTGTCAGCTCTTCGCAGACTCGACCTGAGTGGTAGTTCCGGATTGGATGCTGCGTCTGGGGCATTTGCTCGCTTAATCAAAGGCCTGGCACAGCTCACTTCTCTTGACCTCAGCGCTTGTACAGAGATAAGCAACATATCAGGCTTGTCTGCACTCCGGCAGCTGCAGCAGCTGGACCTGTCCTATGTCCCCAGCATTGGCCTCTGTGACCTGCCTCTCATGCCCTCTCTGACGAAGCTTGCCTTCAAACACAATGATGCCTACTTGGCTCCTGCTGGTAGCACGGCACTGTCCAAGCTGCTAGAACTGGATCTCAACGGCTGCTACTTCAGCACAGGAGCTCGTGGCTTGTCTGCCCTGGTTTCCCTCACGAAACTAGTGGCTACCTCGTGCCGTGATCTTCCTTCCGTTCTGCTGACTGCAATTGGTCCGCTGCAGCAGCTCCGCCACCTCCACATCTGCTCAGACTTCAAGCAGGCGGACCCCATCTCCTCCTTCTCCGCTCTAGCGACCCTGCAGCACCTCACCCACCTGGTGTTTACAGGTCCTACCCTGCCATGGCTGGCCAGCTGGGGCTATAGCAGCAGTCTTCAAGGCTAATTAGACTGGTGCTGTTGCTGCTTGCTTTCCAAATCTACGCAGCTTCAGCATTGTGTCTCATGATCGTGAAGAGTGGGAGGAGTGGGAGCGGCCGGATAGGCAGGCACCAGGCCCTCGCATAAGCTCCAATGAGCTGATGCAGCTTGCTCGAGGGTGCCCACAGCTGCAGTCGCTGACCTTCATTCGCCATCCCATCGAAGCTGCTGGCCTTTCCTGGCTGTCTGGTCTAGCTGGACTTACTGGCTTGACAGCTGTTGGCGTCGATGCAGGTGAAGCAAACAGAAGGTGGTAGATATGTTGGTGCACTTCTTGATTCTGGCTGGTCTTTGTAAAGCAGTCTCATTTGTGGCTTTGCTGCTCTGCTGAGCCTGTTGCCTATGCATCCTGAGTTCTTAAACTAGCAAAGATAATCAGTCATATAGTTTGTGTTGAGTAATGCAGAATGCCCCAAGGATCCTCCCGACCGTACCATGTCCCGCAGCTCAGCTCCTGTGCATATCGACACAAACAAGTCATTTAGCTGGTATGAGATGCAGTCGTAGGTCTTGGCAGACATGGAAGCGCACAAATCGGTCTGATCCAAATGGATTCAGCTCCATTGGTTGTGAAATATATGATTGCTTCCACATCATTGCATCCACCAACTGAATGTACTAAAAAGATAGCAAGCAGACATGCCAGCTGGCATGGGGCATTCCTTTCTGGTGTCAATTACTTTTCCCAGTGTTTGCACTAAACTTCTCTATGCTTGCGCCTTCAACTGCCTGTAGGGTCAGCAGCTATCACGGGTCACGTTTCAAAGCTGACAACATTGCACAGCCTGAACCTCAAAGGGGCCCCTGTGACTGCTCCTGAAGCCTTGATGCACCTCCAGCAACTTACCAGGCTCACCTCCTTGCAGCTTGCTCACAGCCACGAATTGGATGGGTACCTGGATGATGATGATGTGCATTATATCTACAGCTCATGGAATTTGGAATACAGCTCGGTGGACAGCTGCCAGGTAAATTTCAAATAAGAATGCAGTGGAGCTGGCAGTTGTGTGTTCAAAGCAAGCCATACATTTTCATTCCCATACATTGCTTTTCAGCAACATATTGAAGGTGCTTTGGCGAGCCCAACGCCTCTTTATGCTTGCCTTATACGTTGATAGGCCATCATAGACAAGTTGCTAAGAGATAAAGGCAGGTTTTGGTGTGTGTGCACTGTGCCCAATGCCAAAGACTGTCTTTATTGAGCTGCCCTTCCTTGTATGTGGGAGCCTAGGACTATGGGAGGCGTCCCTGATGGACAGCATTGAGACTGCAACCTTCACCCCTTGCCACTAGTGCTTCGCTTGGAACTGCCAGCAGGCCCTCAAATTGATATCCATGTGCAGACTGCTCTTCAGTTGAACTCGGCACTGATAGAAGGAGGGTGTGACTGCAACAGAGCAGAGCTAAGATACGGCTTGGTTCCATCTGGCCGACCAACCAGTGAATGTTTGTTTGGGGTCTTGCGCAGGGTGACTCCGTCATTCCGGTCTTGAATGCTCACGGCCTCAAACAGCTAAAGAGAAACCTAGCAGCAGCCGCAGTGTGGGGAGAGGGGATGGCTGCAGTGGCGATGCAGAACTTGGACGACCTTGCAAAGGGCCTGGACGTGCAAAGGGAGATGGTGACTACCATTGAGGAATTTGGTTCCTATTCCTCTCTGAACCAGGGTAGGTGGGTCTCAAAGGTTGTAAGCATATGTCCTAAGTACACATACGTCTTAGGGCTTTTGGCACTACTGGCAATCGCCAAAGGTATTTCCACGTGTTACAGCTTTGAAGATGCAGCTACTTTTGTTGTGACAGTAGCTGTTGCATCAGTCATTGAATTAATAGAATGCTTACCCAGGAATGCTGGGTACTGATGGGCCGTGTCTTTGCTTGTGTACAACACAGAGTTCTTCACAATTACATTCAAAGCATAATGCAGTTCTTCACCGCCAATTATGTGGATCTCATCACAGGCATTCTGTTGTTGGGGTGCTTATGAGCGATCTCCTTGTATAGCACAGCTTGTTTCCTAGTGGGGAAAAGCATGTCTTTTTGGGGCTGCTTTGCTCCAGCAGAGGAGGAATAAAAGGCAGAGGCTATGCCTCTAGATTACCCTTGAAGAAGGCAGCCTCATGAGATGGGATGCTGGTTTTTGCTGCAGGAGATGTGCCAGAACTGGTGATGCAGGCTCAAGAGCTTGGAGAAAGCCTTGCAGCCAAGCATGCATTGGTAAGAAGTGCTTTTAGTCACGCACACCGTAGACAGCGACCTGCTTGTTTCTATGTGCTGTTCAGCTTGGAATTTGTGGACTGCAAGCGATGCATCTGCAACTACACAAACAGATGGTTCCAATTTTATGCCATATGTGTGGTACGGGCTTTATACGCATCTTGAGCAATGCTTTGACGACTGATGCTAACTGGATCGCGCACATCACTCCTTGCTTGCATGGATGCATGCACGAGCTCCTCAGTGCTTCAAATATGTGCCATGCTTAACTCTGCAATGGCAAGCACGGCAGCACAAGCCCTTTATTGGCCTTCAGTGTATAGTCTGATACGTTTTAATGACTCTGCAGCTCGGCATGCATGCTTCACATCCACAACTGATGTGACACCATAAACATGCTGCAGGCGTCTGCTGCCTTGGATCAGCTCAGTCAGACTTACGTGAAACCTCAGTATCGCATCAGACCTTTCACATAGAGATATGGGTAAAATCCAACTTCTTGAGATGAAGGCTGATTGCTGAAGGGCGGGCTTTGGGATGGACATCTGGCACACCGGTGCAACTGCAGAAACATGGGCCGGGAAGCTGGCTAGCTGTGTGTGTGAGGACCTGGGGGGCGGGGGATTGTGGTGCAGAGGAGGCTAGTCCTGCTGATGATGATCAGACTAGGGACGTAAGTGGAGGTCTGAATGCTGACACTGTGAAGGGCATGGGCTGCTGGAGACATTGCATGGGGAAATGGGAGCCAGGAATGCAGTACGGAAGGCCGCAGTGGAGAGACCAGAACCAAATGTTTGCCTGCAGTAAGCCAGTTGGGGTACCGTTGTTGTCATCGTTTGAGCAAGCATTATGATGGGGCATGGTGCCGTTGTTTCTTATGAGGTCTTGAGGATGAGCCATGCAAGGAGCTGTGCATACATCAATGATGATGTTTATTGATCAAGGATGATGCTACCTTTTTCATTGGACGGATAGCAAGGTGTTGCTAAGCAAAGGCATTTGCTTTATTATTGTATTCCATGACCAGGCTGAGCATTCCATGTGATACTAAATAAATGAGGCATGGGTACCTTGTGTAGTGGAGCCCAGCCATCGAGGGAGCCCACGCATCGCATTTAAAGGATATGGCTGGTGCCTAGCTCCTGGATGTGGCTATTTTCGTACGAAAGGGGTGATATACTAAGCTGAATGTTAAACGGTGTCTTCAATCTGGGAAAGAGCGCTTGTCGCTGGCTTGTCCTGATGCACAAGAGTTGACGTATGCAATAGCTTGCGAGTCCGAACGAAGGCCGTTTTGAGTAAGGACCAGTCGTATCCACTTCAGCTTGACTAGTTCACAAGCAGGGGGAGTACCCGACTCACTTCAGGTGCTCTCCCTTTAGGAAACAACCGCCCGGCGGTTCAACTTCCTGTCTGCACCTGGCCGCCCGCCGTGAGAGTCTCCTGACTGGCCTCTTAAGCCCGTGGTAGTTACTCCGGTGGGTTGAGACGTCTGTATGCGGTGCAACAGACGCTGTTAACGCGCGCTAACGCATGCTCTTTGCATGGCTTGATCACAAAGGGCTGCGCTCGCTGATGGACACTGCTTACAAAAGTTCCCTCCACTGCAGGAGCTGGCATGTTTTGGTATTGATCCGGCTTGCTTGCGACAAAACTGACTCACTGCCACACGCTTCACTTGCTTTTCCTAGTCACCATCGCCTCCTCCTTCAAACGGTTGGCCATTCAGCATTGAACTGGCCACGACATAGATTGTGTTAGAGCTGTTAGGTGGAAGTTCGTGCCTCTGACCGCCTGAAACGTGGCCTGGCAGCACTTGTGACTTGTGATGGCCCCAGGCACCTTTGACCAGGTGTGCTTTCGGTACAGATCCAGCAGTGCAGTAGCAGCTCACTAGTTAGGGATGCATTTGCTGCAGAGATCGGATTCTTCTTGTCTTCTACAGCTCATCTCAAAGAGTTACAGCTAGGGATTATTTATGCCTTTTGCAGGGACTGCGAGGGCACATAGGAGACTTGCCAGCAATCCTTCTTGTGGCTATCATCGAGCACTTAGATGCTGAAACACTTCTCCGAGCAGCACCCGTGTGCAAGCTTTGGGCGTCTGTATACAAGGGCGCTCTGCACCAGCTGGATGTTTCTTCTGCTAGGTCTCCAGCACGGGCACAGAGAGCAGCTGCTTGGCTACAGAAGAATGGCCAGGACCTGCAGGAGCTGCGCTATGCACCCCGGTTTCCAGCCATCAGCACAGAAAGCGTCATCACAATCAGCTCTGTAGTTTACTCGGCCCTCCTGAATGTGACGCAGCTGCGGTCGCTCGAACTCGCTTTCGGTCGAAATGGTGTACGCCTACAGACGCAGGGTCTGGCAGCTTTGCAGAGCTTGACCAGCCTCTCGCTGTCAAGCTGCTATCTTGAAAACGAGGACATTGCTCCGCTTCTTCATCTGTCAGCTCTGCGCAGACTCAATCTGAGTGATTGTCAAGGGTTCAATGCTTTTGCTGAACCCGAGGCGTTCAGCAAAAGCTTGGCACAGCTCACCACTCTCAACCTCAGCGGTTGTGCAGAGGTTACCAACATCTCGGGTTTCTCTGACCTGCAGCAGCTGCAGCAGCTGGACCTGTCCTCCGTGCCCAATATCGGCTTCAGCAGCCTGCCTCTCATGCCCTCTCTGACGAAGCTAACCTTCAAACACAATGATGCCTACTTGGCTCCTGCTGGTGACAAGGCACTGTCCAATCTGCTCGAACTGGACCTAAACGGCTGTCACTTCAACACAGATGGTCGTGGCTTGTCTACCCTGGTTGCCCTGACAAGACTTGAGGCCGTTCCAGGCCTTCGAAGGGCTGATAGGTCTTTTCAGCTGACCGCGATCGGTCCGCTGCAGCAGCTGCGCCACCTCAACATTTGCACAGACTTCAAGCAGGCAGACCCCGTCTCTTCCTTCTCCGTTCTAGCGACCCTGCAGCACCTCACCCATCTGGAGTTAACAGGCCCTACCCTGCCAGCTAGGGCTTTAGCAGCAGTATTTAGGGCTGATCAGGCTGGTGCTGCCGTTGCTTGCTTTCCAAAGCTGCAATGCTTAAGCATCTCGACCGAGAATGATATGTGGCAGTTGCACAACTCGCAGGCACCTGGTGCTTGCATTAGCTCGGATGAGCTTGGGCGACTTGTGTAGGGTTGCCCGCAGCTGCAGTCATTGTCCGTAATTGACCAGCCCATTGAAGCCGCCGGCCTTTCGTGGCTTTCTGGCCTTGCTGGACTTACAAACTTGACAGTGGTTGGCGTCAATGCAGGTGAAGAATAAATGAAGTAGACTTGATTTGGTAGGCCCATTCTTGTCTGTGGCTTTTGAGCCCTTCTGATTTTTGGGCCCTTGGCACTCTCATTATGCTTTATAAGAGTTTTATGTTTTGCAAGAATATTAGACCTTGCCCTTCGCATGGACTGCTCAAGAGACTTGGCGCAAATGGAGGCCCACAATCCACCATGTCAATGTTTCGAAGATAAGAAGTGAACTTGCATCGCGTTGCAGAAGTCCTTATAGCGTCGGTTCCTCTTCATTTCCTGGTGTATTAATGCTTGCATAATTTACTCAGGCTTGCACTCAGCCTCTTGTTTCTTGTGCATGCAACTGGCTGCAGGGTCTACAGCTATCACTGCATATGTTTCGCTACTGACAACACTGCAGAAGCTGAGCTTACAAGGGAACCCTATGGCTGCATCTGCCGCTTTGATGCATCTACAGCAGCTGACCAGGCTGACGTCACTGCGGCTTTCCGGCAGCAATTACTGCAATGTCAACCTGGAGGCTCATGGTGATCTACATGTTATCAACAACTCGTGGGCCTTGGATTGTTCAGTGGAGAGGTGTCAGGTATGTTTGATATGGAATTGCAGTGAGTTGGTAGCGAAAGAAAAGCACATGCTGCTCATTTGCAAACATTGATCTCCATATGGCACACTGGAGATGTTTTGGCTGTGGTCCATACTCCTTGATGGCTGGCATTCAAGCCATTGTATGGTTCTCAAGGGTATATGCAAGTTGAGGTGTCTGCATAGTGGCCTTAGTGCTCTGATATCTGTAAGTCTTCGTATGGAAACAGGGCCTGCAACTTCACCCCTTGCTGTTACCTTCCATGGCAATTTTATCAGGCTCCCCATATGCTGTCCATGTCACAAATGCATCCAAATTGTTTACATTCAGTACATACGGAAAGATGGCATGACTGTCATGCAGTCAGTGTGTGAAAGGTTGTGTTGTAGCTGAGAGTCAACAGGGCTCCGTTTGTCTTACTCCACTTTAACAAGCGGATTGTCTTTGCGGCCTTCCTCAGGGTGGCTCTGTCATCCGTCGCCTGAATGCGCACTGCCTCCGAAAGCTCAAAGCAGACCTAGCAGCAGCTGCAGCTTGGGCAGAGCGGAAGGCTGCAGCAGCAAGGGAGCACTTGGAAAGCCTTGCAATGGGCCTGGAGCTGCAAAGGAAGATGGTGATTGCAACGGAGGCGATTGGCCCCCAGGCCTCTCTCAACCAGGGTAGGTGGGGAAATACGATATTGTCGGATCTATCAGCAGTCAGGATATAGGCCTGGTGCAGTAGCATCGCCTAGGCTATGATGATTATGTGTGCGGGCCCGTCATGATGCAGATTCCTGGGTGGTGTGCCTGCAGGTGGCAAGATTAGGAGGCTTCCACAGGTACAACTGAAGCAAGGATGCATGTCTATGGCATCAGACATTTGCGGTCCCTAGAAGTTGTCGCTCGGCTGAGTGCCTGGGGCTGAGGATTGCATTGAGCCGATTCATTTGTGCATATGTTTCTCAAGCATGCATTGAAGCTGCTATGCTTCAGAAGCAGAAATGCAAGCAGCGGCTTTGCTGCTGGAGTGCGCTGTGAAGATTATTCTTGCAATGCTCATGCAAAGCTCATGATGTGGGCCATTCATTGTTTGTATTGTCTTGGCCTGCAGGAAATGTGGCAGAACTGGTGGTGCAGGCTCGTCAGCTTGAAGAACGGCTGGAAGCTAACCATGTGCTGGTAAGTGACTTCTTGCATACATACAGACACAATACATCTTAAATGCTTGGTGCAGATTGAGTTTACTGTTATTGTGCTTTGATTCATGAATATGCATTAGCAGACACCCAATTTTTAGTTTCTGTTGTGCATGTGTGATTTCAGGTTGGGTCTGATATTCGTCCTGGATTAACACATACCTGATGTGCCTGAACTGCATATAGCTCTGCTCGTTGCATGAGCTGCCCACGAGGTTATGTGGGGTCTTCCAAGATCTGCAAGGGGCAAGTGAGGCGCAAGCTGCTTATTAATGGTTGGTGCATGGTTCAATATATGCCTACCACTCTGCAGAAGCACCTGCATGCTTCACATTCACATCTGATGTGACACCATAATGGTGCTGCAGGTGTCCGCTGCCTTGGATCAGCTCAGTCAGCTGAGTTAAGATGTCAGCTGTGTTGCAGCTTGCTGAGTGAAGGGCTTCACCTCTGAAGAGGGAGTGTATGCATGGACACAACTGGCACAAACGGCATGGGGAAGCTTGATAGCTGAATGTATGCGAGGTGCCATGGGGCGGGGGCGTGTGAGTATGGAGCGGTGGAGCCTGGAGCTGGTGTTTTGGGCTAGGGTTGTAAGTCCCTGCTGGCCGTGTTCAAGTGTGGACACTGTGAGGTGCATGGACTGCAGGATCTGTGGAGCAGGTGGGAGCCCACCCGATACAGTGCGGATCGAGTGCTGATCGAAGTCAGAGAGAAGGACCAGAAGCTGAGCAAGTGTTAGCTGTAACAAGCCTGGCGATATGTTGGGCTTGTGATTAAGCAAGCATGTCGTAGGACTATGTGTGGTGCCGTGGTTTCCTGAGGAGTTTTGCTGACCAGCCATGCAAGAAGTTGTGGACAGATCAATATGGATCATGCCAGGTTGTCTATTGGGAGTGACATCAAGGTGTTGCTTAGCTGATTTTGTTGCTTTAGTATTGTATGACAGGGGGATGTTGAGCATGTCATTTGAAACCAATTGAAGCCTGGCTACCTTGCAATACTGTCCAGCTGGAGCTCAGGCATCGCAAGAGGATCAATATGGTTGGTCACGAGCCCCTGGAGGCGATCATTTAAAGTAGATCTGTACAGAATGCTAGGCTGGATTTTGTGCTCAATGATGCACACTCAAAGCGCGCTTGCTGCTGGCTTGTCCTGTCTATTTTGTCGGTTTGTCACCGTTAGTGAAACTGAAGTGAGAAGTGACATGAGAAACATGGCGATTTTATTGCACAATAGATTAGCCGGCGTGGCAATGTTTACAAAATGTTTATAACGTGGGAATATCCGTTGCACCCTCACGGACCTTTCTGCTAGGATTTGACAGTCACATCCGAAGCGCCGGCATGCGTGAAACAGATTTTCCGAACCCAGAAGTACCAGCAGTCCTTTACCTCTTTCACTTTTCATTCTATTGTCAAAGGCTTGGCTGCAATCAGCTAATTGTCAGTTGCAGACAGAAAGGTCCCCGGTGTCCCTGGCGTTGAGCCTGATCTGCTCTGGTGCTGAGTCCCGCTCCAGGCAACAAAGTGCTTCTGAAATCTGGGTCGCGGGAAATGCATTAGCACAGCGCCAACGTCGTATAGTATAGTACGTCAACCTAAGCTTTCCTCCTACATGCACCTGCACCTATAGTGCTAATAATGACATCAGTTGCTCAGAAGCAGGTGAGCAGTGGGTGCACAGGGCTGCTTCGTGTCTGGGTGCTGACCGCCACTGTAGAATGTGGGCGATGTCAGCTGTGACAACCTGTCTGAGCACAGCCACCCCCTAGCAGGATCAGCCTTCATTATGTTGTCTGCCCTTGCAGGACTGGCAGAGCAAATTAGATGACTTGCCACCAAACCTTCTTGTGGCTGTCCTTGAGCATCTGGATGGCAGGGCTTTATTGTGTGCAATGCCCACAGTCAGCAAGCTCTGGCTGTCAATGTACAAAGGAGCCCTGCACAGACTGGATCTTTCCTGTGCTAACACTCCAGCAAAGGCACAGGGAGCAGCTCGGTGGTTGCTGAAACATGGGAAAAGCCTGCAAGAGATCCGCTATGCACCTGAAACTGAATACCCCGAGGTGCCATATGGTGGCGCAGTTGGTATCGTCTTCTCAGCCCTCGTGCAGCTTACGCAATTGCAGTCGCTCGAACTCAGTGGGATGAACCTCCACTCACACACACAGCCTCTGACAGCACTTAGGAGCCTGACCAGCCTCTCCCTGCCCTCCTGTCATCTTAAAGATGCGGATCTTCGCCCGATCGCGACCCTACTCAAGCTGCGCAGGATTGATCTCGAGTCAAACAGTGTCAAAGGTACCTCTAAGGCCTTTGCTGCCTTCAGTAGGCGCTTGACTAACATGACATCCCTCAGTTTGAGGGCATGTGATGACTTTGACCCTGCGGGCTTATCCAGACTGCAGCAGTTGCAGGAGCTTGACTTCTCGTACATGGACGAAGCAGATCTCTATGATCTGCCTATCATGCCCTCCCTCACGAAGCTCACTTTTCAGGAGAATTGGGCTGCCTTGGATGATGCTGATGTTACCGAGTCGCTCTCTAACTTGCAGCACTTGGACCTACACGGCTGCTACTTGGGGGCATCTGGTTGTGCCTTATCAAACCTTGTTTTGCTGACAAGGCTAGAGGCAATCCACGGGGATGACGGGAGCAGATGTGTGCTGTTAACGGCGCTCGGTCCCCTGCAGCAGCTCCGGCACCTTCACCTCAGCTCAGACTTCGAGCAGGGGGACCCGGTCTCCTCCTTCTCGGTCTTAGGGACCTTGCAGCACCTCACCCACTTGGAGTTGATAGGTCCTCAGCTGCCAGCAGGTGCATTAGCAGCAGTGTTTGCCGCTCAGCGGAGGGATTCAGCTGTTGTTTGCCTGCCAAGCCTGCAGTATCTGCTTATTGCATTTGATGAGGAGTCTGATGAAGACTGGCAGGCTAAGGGTGGCTCAATCAGGGGAGCTGAGCTAGAGCAGCTGGGACGTGCCTGCCCGGAGCTGCAGACACTGATCTTAGACCATCCGGTTGAAGCTGGCCGCCATTCCCCCTTGTCAAGGTTGACCAGATTGACGGCATTGACGCTTAAGGATGTGGATGCAGGTAAGCATGGGGTCCATGTCATGTTCTGTGTGATGCTAATGAGTTACGAAAAGCAGCTGCATGCTTGTTTGGTCTACTATTTATGGTCTTCATGTGGATCATATGTCTGCTGGTGTGCACCTTACACTCACTAACCTTGTTCGACTGAACTCATCCTCAAAATCAAAGGTGGCCTGTGGTCATCAGCATGGGAATGACTGCTTTTGATACTGGCGATGGACGCAAGGTGAGCCATTATTTAGCTTTGGGCTGCTCGGATACCCACCAAAGCTAGCTGCAACTTCCAGCTTCTATGGCAAATGCTAGAAAGCATCTGATTGCACCAGCACTGTGTTTTAAAGTCCCTGTCGTGCCCACATGGATGAATAACATGGACTCCCTTGCTTCCAGTGGACACTGACATGTTGCTTGGTCCGTTCTGCATATGATTGCCACACTGTTTAGTTACTTTACCCCGAAATGATTAATTATGTACAGCCATGTTTTTTGTTTCTGCATCACTGATGAAAGACAGGTACATCTTGGCTGAATGCATCCATGTATCATGCTGCCTGCAGGGTCTACCCCTTTATCAGCTTATGTCTCAAAGTTGACCATGCTGCGGCAGTTGCACCTGGAGGGGAAACCCCTTACTCCTGCTATGGCCATGCTGCACCTCCTGCAGCTGACCAGGCTTACCAGCCTGCATTTAAGGAGCACAAAGGCTGCTGGCTCTGCCGTGGGCCAGCACTGCCAGATGAGCTTCTCTGAGGGAGTGGGGAGTGCTCAGGTGTGTGAGGGTGGCTACAACAATGCAGCCATGTGCATAGACTTGACACATAATGCTGCATGTAGATTGTACATTTCCTGACTTGCCCTCTTTCCTGATGTGATTCTGCAGAGGCTCTGTGCAGATTTTAAACGAGGCATAAGGTGCTGGCAAGGAGAGCTGCACATGCTTTTAATGAGCAAATTGACTGGTTTGTAAAACCATGGGCCATGCTTCCATTCAATTTGCTCTGTGCTAAATGACCAGGTTGTTAGTCATACAGCCCAGGGTGGCACAGTCAAGCTGCTACCTGTTCCTTCCAGGCTGTCATGGAACTGTCATGAGGGACTTGTGGGGGGAAGTTCTGGTGCAACAGATCTTTACGAAATTGTAATAAACTTGGGTGCAGGTGCCTTCCTCAGGTCTCTGAGTATGTTGTAGCTGTGCTGGTGTATTGTGCAAATTGTGGTAAGCTTATTATCTGCACCTGCCGCTCTTTATCCCCCCTAACAGCAGCCTCCCCCTGTCTACCCATTCTCCCTTAGGGTACCTCTGTCATCTCAGCCCTTAAGGACTATTGCCTGCAGAAGATCAAGGCAGGCATGGCGGATGCGTCATCATCGAGAAAGCATCAGACCAGACAGATCAAAGGGGCTTTGAAGCAGCTCACTAGAACTATGGAGCTCCAGATGGAAATGGTGACTGCTTTGAAGGCTGTAAAGTCCATGGAGCTCTCCCCAGAACATGGTATGTCAACTAGCTCATCTTGCATGATGTGCGTGCTATGCCGGGTGCTGCAGCAGTGCTTAATTGGAGCAGAGAGAGAAAGATAGAGAACCACGCAGAGAGGGGGGCAGAACGATAATCTGGAGCCTGTCATATCGAAACTTATACTCGCATACCAGTCCCAAGGCAATGGGCAAGGCATGCACTCAATGCAGTTGATCTTCAGAGAAATGGGGATTTGTTGTAGACACTGAGGTGTTCCCGCGAGTATGGACAGTCCCCTCAGGGATAGGCGGTCTGCAGTCTTCTTCATCAATGTTAAGCTAAGACTCACTGATCTAAGTAGTTGTCTATCGCTTTTTCATGGTGAATGATGTATGTCTTTGCATGTGTAATATGTTGCCGCAGGGCCCGCAAGCACACTCGCAACCCAGCACGTCCTCGCGCCAGTGCGTACTCTCACAGTCCCTGTTTGTTTGGTTTTTGAGTTGCTGCCCTGCAATCTGTGCTGCTGCCTGTTCAGGTGACATGGCAGACTTACTGTTGCAGGCGGAACGGTTGCCAGGGCAGCTGGCGGCTAACCATGCAGTGGTAAGGGTAATCTTTAGGGGGGTATGAACAAGTTCAAAAGTCTCCAATGCTTATCTGTCACATCTACTCATGTACCTGGCAACCTGGACCGCTGCAGTGAAATCAACATGTGTGCTTTACTTCTAGTGTTCAAATGTAATAGGTAGGGTAGATATGATGCTCCTGAGAGTCCATCCATTGCAGTGCTTACGGTTTTGCATGTGACACTGCTGCCTGTGCTTGCATGGATGTGAAAGGATGGCCGCCACTTCCTTACACATAGTGGATGTGTGCCGCCAGCTATATGCAGCGACAAATCACTAGTGCTATATGGAGGTTGGTCGCCTGTCTCACAGACTGTTGCCTAAACTGCCTGCAATGACACGCCTCGCTGCGGTACAAGCCCTTTACTGGTGGCTGTGCAAGGTGCAATACATGTCAGATTCAGTAGAGCCGTTTGCTCCACCTTCATGCCATGTATACTCATGCCTATGCTGCTGCAGGTGTCCACTGTCTTGGAGCAGCTCAGCCAGCTGACTTGAAGGGGCCTTCCGTGTTGCACTGACTTGCTGAGTGAGGTTTCATTGAGTTTGCCTCAATTCAGGATAGAACTGAGACCAGCTAGGCTGGCAAAAGTTCGATTCCTGCGATGTAATGTCACACTCTTCTAAGTAGAAATACAAAACATTGATGAGACTGTGAATGTTGGAAAGTGCTGAGCAGTTACCTGGGGTGAGGGGTTGGGGCTAATCGTATGTGTGAAGGGTGGGGGGGACCGCTGGGATCTGCTCGGACTGGGAAGCTTGGAACTGATTGGTCAGGCTAGGGATCTGAAGCTTGGGAGAGAGTATGTACTGTATCAGCGTGAGCACTGAGGCGGTGGGTGTCATGATGTATGACTGGTGAGAGTTGGGGTGCTGGTTGGGTGCTTGGAAAAAGTAGTGCCAGAAACTAGAAGGCAAGGCGAGTCCATGGGATTCCTTGTAGCCCTGAGCAAGGCATAAAACTGTTTGGCTTGCTGTTGACTGGGTCAACTGGTCAGCGCATGGTAAGTCGAAATGGGCTGGCCTGACATACATTGGCTAGCAAGGGATTTAGGGTGGGCTGGTGGCAGCCATTGTTTGAGCTTGGACAGGAAATTGAGTATGCCGTTGGAGCCTAAGTTGGCTCCTTGTGGGTGGCGCTGCCCCCACCGGCGCCCCGCTTTGACGGGGCCATTTGGTAATTGGTAATTGGTAATTGTACGTGTTGATTAAATACTGGCTGTGAGGTAGAGTCGTGCAGGCGTTTTGTGCCCCCTGCAAATGATGGGCAGCAGTCTCATCATCTTTGAAAGGCGACCTTGTCATAGAGGACATGTAAAGCAGATATTCCCAAGTGCACCACCTGGTATAGGATCCGGATGCCGTTGTTTCTTATGAAGCCTTGAGGATGAGCCATGCACTCAGGAAGACTCTGTGTGCATCAGTGATGTTATCGATTGATCATTTTTGGATGATGCCGATGTCTCCATTGGCGGATAACAAGTAACAAGGCGTTGACTAGCAAAGTGGTTCTTTTATCATTGTATCCCATGACCAGGCTGAGCCTTCCATGTGAGACTAAAAATTGAGGCATGGGCATCCTGTGTAATCGGAGCCAGGATCGATGGAGCCCCCAGACATCGCTTTCAAAGAATATGCTTGGTCGCGAGCTCCTGGATGCGGCTATTCGTCGAACGAAAGGAGTAGGAATGGTTAAGCTGAATGTCAAACAGTTTGACTGGCTTGTCTTAATGTCATAAGAGTTCTGTCCATCATGGACGGATGCAGGAGCTTCCGAGTTTCGAAGGAAGACTGATCCTGAATAAGGACCAGTCGTTTCCACTTCAGCTTGATTAGTGCACTAGCAAGAGGGGTGCCTGGCTCAGGTACTCCCTCTCCATGGCATGCAATGGATTCTGTAGTCTTAGGCGCCTTTTCAACTTCCTGTCGCACCGGATGTATTGCCTTGACGTTGGCCCGCATGCTTGATCCAATCATGGCTTGATCACAAGTTGGCAGCGTTTCGCGGATGGACGTCTCCAGATTGTGCGGACAAGGCGTCCTCTTGCAAGAGAAGCTCGCGCAATTGGTCTTGGTTACGCAAGCTGGCGACAAAACTGACTCCCACTCCCAGACGTTTCGACCTGTTTACTCTCAGTCACTATCTCCTCAATTTTCAAAGAGATAGCTTTTACACCGCGTCGGACTGGCCAAAGCATAGCTTCGTCGCGCTACAGTTGTTTGCTAGAAGTCTATAGTGTGCAGCTGGCCTCCTGGCAGCAGTTGTGATTCGCGATGGTCCCTGGCCCCATTGATCAAGTGAGCCTTCGCTACCAATTCATGTTTGTAATAGCAGCTACTCATGGCTGCACTTGCTGCATAAGTCGGATCCGTCTGTCCTTCAGAGCTCATCACTTAAAGAGTGACAGCAGTTATGTATGTCTTTTGCAGGGCCTTGGAAGGCACATAGGAGATTTGCCAGCAATCCTCCTTGTGGCTATCATGGATAATTTGGATTCTGAAACACTACTCCAAGCAGCACCCGTGTGCAAGCTTTGGGCGTGTGTGTACAAGAGCGCTTTGCACCAGCTGGACATTTCCTATACTACTACTACCATAGCGAGGGCATGGGGAGCAGCTGGTTGGCTGCAGAAGAATGGCAAGTGCCTCCAAGGGCTGCGCTATGCATCCCAATGCAGCCCTTTCGGCACTGAACGCACGATCATCTCCGCTGTCCCGAAATTGACGCAGCTGCGAGCGCTCGAACTTGATGACGTTAATCTACACTTACAGACGCCGGGCCTGGCAGCTTTTCAGAGCCTAACCAGCCTCTCGCTGCCACGCTGCCATCTTGCAGATGCAGACCTGGCTGCTCTTCGTCCCCTGTCAGCTCTTTGCAAACTCAACCTGAGTGGTAACGACGGGATCGATGCTGCGTCTGAGGCATTTGCTAGCTTCAGCAGAGCCTTGGCACAGCTCACTACTCTTGATCTCAGTGCGTGCTTCAGCTTTGTCTGACCTCCGGCAGCTGCAGCAGCTGGACCTGTCCTCGGTGCCTAGGCTTGGCATGAGTGACCTGCCTTTTCTGCCCTCTCTTACCAAGCTGACCTGCAAACACAATCATGTGAACTTGGACCCCGCAGGTGAAACAGCACTAACCAAGCTGCAAGCCCTGGACCTTAATGGCTGCAAGTTCAGCCCAGAAAGTCGTGGCTTGTCTGCCCTGGCGTCCTTGACGAGACTAGAGGCTACCCTAGGCCTTGATTGGGTTAATAGGTATGTTCTGGTGACCTCGGTTGGTCCGCTGCAGCAGCTGCGCCACCTCCGCATCTGCTCAGACTTCAAGCAAGCACACCCCATCTCCTCCTTCTCCGTTCTAGCGACCCTGCAGCACCTCACCCACCTGGCGTTGACAGGCCCTACCCTGCCAGCTGGGGCTTTAGCAGCAGTCTTCAAGTCTGATCAGGCTGGTGCTGTTGTTGCTTGCTTTCCAAAGCTGCAACACTTGAGCATCACGTCTGAGGATCGTATATGGGAATGGCAGGATTGGCAGGCACCTGGCGCTCGCATCAGCTGTGAGGAGCTGAGGCAGCTTGCTTGGGGATGCCCACAGCTGCAGTCACTGGCCCTTGCTGAACATCGCGTTGAAGCTGCTGGCCTTTCCTGCTTGTCTTACCTATCTGGATTTAGTGGCTTGACAGTGGTGGGCGTCAACACAGGTGAATAAGCAAGGAAGTAGCAAGGAGGTGTTTATATTAGCACATTTCATGATATGCCATCACAAAGAGTGCCATAGGCCCTCCACCTCAAGCTGTCACAAAGAACAGCGAAGTGGAACATAATGTCTATAGTTGTAAGTGTGCACCTTCATCCTGCCTGCATGATGCTGTCGGTAGGACTCTCTCGTTTGTGGCTTCGGGGTTTTGATTGGCCCATGTTAGGCGTGTCACCCGTTGTGTCAGTAGCCAAAGTTTCCATCCTTTATCTTGCATGAGCTGCTGTTGTAGGATTTGGGGACATGGAAGCGCAGCCGTCTATCTGATTTGGATCCTTTTTATCTTGCATGAGCTGCTGTTGTAGGATTTGGGGACATGGAAGCGCAGCCGTCTATCTGATTTGGACCCTTTTTACCTTGCATGAGCTGCTGTTGTAGGATTTGGGACATGGAAGCGCAGCAGGCTATCTGATTTGAGCCGGTTCAGCTCCATTGGCAACAGGGCATACGGAAGTCGCCACATGGTTGCATCCATCCAGTAGTTGTGCTCAGATGATACCAGACATATGCCAGCTTGCATCGTCCTTGCAGATATACTTCTGGTGTCACCCCTTTCCTACATATCTGGTGCTTGCACTGAGAATGAACTTGCTTGCAACTGCCTGCAGGGTCAGCTATGACGGCTTACTTTTCAAAGCTGACAACATTGCAGAAACTGAACCTCCAAGCGGACCCTATGACTGCTCCTACTGCCTTGATACACCTCCAGCAGCTGACGAGGCTCACTTCCTTGCGGCTTTCTGGCCGTGACCCATGGGAGTGGGACCCGGAAGACGCTGCTCATAGACATGTTCTGCACAACGCATGGACTTTGAATTTCTCTGTGGAGAGCTGTGAGGTATGGTAATATGTTAAGCTTGTGGCCAGTGAAAATCACATTCCATTCAAACTCACACATGGACTCCCAGCATCACATTATACTTGTTTTGGCCAGGGCATGTGCTTCTTGATAGCTGCCAATCAAGCCACCATGCATGCGGTTCTGAAAAGTATAGGCAGGTTCAGATATCTGCGTGTGCCCATCACCATAATCTTTGTTCTCCGATGGAGTTCCTGCAATCTTCAACCGTTGTCATTACTCTTTTTTGACAGTACCAACAGGCCTCAGTGTTTACCCATGTGTACTGATGCAAATGTTCTTTTTGGGCCTTGCT
The DNA here is from genome assembly GCA_963556185.1 of Pseudopediastrum boryanum. Taxonomy (NCBI): domain Eukaryota; kingdom Viridiplantae; phylum Chlorophyta; class Chlorophyceae; order Sphaeropleales; family Hydrodictyaceae; genus Pseudopediastrum; species Pseudopediastrum boryanum. The sequence continues at coordinate 797,379 of OY744495.1, forward strand.
CAGGGTGGTTCTGTTATTCGGCTCCTGAATGCTCACTGCCTCCTGCCAAAAAATCAAGGACAATGTAGCAGCAGCTGCAACGTGGGCAGAGCAGCAAGGTGCAGCAGCAAGGCGTGACTTGGAAGACCTTTCAAATGGCCTGGACCTGCAAAGGAAGATGGTGACAGCCGTTCAGGGGTTTGGTTCCTATGCCTCTCTGAACAAAGGTAGGTGGGCCTTAAAGTCTGCGCCATGTGCTGAAACTAATGTGTAAAATGAATTCTTAGGGCTTTTGGCGCTACTGGCAATTGGCGGAAGTATGGTCATGATTACAGCGTTCAGGACGTCGCTACTCTTGTTGTGACATTCGCTGTTGCATTAGTCGCAGTTGTTGAATCAATCGAAGTGCTTACTGTTATGAGCCGAGCACTGATGGGCTGTGTCCTTGCTGTGGTCAATAATATTTGCTTCACACAATTTCATTCGAAGCAAAATGCAATATTGCGCCGCCAAATGTGTGCATTCCATGAGACCTCTAGAGCGGAGCAATTGTTTTGGTGTGATTGAGACGCTGAGCTGCTTTGCTATAAGTGAGGAGCGTTTGAAGGCAGAGCTTCGGCATCTTGATGGCATGCTATTGACTAGATGGAGTGCTTGTTCTTCCTGCAGGAGATGTGCCAGAATTGATCACGCAGGTTCAACAGCTTGGAGAAAGGCTTACAGCAATCCATGCATTTGGTAAGAGGCGCTTTCAGGCACGCACACAGTACATGGCCTCACTGTTTGTTTCCATATGTTTTGCAACTTGAAGCATATCGGTGGACTGCAAGCAATGCGTATGCCGCTACAGACACATGGTTCAAGTTCTTAGGCTCAGTACATGTGACCTAGCTTGATATGCATGTTAGGCAACTCATTTAAGACTGATGGTGGCTGGATCACACGTAACACTGCTCCTTTCTGGCATGGATGGATTACATAACCCCGCAGTGTGCTTCGAAGGGTGCGCCTTGCTTAACTATGCAATGACAAGCTATGCACTACCAGCGCCTTATTGGCCTTAAGTGTATGGTCTAACACATTCTTGTAACTCTGCAGCTGGGCATGCTCCACATTCACATCTGATGTGACATCATAAACGTGCTGCAGGTGTCGGCTGCCTTGGATCAGCTCAGTCAGCTGAGTTAACATGTCAGCTGTGTTGCAGCTTTGCTCAGTGAAGGGCTTCACATTCAAACATTCAAACCGTGCTTCACCTCTGAAGAGGGAGCGTATGCATGGACACAATTGGCACAAACGGCCTGGGGAAGCTTGAGAACTGTATGTATGCGAGGTGCCATGGGACGGGGGCGGGCTGAGAATGGAGCAGTGGAGCCTGGAGCTGGTTTTTGGACTAGGGTTGTAAGTGTTTGAGGGGCGTGTCTAAGTGTGGACACTGTGAGGTGCATGGACATGTGGAGCAAATGGGAAACCACCCAATACAGTGCGGATCAAAGTCAGATTGGAAGGACCAGAAGCAAGTATCAATTGTAATAAAAGTAAGCCAGGCGGTATGTTGGGCTTGTCTTCAGGCGAGCATGAAGTAGGACTAGGTATGGTGCCGTGGTTTCCTCTCAAGTTTTGCTGACCAGCCACGCAAGAAGCTGTGGACAGATCAATAGGGATCGCGCAAGGTTGTTTATTGAGTGAAATCGAGTGAAGGTGTTGCTTAGCAGATTTTACTATTTAGTCATTGATGCCAGGGCATATCATGTGAAACTAATTGAAGCCTGGCTATCTTGCAGTATGCTGAAGCCCACGCATCGCAAGAGGATATGGTTAATGCATCCCCTTGCATCAGCTTCACCTACTGAGGGGACACGCTATCTTGGCCTAATTTATGACACAGCAGCCTCTGCGGGCACTATGGCAGCTCACAGGGCCTCCTGTTTTTCCTCTTCTTTTCATGCTGCTACTGCTCAGATGCGTGCGGCACCAGACTTTCCCTGTGCACTCCCAGCCTTCTTGAAATTGTTGCACACTGTTATGGAGCCAGCTGGTTTGTATGGGTGTGAACTCTGGGGCCTTCTATCTATTCCGGGTTTGTGGTCGTCTGGTTGGACCCTAGCTAAATTCTATAGCCTTACAGATCCTTTGGAGGTTAAGCGGTGCCGTCTGGTCCGTCAGTGGTTGCAGCTCCCTCAGTCTGTGCCTCTTTTGCCTTTGTTACATGAGCTTGGATCTGAACCTCTTGTGCATTGCTATGTTCGGCGTGCTGTTCGTTTTTATAACTGCCTTGTTGAGTTGGATGCTGCTTCAGTGTATCGAAGTGCTCTGCAACAGAACATTGATGATGCTCTCTCCACTCGCTCCCGTGCCCATAACTTTGTGGGGGCTCTTTTTCAGGTGCTACGGATCCTTTTGCCCCGTGAAGGTGGTCTTACTCGCACCTTGCGAGCTTGCCTGCCTTTGGATATTGATGGCATTGATGAGGCATTGCATACTCGGTACACTGAGCACATTCAGCGTCTGTCCCAGGTTGTCAATGGTCCTGGGTCCCGTACTGGTCTGTATTTCAGGGTTGTTGGTACACATGTTTTGGGCGTTGTCCCTTCTTTTTACTCATGTCGACTGTCTCATGGTGTGTTGGTACGTTTCTTGCGTTTTCGTCTTGGTTGCCATCATTTGCGTATCCATACTGGGCGTTGGCTTCCGCCCCTCCTTCCGCATTCTCAACGCACATGTTTGCGGTGTAGCTCCACAGTAGTTGATGATGAGGCGCATTGTTTGTTCATGTGTGAACACCCCACAATTGTTGAGGCTAGAGATTTGTTTCTGGCAGCTGTGGTTCCCCCCGTGGCCGCGTTGTCCTCGCTCAGGTATGCTGATTTCTGGGCACTGTCAGCCACTGGCTGTGTCCCTCTCTCGGCCTTGGTCAAGTATGTGGCCGTGTGTGTTCGTGTCTGTTGGTACTGCCATCAGTCCGGTGGTACTGATGTGGTGGACTTACCGGATATCTTGCTCCCGGCAGGTCAATATTTGGATCTGTTTGATTCGGAGTCGGAGACAGATGTTCCTAGTGATTCGTCTGATGAGGAACTGGTTGAAGTCTAGATAGCTACATGTTTGGGTATTCGCCTTGGTTGGTGTGCTGGCCGTCTTGGGTGGTACATATGCGGTGGACTTACTGGACATCCTGCTTGGTTGGTGCTCTGGATTGTGTTTGATTTGGATACACCCATCAGTCTCCTGCTGGTGATTTGTTTGCCGTGTCCGTAGTTGGATGTCTGCTTGGGTATTCCTCTTGCTTGGTGGTATGGATTCCATTGTTTTTGGACCCATCCGATGGTGTGTTTGGTCGTTTCGACCTAGCAGCCCTTTGCGGTTGCCGCACCTTAAATTTTTGTTTGTTTGTTTGTTTAATGGTCACAAGCCCCTGGAAGCGATCTTCTCTGTCAGTTCGTCACCCCGTTCGGTTCAACTGAAGCCTTCTCGTACCGGGTTGAAGCCCGTTCCAGTTCCGCGTTCCAGGCAAAATCTGCTCAGTTCCGTCGTTCCAGCGATGCAAGAAGTGTGAGTTCCCGGTTCCAGTCGTAGGCCGCTCTGTGGCCAACATGTCACATGCTGGTTCCAGCCGAGTTTTGACAAAGTGTATGATGCTCATCTTAGTGGAAAAGTAGCAATTTTCAATGTAAGATTGGTGATTATATGTGCAAACTGTTGCTAGCTCCTGGGGCTCCGCCCCAGACCCCACCAGGGGGGCTGTTCCTCCCCCCTGGACCCCCACCTCCTGCTTGGGTCGATGCTTCGCATCGACATGGTCTGCGCCACCAGAAAAACAGCATCCAATTTTGGGTTCCAGAGCCCTCCCTCAATTCTAGTTCTGGTTCCAGAGGGAGGCTGTGGAACGGGCTTCAGGACGTTATTCTCGGAGAAGCGACATGATGAACATGAGAAACTAGCCCTTCGGGCTCGGCGCGCTTCGCGCGCTCGGGTGCTTCGCACCCTCTGGCAAGCCCTTCGGGCTTGCTTCCCCCGCTTCGCGGGGGGTTGTGGGCGCTTCGCGCCCACATGCCGTTGTCGGTGCCTGCAAGCCCTTGCTGTAATTACTGTTCCTGCCAATGGACGTTCCCGTCGAATAAAAACCTTTACCAACAATTATTCGCTCATCAATCTCCGTATAACCTGGCAAAGCGGTCCCAACCCGGAGGGCTGTTCTCGCACATGCGCTGGTCAGGCCAAGTTGTGCCTGCACTCCAGTCGAAATATTGACGTCCCAGCAGGATTCATAAGAGTCGCCTACACTAACGTAGGCACCCAATCATCCGGTATATGCTGAAGTAAGGGCCTCTGTCGCCAAGCTTTCGAAAGCCACGTGGACCTCCTATGACCTAGGTCCTGCAGGGGTTTTGTGCGCGGCTCGCTTATTGGCTGGCCCTTTAGGGCTAGACAATAGCGGTAATATCAAATTATTGCAAGAAGTTCGATGAACGCTTCTTCGACTTCCACGACGGTTCTTCGAGCGCGCAGACTCGGCCGGTGCTTTGAGCGCTCAGGAGACGTCGGGTGTTGCTCGGGAGCCTCTCAAAAGGCACAGTCCAGTTCCGCCAAATGCGTAGTACGGCCTGTCGAAAAATGCGCTTCAAATATGGACCCTGCGCGCCTGCAGCCAAGATGTTCGGTTGTGGTTGGCCCTTCAGAAGTAGAAAGCCATTCAGATGAAGCAGGTGCAGCCTCCTCGTAGCATCGACTGCAGTAATGGTAGACCTTATGCGTGTGAGAAGGCTATGGGACAACGAGCTACGTCAAAGGCGGTCCAGGTCCTTGTCAGCAAAGACTGGCCCAGAGAGCATGACGGGAGGTGACGTCCGCGATGTATTCTGAAGTCGAATGCTCATTTGAGAATATCGTGCGATTGTGCGAACCTGGCAAGTGCGTCGGGCTGTGCATAGGCTATTCTGTACAGTGCCCCGGGCTTTGTCAGGTGCCCATGGTCCAGTACTCCGAAAGCTTGTCTCCGTGACGGTGGCAACAAACCCAAGTGCCAGCTGCCCATGCAATGTATTATTATGTACACAGTTTGTTGGCCGTTCATACAGAACGCGACACAGCATTGCAAGGATGTAGCCAGGTGCTGCTTGCTGGTATTTTACATGCTCACGGACAGACGCCTTGCTCGAGCTCGTTTCCGCGACAGCTGGCTGAGTTGTATGAGGCACATCTAGAAACATGACCTACACCTACAGTCCTCGTTGTAGGTACCAAGCGTTCCTTCTTGCAAGCACGCTACTCGACACCATCGACCATCGACGATCCTTCCTGCACTAGGTGCAGGACTACTAGGTTCACCATCCCGAATACTCAGTGGCCCCTCCATCGCGCTAGCACTGCTGTCATAGCGAGAGTGAGCAGGAGTGTTCACATGCATGTGCTTGCAGCAGCGAAGCCGGTTGTGCCCTCGCCCCTGGATTGTTCTGCATTGCATGCATGCTTGGAACAGCTCTCATTCTCAATGTACAAATCTTCATCAGAAGCCCGTCCTGCCCCACATGTGTCCTTTCACTGCAGCAATAGAGTGCGATTTGCTAGTTGGCAGCAGCAGTCCAAAGCTAAGGCTAGCATCATATCAATTGTGTGTATCGTTTCTGATCCCATCCCATCTCATCTCGTCTCACGTGCATCGGCAGTAATAGCACCAGTTCCCTGGTGGCCCCATAAATTCTAGGGCCAGCCGACAAGGTGCGGTAGCAATTATTATATAGAGATGTGGCCCATTTCAATTGCACGCTAGTATATTGGCCGGCGTGGCAATATCGTCTGGCATGTCCATTGCACCCTTCACTGAGCTTTCTGCTAGGATTCGATAGTCACATTAAAGCGGCATGCGTGAACAGGTCATCTGAGCTCAGCAGTACCAGCAGTCCAATACCTCTATTCGCTGTTCACTCTATTTTAAGGTCTTTGCTTGGAACGGCTTATTGTCAGTTGCATGCAGAACGGTGCCCGGTGTTCTTGGCGTTGAGCCTGATCTGCTTTGGTGTAGAGTCCCCTCCACGCAGTACTTCTGAAATCTGGGTCGCTGGACTTTGAGATCCATTACAACAGTGTCAACATCGTATAGCATATTAGATACACCTTAGCTTTCCTCGTGTGTGCACCTTTGCCTACAGTGCTTCTGATGACATCAGCTGCTCAGAAGCAGGTGAGCGGTGGGGAACATTGCTGCTTCGTGTTTGCGTGCTGGCTGCCAGCGGAAAATGTGGGCGGTGTTAGCTGTGACAAGCTCCCTGATCACAGCCATGCCCCAGCAGTATCAGCCTTCAGTATGTAATCTGTCCTTGCAGGACTGGCAGAGCAAATTAGAAGACTTGCCACCCAACCTTCTTGTGGCTGTCCTTGAGCATCTGGATGTCAGGGCCTTATTGCGTGGAGCGCCCACAGTCAACAAGCTCTGGCTGTCAGTATACAAAGGAGCCCTGCACAGACTGGACATGTCCTGTGCTAACACTGAAGCAAAGGCACAGGGAGCAGCTGGCTGGTTGCAGAAATTTGGGCAGGGTCTGCAAGAGATCCGCTATGCACGCGAATATAGATACGACACAGGTGTTCCTGCTGCTATTATCTTCTCGGCTGTCGTGCACCTCACGCAACTGCAGTCGCTCAACCTCCGTGGGATCAACCTCTACTTACAGACACAGCCTCTGACAGCACTTCAGAGTCTGACCAGCCTCTCCCTGCCCGCCTGCAATCTCACGGATAAAGATCTCGGCCCGATCGCGACCCTAGTGACGCTGCAAAGTGTCGATCTCAGTGTGAACGATAGCTTTTACACTTCCTCTGAGGCCTTTGCTGCCTTCAGTAGAGGCTTGATTCACCTCACACTGCTTAATTTGGGGGCCTGTAATCTCAATGACTATTCAGGCTTATCTCAGCTGCAGCAGCTGCAGGAGCTTGGGCTCTCCTGCATCATGGAACCAGGTCTTAGTGATCTGCCACTCATGCCGTCCCTCACGAAGCTCATCTTCCAAGAGAATTGGGCTGCCCTGGATTATGCTGATACCAAGTCGCTCTCCAAGTTGCAGCACTTGGACCTACATGGCTGCTACTTGGGGAGTTCTGGTTGTGCTTTATCAAACCTTGTTTCGCTGACAAGGCTAGAGGCTGTCCACGGGCATGAAAGGGGTGACGGGAGCAGATGCGTGTTGTTAACGGCGCTCGGTCCGCTGCAGCAGCTCCGCCACCTTCACCTCAGCTCAGACTTCAAGCAGGGAGACCCCATCTCCTCCTTCTCCGTCCTGGGGACCCTGCACCACCTCACTTACTTGGAGTTGGAAGGCCCCTTGCTGCCAGCAGGTGCCTTAGCAGCAATGTTTGGGGCCCACTCGGCTAATGCGGCTGTTGTTTGCCTGCCAAGGTTGCAGTATCTATCTCTTTCAGATAGTGCGGAGTATTACGAAGAATGGCAGGCTACGGGTGGTCCCATTACGGAAGCTGAGCTAGAACAGCTGGGACATGGCTGCCCGCAGCTGCAGACACTGATTTTAGACCATCCGGTTGAATCTGGCGCCCTAACCCCCTTGTCAAAACTGACCAGCTTGACGGCATTGACGCTTAAGGATGTGGATGCAGGTAAGCATGGGGCCATGTCATATCTTGTGTGATGCTAGTGAGTTACGGAAAGCAGCTGCATGCATGTTCCAGGCAGCTAGCGCTTTTGCGGACACTAATTATGTTCTATCATGGGAATCATACATCTAACATGCAACACTGACCTGGGTTGACTGATTTCCTACTCACACTCAAATGTAGCCTGTGGGCTGTGGCCTGTGGGCTGCTAGGATGCAGCAACGTACAGGTACTAGGGCAAAAGCTAGAAGGCGTAGGATAGCACCACCACCGTGTCTGTGAAATTGGTCCTCTGCTGACATCGCCACTGAAGATGAAGAGGATGCAGTTTTAGTGGACCCTGACATGTTGCTTGGTCCGTTCTGCATCCCATATCCATCCTGCTTGTTTACTTCATCCTAATTGTTGAATTGCGTACATGCATGTATTCTGGCCGCATAGCTGACACAAGGCAGGTACGTCATGGCTGAACACAAGTCCATCCATGCATCTTGCTGCCTGCAGGGTCTAGCCCCTTAACAGCCTACGTTTCAAGCCTGACAATGCTGCGCCAGCTGCAGCTGGGGGGGAAGCCCCTTACTCCTTCTATGGCCATGCTGCACCTCCTGCACCTGACCAGGCTTACCACCCTGCATCTAAGGAGCACAGCTGCTGCTGGCACTGAAGGGCTCTGTGAGTCAGCTGTGGACCACTGCCATATGAGCTTCTTTGAAAAAGTAGGGGTTGCTCAGGTGGGTGAGGGTTGCCACGAAGTTCAAATCAGAAATAGGCATAGGTCTGCTAAGTTATGCTGGCTTCGAGTCAGTAATGTAAACTGCCTTTCCCTGTGATGTGATTCTGCAGAAGTGATTCTGCAGAGACTTTGCTCCAACGAGGTGTGAGGTGGCAAGGCGAGCTGAACATGCTTGTGCAGCTTTTCTGGAATCGTTAGGTCATTCATGCTGGAGTAGCATGACACTCCTGCAGCACTGGGATGCAGACTTGGTGCTTTCGGTTCATCCAGGCTGCCATCACAATGTGTCACAGGAAACTTGTCATGGAGGAAAGGCTGAGTTGGTGCAACATCTTGTGGAACTTGCAGAAATTGGGGTTGAGTGCCTTCCTTTTCAAGAATATGTATTGACCTCTGCTGCAGAATTGGGTAAGCTTTTATCTGCACATGTTGCCTGCTACCCTGCTCTATCCCCACTAACAGCAGCCTCCACCCCGTTTCCCCCTGCCCCCTTTAGGGTACCTCTGTCATCTCAGTCCTGAAGGACCATTGCCTGCAGAAGATCAAGGCAGGCATGGCGGACGCGTCATCATGGAGAGACCATCAGAGCAGACAGGTCAAAGGGGCTTTGGAGCAGCTCAATAAGACCATGGAACTCCAGATGGAAATGGTGACCGCTTTGAAAGCCGTGGAGTCTGAGCTCTCCCCACAACAGGGTATGTGAAGTAGCTTAGCCTTGCATGCTGTACGTGCTTTGGGTGCTGCATCAGTGCTAAGTTGGAGCAGAGAGAGAGCCACGCAGAGAAGGGGGTTGAGAGAGAGCCACGCAGAGAACTGGAGCATGTCATTTTGGAAGTTTATACTAGCATATCAGTGCGAAGGCATCCAATCCATGCAGGCATTTGGTGCTCAGAAAAAATTGATATCTGTTGTAGACATGTGGTTTCCACCACCCACGAGTGTTAAGAACAGCTTCAAATAGATTGGGTCTGTGTTAGTTACGGTAGGCTCAGGTTGATCCGTGACTTAGTCTTTAGTCACTTCTTCATGGGATGATATGTCTGCATCTGCACAGTATGCTATGTTGTCATAGGGCTCGCAAGCAGACTCACAACCCAGTATGTCTCTGCACCAGTGGGCAATTTCAGAGTCTCAGTTTGTGAAATGTGTTGCTGCTTCCCCATCTGTGCTGCTGCCATTTCAGGTGACATGGCGGACTTGTTGGTACAGGCAGAACAGTTGCCAGGGCAGCTGGCAGCTAACCATGCAGTGGTAAGGAATTCTTGTAGATGGACATGAACATATATGTACCTGTGGGAACGGGAACAATGCAGTAGAATAGCCAATGTGTGGTTTAACTTCTTGTTTGTACGCCTAGCTAGGGTAGACATGCTGCTGCTGAGACTCCACCCATTGTGCTGCTTACGTGTTCGCATGTGCCACTGCCTGTGCGTGCATGGATGTGACCTGGATCGCCGGCACTTCCTTAAAGTGCTGATTATATGTGTGTTGCCAGATATTTGCATTGATAAACCACCAATGCCATATGGAGTTTGTGTAAGGAGACAGCTATTATGCTCCTACACTGTCTATAGGCATTCTTCCTGAATGTATTGCATGCATTCATAGACCTGTACTTCCCAGATAGTGCACATCTGAGAGGCCACAGGGTGATTCATTGGCAGGTTACTGATAGGTTTCTGGTTGGGTGACTGGTTGGAGTGACACTGAGTGACTGGCTCGTCGTCCAGGAGTCGACGGGCGTTGTGTGTTGAAGGTATCTAAAGGCTGGCTTGGGCCTTGCCTCGGTGGTCGGTGGTTGGTTGATGATGTAAGCTTTGTGTGTTGGTTATGTCCGTGAGTCTGTGAGTCCCTTAGGCGCAATCTGGCCTCTAGCCTTAGTGAGTAGTGAGCTGGGCACATAGGCCAGCTCCCTCAACCTTACAGTTTGGTTGCCTGTCTTACACTGTCGCCCAAGTATCTGCAATGACCAGCCCCACTGCAGTACAAGCCCTTTATTGGTTGCAGTGCAAGGTGCAGTACATGGGAGATTCAGCAGCGCCATTTGCTCCATCTTCATGCCATACCCTTGCCTATGCCGCTGCAGGTGTCCACTATGTTGGAGCAGCTCAGCCGGCTGATTTAAGGGGGCCTGCGTTGCACTGACTTGCTGAATGAGGTTCCATTGATGAGACTGTGAATGTTGGAAAGTGTTGAGCACTTACCTGGGGTGCTGTGTGGGGGGGACCGTTGGGATCTGCTCGGATCTGCTCGGACTGGGAAGCTTGCTTGGATCTGATGATTGGTCAGGCTAGGGATTTGAAGCTTGGGAGAGGGTATGTACGGTATCAGCGTGAGCACTGAGGCGGTGGGTGTCATGATGTATGATTGTGAGAGTTGGGGTGCTGGCTGGGTGCTTGGAGCCCTAAAAGTTATGAAGGCAAGGCGAGTCCATGTAATTCCTTATGTGTGTTAGAATGTGGCTGTGAGGTAGAGTCGTGCGGGCGTTTTTGCCCCCCGCAAATGATGGGCAATCTCATCATAAAAGGTGATCTAGAGTACATGTAAAGCAGATTATCCAAAGTGCACCACCTGGTATATGATCTGGCATGCGCAGTGGCTTTGGCGAAGTTACGTGTCCCCTCCGGAGCTTGAAAGCTCAGGAAAACCGAAAGCAGATGCAAGGAGCACTGCAATCACGTATTTACGAGTGCTAATCAGCGGGTTCTTCCAGAGGGATCCATCATACATTGTGAGTTGCCCATGTGCCGCGACGAAACATTCGCACAGTTCCTAGAGGCTGCCCGCACCTATAGTCCACTTACGAAGACTCTGCTAGGAGCTGGGACACTTTGTGCATCAGGTTCCATTTTGAAAGCTGTCTAGTACTGTTTTCGAGCTGTACAGACTGTGCAAACCGCCCACGTACGGTTACAGCACTCTTTAGCCGTGCTTAGCTTAATGTGCGCTAGCCTCACCCCGCCAGGAGTACTACCTTGAGTAATTTAACCTCGACCTGGCTCTGCCAGAGAGAGCCTGGCTCCCTGGAACATATTCCTCTTGCAATAGGCTTGGCTTTGATCCCTTCCCAGCAAATATAGAGGGGCGGCAGTTTGCAAGAGCAAGGAAAGGCGCCTGTATGTGCGTGCACTGACAGCAGGCATGAAGATCGTTGGTGCCAGGAAACAGGTGAGCAGAAGAGGGGCTCACTGGATGTGTGTGCATGATGAACACCACTCCAGGTTGAGCACCTCTTCAGAACGCGGGTGCCATCAGCTCCTGGTATATCATTGCATGGAGAGTCCACAGCCATGAGCAAGTTGTATGTGTCTCTGCAGGAGTTGCAGGGCAGCATAGAAGATCTACCACCAAACCTGCTTGTGGCTGTCCTGGGACACCTCAATGGCAGAGCACTCTTGCGTGCAGGCCCCACAGTGTGCAAATCCTGGCTGTCAGCATGCAAAGGAGCCCTACGCAGCCTGGATGTTTCTTGTGCCGATACTGATGCAAGAGCAGAAGGAGCCGCCGCTTGGTTACAAAGACATGGCCAGGAGTTACTGGAGCTTTGCTACGAATGCTATCATGAAGACCTAGACGGCGCGGCCGATGTCGTGTTCTCAGCCTTGGTACAGCTTACGCAGTTGCAGTCGCTGAAGCTTGAAGGGATCGACCTCCACTCACGCATGCAGTCTCTGACAGCACTTCAGAACCTGACCAGCCTCTCTCTGCCCGCCTGCAGTCTCAGGGATGCAGATTTCCATCCACTTGCTTCCCTAGTCTCCCTTCGCATGCTTGATCTTACAGAGAACGGGGTGTTTGATGCTGCATCTGAGGCCTTCAAGCGCTGCAGCAGGAGCCTATCGCGGCTAAGCTCCCTCAGCTTTGACAGCTGCTCTGCAGTCCTCAATCCGTCGGGGCTGTCTGAGTTACGCCAGTTGCAGGAGCTGAACCTCTCATTTATGCGGGATATAGCCCTTCGTGACCTGCTTGTTCTTCCCGTTCTAACCAAGCTGACCTTTGCACACAATAGAGTTGTGCTGCACGCTGACATCGCCATGGCGTTGTCAAAGCTGCAACATCTAGACATAACTGAGTCCGACTGCAACGGGGATCCGACTGCCATATCCCTCCTTGTCTCCCTTACAAGGTTGGATGCAGTCCCTTCTTCTCGCAGCCCTGCAAGGGTTGTGCTGACTGATCTTGGCCCGCTGCAGCAGCTGCGACACCTTAGTGTCAGCTCACATTTGAAGCCTACAGACGCTGCCATCTCTTCCTCTTCAGCCATAGGTTGTCTGCAGCAGGTCACATACTTAGAGCTGGCAGGCCCTCCGCTGCCCGCTGGAGCGTTAGCAGCAGTCTTTCAGGCAGATACGGCTGGTGCAGCTGCTGCTTGCTTGCCACGGCTGCAGTTCTTGCAAATCAGAGCCGCGGGAAGGGGCGCTTGGCGGGCCAGGGCGGGCTGCATCAGGGTTGATGAGTTTGCTCAGCTGGTACAAGGCTGCCCTCAACTGCGAGGGTTGACTCTCGATGACCATCCCATTGAACCTGCTGGCCTCTGCTGCCTCTCAAGGCTTGCTGGATTGACTGAGCTGACAGTGGAAGGATTCGGGACAGGTGAGGTCAGAGGCTTTCAAGATTGTCCATGCTTTAGAGTATTGATTTGTAGTGGCTGCTTGCTTTAGGCAGCTGGAGCTCTTAAACGGTCCTAAGTGTGTGAAACGTGCCCTTGGATATGAAGAGATTACTGCATGCTCTATGTGTGCATCTGGGATGAGGAGGACGAACTGTGTCAAAGACTGCGGTGGTGTGCGAGCTGTTTCAGCTGAAGCGCGGCATACATTGAAAGGGAAGTCACACCTTGGGTCAACAAATGCAATATGACACACCTTCGGCTGGAGAGTGCTTAGATGTCTCTGACTGGGTTCTGCTGCAAACTGTCTTTTACATGTGTTGTGTATGCTGGTTGCATGTCTTCAGATATGTGTTCTGCTGACAGCTCTCTTGTCCGTGGTCCAGCTCAGGCTAGTAGCCGAGGAGTATCTGCAGCATTATCTAGTTGTGATTGCCTCACCTGCTGATTGTGTCCCTGGGTTACCCTGAAACTGATCCTGGTTGAGCTTCTTGGGTGGATGGGGTTTTCGTGGCCCTTACTCTTCTTAGTGCTGCTGCAATTGCTGCTGCTACTGCTACTTTACAAACTTGCACTGGCATCTTATATTAAGATGTGCTTGTTACGCCACTTTGCCTGCAGGTTGTACTCCTATTACAGCCTATGTCTCCATGCTGACATCCCTTCGTGTACTGAAGCTCAGGGGGGCTGCTCTGACCGCTCCTGCTGCCCTCTTGCACCTCCGGCATCTGACCAGGCTTACCTCACTGAGCCTCTGCCACGATGTCCCTTTCACATGGGAAGATGATGAAGAAGGAATGATGGACCTGCCGGCTGGTTCAGGTGCCGTGGGTGACAAATTTAAGTTTGAATGCTCCATGGAGGGCTCCCAGGTACGACTCCTTGGTCCACTTAGTCTGGCCAGCAGTAAGCATTGATGGTTCTTGCACTACCATAGAGCATCAAAGAAGATGGAATCATAAATAGGATTACCTATCCAACCAATGGTGTACCCAATACATAAGCCAATAAGTTTATATTTTGAAAGTTTGCTTATAATAGTATATATTATAGTATATATTTTCCACCCTGATTCTACGAATCAGTGCTTACGCCCTAATCCTGTGGATTGGTACTTCGTCCTGCTGCTTTGCAGCAGTCCTGCGGACCTGGCCTTGCAGGCCAGTGCTACATGGTGCCATGGATAGGAGTGCTATGTTTTTTGGGCTTATGGATCCTGGCCTGTCCAGGCATTCATGGATTGCATACCTGTTGCCCTAGGGGGTTGCTGGCCCTAGGGGATCGAAGAGTGAGTTCGTAACAGCGCACGGTACCGAGCGACCGACATTGGGGTAGCCTAGAAAGTACTATGTTGTCTTTGCTCGGCTCTTTATTGTGGTACATGCTGGATCTATCAATCTCAAGATCCTTTGCTTGACCAAGCCTAGCTGCAAGCAAGATCCATACAGGTCTTGGCTCTAGACCATGTCTGGATGTCGTGGTATTGTTGTGCGGGTCACATTCTGTCAAATCTTGGTATCCTGCACTCAGGTGCCTGCCACAGATGGTCTATGGTCCCCCGGCAGGCATGTTTCTATTTGGGCAGGTTCGTTCTCTCGCTGGCTTTGCTTCGACCAAGCATGATTGAGCCTGATGCTAACAATCACCTTGGAGAGAGGTGCATGCATGGTTTGTTTAATGGCACTTGTTAAAAGACACTGGCTTCCCTTCCCTCATGCCCTTGCTCAGGGTGGCTCTGTCATCTCCCAGCTGAGAACCTACTGCTTGAAAAAGCTGAAGGAGGACCTAGCGGCAGCTCCAGCATGGGGAGGGCGCCTTGCTGCAAGGGCAAGGGAGACTTTGGGAGAGCTCACCAGTGGGTTGGAGCTTCAACGGCAGATGGTGGCTGATATACAGGCGATCGGATCTGATCCCTCCTTGGACGCTGGTAAGTGGGGTTCGTCACTAGATGGCTGAGTGCCGTTGTAAGTAGCTTAGCAGTGCCTGAGGTTGATGCTGAGCAGAGATGAATTTGGATACATGTTTAGAAATGGAAAAGGCATATTTAATTAAGGTCTTTGCCAGAGGCAGCAGATCAGGATTCCTGAAACAGCCTTGACCCTGGGATGATTAGTAAAGTTAAAACAGAATGGGGGTGATTGGGGGTGCTTTGGTGGCGGCAGTCGGGTGAGACTATGGTTGCTGACGCAGGTGGGCGACTACTGTCCCATAGAACAGCACCCGATCCTAGGCACTTATAATTATGGATGGCAGACTGCAAGCTCAATGCTGATTGGCTCATTGCTTGTAAGCTTTACCAGGGGTGCTCTTACAGTTGTTGTGGAAAGTGGAGGTGTGAGGCTCTAACGGTTCTGTTGTCTCTGTTCTCAGGGGAGGTGGCAGAAGTGATGATGCAAGCTCAACAGCTCCAAGAACAGGTGGCAGCTAACCATGCCGTGGTAAGGAACTCTTCCAGTTATAAGCAGAACAACAGCCAATACAGCCGCGTCTCACGGTGTTGATGGTTGTAATTGCAGCTTTGTGGCACAGAATTTTTGTTGAAGTAGGCTTATCTTGTGGAGATTTTGGCAGCCGCCATCAAAATGTTGACTGCGTGATTGATGTGCTTGGTTTTACAGCCCACATTACAAATATGTGCAGCCCTTACAGCAAGTCCTGAAGCACGATGCCAGTGCTGGTGTGTAAACCGGTAGTTGGCCATTGGGGACAGCTTTATAGCTCAGCTGTGCTGCCTCTTGACCTCTATGGATCAACCTGAGTGTCAGCCCTGCCAACCCTCCTGCTTTCAGCAAGAGATGACAAGATTTTCCAGGTGGATTTGTGACTGTCTCTAAAGGGACATTGTATATGCTGCAGGTGTCGGCTGCATTAGAGCAGCTTAGCAACGTCAGTGGCGTGAAGGCACATGGTAACTCCTAGTGCAGTTGCCTGGCTGGCTCCTCCTTGTGTATGCACGCTGAACTGTTACTGGCTATGACGGCCAGATAGAAGATGATTTGATGAGTTCTGGATGGCGTGTGAGGTATGAGATGGGATGTTCAATTTAGTATACGTAGAAGATGGCCAGCAACGCAACCAACGGGTTGGCCCATGCAGTACAGTGAGGTGCATAGTTGGGAGGTATGGTAGCAGAGGCCGTATGCATTCATGCCCTTCCATAGGCATTGAGAGTAAGATGCACATGGTGCAGATGGGTGATTACTAGCTTGGTTACGTTCATCGAGGTGACATGATGTTGGGTTAGAGGCAGTACAGTGGCTTGCTCAACTGCCTGTGCATGCTATTGATTGGGTTCTGCTTGCTGGTTTGAAAAGCATGGGTCTGTGGTTTTTGTACCCATTAGTTGTGGTGGGCAGTGGGGCCATGGCAATAGGACATGGTTGCAACATGAAGCGGCTTGTTGCAAAAGGTTTTCGGTGGAGAGGAATCGTTCATGCAATGAGATGTCAAGTCCCCAGGTGAACATAGCCGAGCTGGCATTACGAGATTGCAGAGTCCTCCTGGCATTCTGGGCAGGCTGGGAGCCCTCTGTAGCCTTAGGAGAGTCCTCTGCAGTCGTACTTGCTGCGCTGTTGGGTGGGCGTTGATGTGAGTCCTGAGCTGGCCATCCGAATTCAAATGAGCACTTACGGCCGCAAACTCTCAATACTTGGCCTACATTGGCCTTCGGCTTGCTGACAGCTCTCCATCTGGGCTGTCCCTGCTTCTTCTGCCGAGGCGGGCGAAAGTTCCCAGTGTCGACCCTCGGCAGTTCAAGGCAGTACGCGTACCGCCCAGTACGTGAACCAGGGCCGTTGTCACTCTGTGCCAACCGTTCAAGGTACTCTGACATTGAAAAGCATCAGACAATACCTCACACTAATGCCGGCTCTGTCCAGAGAGAGGTCGAGCAGTTGTTCATGGGAGATTGTGCAACAAGAGCGAAGCTAGATGACGTTGTTGCTGGGAAATATGCGAGGGACACTTCGCATGGCTGAAATGGATTGAAGTTATCATCCAATGATAGGCAATAGTGGATGAGAACATTCCAACCGCCTTAGCAAAGAATGTGAAATGTCACTCTTCGAGGACCTTTACCTGCTGGAGAGCGTCTCAAACTTCCTCGATACGGATGAAGTAGCTAGACTGCAAGCTGTTAATAAGTAAGCAACCCGAAGGTGGCCAGCTTTAGCCAGTGCGAATTCAGGACTGTTACAGCAGTGCCATGTACCGCTCTCCCATAAGCATACAGCCAAGCATCATACCCTGCTCTAACCCGTGAGCTGTTGCAGGTCCTTCCGCAAGGCTGTATCTGGCGCTTTCGAGAGACCTCAGGTATGCTGCATTGGTACTTGCACCCCATGCAAAACCTTTGAGCTCCTCCTCTGCATTCATGAGGCTGTATGTCCTGTCATCCATGCATATAGCAGATTAGGCCTCCGGTAAATCTGCTCTTCTGTCGAAATCCTTGGTATCTGTACTTAAGTGTGGCAGAGTACTTTCGTGCAGTTGAGACCTGCTCCCTCTGCTTTTGTGATCTTGCCACCCCTTCCTGGCCAACACTACCACATTCAAGCTATAGCACAGACACACCCTTCAACATTCCTTCTGCTTCAATTTTGCAGCCACTGAGGTTCTGGAGCCGCAAGGAGCGTGCCACCAGGTCTGCAGGCAAAGGCCTGAACCTAGCAGATGACCCCACCTGGGCGCCTGCCTTCACCATTCTTCCTGAAGGGGCTGCTCCTCATGCGGCAAACATGGACATCATGGGGCCCGGGCAGATGATGCTGCAATTGCATCCACTTGCTCCTCCGCCTTTGCCTGGTAATGTTGTATTGTTTGGTGGAGGAGCTGTGCAGCAAGGTCAGCAGCAGCAGCAGCAGGGGCCTAATCAAGCGCAACAGCAACAGGCGCAGCAGCAGCAGCAGCTCCAGCAAGCACCAGAGCAAGTTGCACAGCAGCAGGAGGAAGGAGAAGTCAATCAGGATTTGGACGAGCAGCAGCAGCAGCACGAGATGGACGCCCAAGGCCCAGAGGTTGAGGAAGAGCACCAGCAGCAGCCTGATGCAGCTGATCAGCAGCAGCAGCAGCAGAATGAGCTGAATGGGCAAGGGGAGCAGCAGCAGGCACAATTAGCAGCAGCCGTCCATCATTTACACCACCAGCAGCAGCCACAGAATGCAGCTCAACAATTGGATGATCACATCCATGGTGCCATTGGTGACTTGGTGGGCGATTTACTTGATGTAATACTACCCCATGCACAGCAGCAGCAGCAGCAGCAGGAGGAGGCACAAGCCGAACAGCAGCAACAGCCACAGCAACAGGCTCAGCAGCCACAGCAGCAACAACCCCAGAATGCCGCTGTTCCGCTTCATGAACAGATGGGCCAGCTGGTAGCCAACGCCTTACAGGGTCTCTTCCAGCAAGGGCCATTACAGTTAGCACAGGGCCCTGGAGCACAGGGACCTGGAGCTCATGGCCCTATGCTCCAGGGCCTCTTGAACCTAGATGCGCATGCAGGACAGATTCCGCATCTGCAATTCCACATGCCCCCAGAAATGATGTGGCACTTGGGGGGGCATGGAGGGGGAGGTGCTGGGGCTCGCAGGTCGGAGCCGCTGCTTCTTACAGCTGCTGCTTTCTTGGCCAAGCAGATCCGGCCGCCCAGCAGCAGCAGCTTCAGTGTGGAGCAGCTGCTGGTGTTGATTGAGGAATACCTTGGTGCTGCGGCGGTTGATGTGGTCAAAGCTTTGACTGGCTCAACCGCCTGCCCTGCTGCAGCCAGGGGCTTCTGGGGCAGCTTGTTCCTGGGGGTGATGCTGTGTGCTACAGCAGGGGTGCCTGTGGATGCAGCTCAGAGGTTGGTTGATGCTGTGTGGAGGAGGTCTGCAGCTAAGAGTGGCCTGCAAGACACTAAGACAGCAGCAGCAAGTGAAGTGCCAGCTGATGCAGCATCAGCTGCAGCTGCAGGTGGTGGTAGTAGTGGTGGTGGGAAGTTCAAGCTGCTGGAGGAGGAGGAGGGGCTGCTGAACCGCTACAGTTTGAGGGAGTTTGTGAGTGCTATGGTGCTACTGCTGCGGTACAGGGAGATGCACTTGCGCTATGATTGCCAGGATGTGAAGCAGCTGCATGACAGCTTGCTGCAGGTGAGGGGAGCGTGAATGACATGCTGAGATGCTTGCTTGTGTTGAGTAACGCTTAATGCCCCCAAGGACCCTCCCGGCCATAGCAGAGAGCCCCGCAGCTCATCTCCTGTGCCCTACAACGCTAACTAAGATGCTTGCTAGTAGAAAAATCTGCTCCATGTTATTCTCGTTTGTCTGTTTGGAACGAGAGCACAGGGCAGGAAGCCAGCACAAGAATGCTGTTGGTTAAGAGCTGCTTGTACAGCCATTCAGCCAAGTTCGACAGGAGGAAAAGGGATGTTGCAGTAGCAGAAATGAGGGGTCGCTTTTGGCGATTTTCACAACTGCATGATGCTATTGTTAGGTATGTCAATGTTGCGTCCTTGGGCCTTGACATGTATGGGGGTGTTTCCTGCATAAGGTAGTATGGTCAGAAGTGCAATGTCTAGTCGTTAGTCTGTGTGTTTGTTGGCATCTTTATGGGCCTCTTCAGACATCTGCTAATCACACAAGTGCAAGCATGTATACCAGCCCATCAACCCAAGCTTGTGGTTTGTCTTTCTGTACAGGTTCTTGTCTTACATGAGACTTTGGAATCCCAGGAGTCTGTCTGGTGCTGCTCCCGCCTGCCATTGCCGTCCAGCTCACTGCAGCTGCCTGGGGAGTTGCAGGGATTGACTTCAGAGCAGGAAGCGCTGATACAGAGCTGCATTCCCTTTGAGGCAGTTTGGGCGGGAGGGAGGACCCAACTCAAGTATCAGCGACCTCTGCCCAATGTCAGCCACAGGTAGGTCGGTCTGTTTTGTGTGTTGTTATCGGAGCTTTGTGCTTGTAGCACAGCGTTAGCCACAGGTAGGTATTTCCGTTTGTGAGCTTGGTGGTTTGTATAAGGGCTTTGTGCTTGTAGCACTGCATGTGAGCATTGGCAGGAGCATGCCAAGAGTCATGGGCAGCTAGTGTGAGCATTGATTTGGAAAGATAGAGGCCAAGCGTCATCTCCCCTAGCTGTCCATGTAAAGGTAAACAGCAATTGGCAGCAAAAGAAGGGTGCATGCCGAATTGAAGGCACATGTGCATCCTTTCATATGAATTTGTCAAAAGGGCTCAAACTGGTCAAGGATGTCTTTCGGGCTGTGGAATCGCGGCAGATGGGGAACCCTAAACCATAGTGGCTTGTTCATCACGCTGTGGAAGTGCGGCAAGTGCGTGCAGTGGGCGTTATCATAACTACACATGCTATCTGCCTGGCTCCGTGATATGGCATCATTTCATTGCTCCAGGTCCCCGCAGAGATCCATACTGTAAATGCAGAAACCAAATGAGCATCATTTCTTCTGTATATTCTAAAACCGTACGGCCCTGGTCGTGGTGCTGGAGAGGTCATAAACTTGCTTCAATGTTCATTGTATTCTCTTTGCTGTGGTCTTCTCTCAAGTGTCCGGCCCTTTTTCCTTGTGTAGAGTTGAAACAGGCCCTGGTTGTCATGCTGGGGATATCAGACTCTGGCTTTGGATATCCAGTATCTCTATTTGCTGGGGTTGTTGTTCATTTGTCCGACCCATCTTTTCCTGCAGGGTTCAATCAGGCCCTGGTTGTGGTGCCACCAGCACCTTGAGCTTTGTGGCTATGTCTCATCCACAGCTGAGCTTTCTGTACACCTGCTATGACAAGGCTAAGATGGAGAGGGCAAGGAGCATCATGCCAGGGAACGTGACTTGCAGGTAAGGGAACAGCCTGCCCTGAGGCCGCAATGGTTCCCTCCAGAGTTTGTGCTTTCTTACATCTATGCGAATGCCTTTTCTATGCAGCAGGGTGAGCATTTCATATGATGTGGTGGCATACAAAGATTTAAATGATGACAGCCATGTTGACTGATCGTAGCCCCATGGGCGCCCACTTTGATAGCAAAGCAACCCAACAGCACCTGCAAGTGTTCACAGCTAATCCACATGACTAAGTGCTCAAGGACAAGTGATTGTGTCTGTGTTTCAACATGCGCACTGACAAACACAGAAGGGGACGCTAGCATCCTATCTTACTGGTTTTGTTGTGTTGAACTGTGTGAGGAGCTGACTTGAGCAATGACAAGGGAATTGTCTGTGTGGATGGGACAATATGGAAGGTGGCTGTCTATATGCATTGAAAGCTTTAAATACAAAGTGTTTGTTTACCCTGTTGGTGTGTGATGGTCATTGTTAGTGTGTGAGCAGCTGAGTGAAAGTTGACGCTTTTGGGTTATGATTAGGGAGCCGAGGCTCTCTAGAAAGTGTCTTCGGCTAGGACTGACGTCCTATGGACTAGTGATCACATGAACTGTTTATATCTATGAAAATTGTCTATGCCTCATTTGCTCTGTTTCTGTCTCTTGCAGGACCTTCCAGGATTTAGCAAATGAAAAGGAGGTGCAGCTGATGGGTCTGGGCAAGTGAGTGGCCAATCAGCCATTGGCTGGAAGTGAGCAGACAAGTGGTTGCGACTTGCTTTGTTTGCTGCATCCTGCTTTTCTATGTTCCAGCACTGCATGACAGAACCCTGCTTCTCTCCTCCGCATGCTCCCCTTCTTGTGCCCACCCTCCGGACCTGCTGGTGTACGAGCAAGGTGGAATGCAGTAGCCAGGACATGAGCCGCCTAGAATGCAGTAGCCAGGACATGATCCTTATGAAATGCAGTAGCAATGACATGGGGCATTGAGGTTGCATCACATCCAGCTGCACCAACGAGTTGCTGCAGATTCAATTGTTGATACGTAGCAATTTAATAACATTAAACGATATGCCAGGCAGTAATGCCATAGGCCCCACACCTTATGCTTGTTTCAAAAGCAGCGATGTGCAACAATATATACTATCTGGTGATTTATAGACTAGTGCATGTTAAACACGTGTATTCCCAAACTGATTCTTACCAATCATGTGGTGATAGACCGGTAGTCATGGGGCCATAGGGTGTAGAATATGAGAGGTGTGAGTACTGACTTCTATCTCCAGGAGCCCGTCTTTACAGAGCCTTCACGGTGGGATGCGTGAGGACTGCTCATTCCATACTGAAGGGGGTGCTGGTTGAACAGAGTGTTATTCCTTCAACCGTGAAAGCACTGGACAGTTTGTATAAGTGCAGAGGGTCTTATGCAAGCTAGTGAGTAAGTGAGTGGATGCCGGACAGTAGCCCTGGGTAGGTCCAAGGAAGTGGTAGTACTGCAGATGTGATGCATTCCTCCCTACCCTATCCTCCTGATCGATGCTGTTGGACAGGCCATGCACCTAAAACAATGTTAATCGTTCCTATTCGCAGGACCATTGTGCCAAGCTTGCCAGCAGCCACTGTGCAGCACCTTTGTGCCCAGCACCCCTTCTTTGCAGCAAAGGAAGATGCCAAGGTGAGCCCTCAAGAGGCTGCTGCTGTTAAGGCCACCCTGGAGGCCTTTGCAGCTGGTAGAGAGGAAGCTGTGGAGCAAAAGCATGTGCCTTACTGGTCTTACAGGAGGTGAGGGGAGGCCCTGGGGTTGGGTGGGGTTATGTGTTGGATGGGGTTCTGCTTTGGTTGGGTGTGGTTTTGTGTGGGTTGGGATGGTCATACAGGAAGTTAGAGGAAGCTCTGTCCTTGGGTGGGGTTTTGTATGGGGTTGGGGGTAGTTGTAGGAGATTTGTTGTGGGTTCAGGTGTGGTTTTTGTGTACGGTGGGGTGTCTCTGGGTTGGAAGGGGTTCACTGTGAGCAACAAAACTCACCCCTGTGTCACAGAAAATGACAATAGGACCACCGAACGGCTACACTGCCTGGCTTCTTGTCGGTGGTGCACTACTTGTGAGCAAATGAGGAGCCCTGCCCCAGACGGTTTGCCGACTTTTGTGCGCCCACTGTGCCTCAGGCAGCCAGACTGACGTTGGTATTTCTGCCGTCTGTGTAGCAGGGGTGGCACAGTCCCTTACATAGAGGTTGTTGGCTGGTTGTGGGACCTGCTGCTGAGCCCTGATCAGCTTGAGGTGGCTGTGCCTGAGTCAGTGGCCTTCAAAGCAGCAGTGCAGGACATGGCGGCTGGTACTGGGGATGTCCTGAGGAGCCCAACAGATGGGCTGCCATATGATGTCATCCTGGTGGAAGGGGCAGAGGTAAGGGGTGGGGAATGGTCTTCACAAAATGAGGCACATATGGCTTTGTAAAGCGTGGATACAAGCAAGGGACGTTCTGAGGAGCTCAGCAGATGGGCTGCCGTATGATGTCGATCTGGTGGAAGGATCAGAGGTAAGAGGTCAGAGAGGGCCTTCGCAGGGATGAGGCATGTATGGCTTTATAGGGCTTGTAAGCACGGTACTGGGGACGTTGTGAGGAGCTCAGCAGAAGGGCGCCGTATGATGTCATCCTAGTGGAAGGGGCAGAGGTAAGACATTGGGAAGGGCCTTTGCAGAAACGATGCATATGGCTTTGTAGGGTATGTAAGCACGGTACTGGGGATGTCCTGAGGAGTCCAGCAGATGGGCTGTCATTCTGGTGGAAGGAGCAGAGGTAAGAGGTGGGGTTTTTCTTTGCAGAAAGCAGGTATGACACATCTATGGCTGCATGGGGTGTGAATCCGTTAATGGATTTATGGTGGGCGATTATGGCAGTGTGGTCAGGGAGCAACTTAGCAGCCTTATGAGCAGTTATCTATCTTCAGTGGTGGTCTAGAAGGGGAATTGTAATCGCCGTGGTGGTAATAGTTATATACATGCGGTGTTTAAACCACACTACCTGCAGCTTGGAAAGTAAGCCATAATCCCAGTCCAGCCAGGAGTGGAAAAACAACAGGAGCTGCAGCACCAACATTGTAAGCAGAAGGCTTGCAAAGATGTGTGTTGAACCCTATGGTTGCCTGCCGTAGGACCTGAAACCTGTGTTCCAGCAGCTGCTGTCTCTCCAGCCCTGTACCAAGCTGCTGGTAGGAGACAGCAGGCAGCACATCTTTGGGTTCAGCCATTGTGAAGATGCGCTGACAGGGCCGCTGGGCTTAGGAGAGAGGAGGTACAACCTGACTCAAAGCTTTGACAGGGGTCCACAGCTGGCAGCGATGCTGAACATGTGAGTAGGGAAAGGCAGCAGGGATGCAGAACATGACATGGCAAACATTGGTTTTCTTTTCATTCGTCAACGTTTCTTGGAGGTCCCATATGTGACAGCTTCTGCTCTCTTTTCCCATGGAGTTATGTGGTGTCCAACGTACATTGGCAATGGGAGGGTCATCGGTGGCGCTGACTTCGCAGGATGGCATCTCTGGGTGATGACTGCAAGCATGCAGGCAAATAAATGACTAAGTGACACTGCTGTATTGGCAAAGCCCTACATGGGCCACTGATAGAGCCACATATCGACATGTGCATGCAATACTGTAGAGTGCTGAATCCATGCTTGAAAAAGTGCATTAGAGAATCTTGGCCTTTAAGTTACATTTTTTGGAATGAGCGCACCAAAAGGACTTGCATGACTAGGTTTAAGCCATCATCTGAGCCCTTGCCCCGCTGTACACCTGCATGAGATGAACTCGTGAGTTAACCAGTAAGTGCAATTTTAACGGGGCCTTCTTCAAGGGGGTTTAGGCAAAGGTACCATCTGCAAGGTGATTTAGGCACATCAAACGTTTTCACCTTCTGCAAGGTTCTTTAGCCATATCAGCGTGTCCCCACCTTCTGCAAGGGGGTTTAGCCATATCAGAGTGTTCCCACCTTCTGCAAGGGGGGGTTAGGCATCCAGGAGAGCCCCGCCCTTCTCTGAGGGGGTTTAGGCAGATGGGATATGAGGTGCATTTGGGTTGCTATTACTGCTCTCTTGATTCCCACTCTGCTGAGGTTATGGCTGCCCTTCCCGCAGGCTCACTGGATGCATAGCACCCCAAGCTCCACCAGTGCTCAGCAGATCCAGGTCAGCAGCAGCAGCAGAAACAGGTGTGTACTGTCTTCGTACAAGGCAGCCTGAGTCGGGGCTTTTCGGCCCTCATGACCCCATCCCTTTTCCAGAACCGATGCCCCTCCATTTCTTCCACCACCACCACTTTGGGCCAGGGGGTGGTGGCGGGGCTGGTGCTGCTGCTGGGGGTGGGGGTGGGGTGGGTGGAGCGGGGGCTGGAGGTGGGGGTCTGGGACATCTTTTCAACATGGGACTCCCGCCACCGCCACCCTTTGCACATTTTGGCCCCTTTGGGCCCGGGGGTGGTGGTGGGGCTGCTGCTGGTGGCGCAGGGGGTGGGGGTGGGGGTCTTGGGCTTCCCTTTAACCCGCCGCCCTTTCCACATTTCGGCATCATTGGACCATTTGCTGTGCCTGGCGGTTTAGGGGGTGGGGCTGCAGGTGGGGTGGGTGGAGGTGGGGTTGGAGGGCCAGGGGTTGTGGGTGGAGGTGGGGTGGGAGGGGCTGGAGGTGGACCTGGTGGAAACGGGGTTGGAGGGGGGGCGGGAGGAGGTGGGGTGGGAGGGCCGGGGCTTGTAATTGGGGGTTGGGGTGGGGTCATTGGTGGGCTATGGGGTGGAGGGGTGCTGGCTGGAGCAGGGGGTGGTGGTGGGGCTGGCGGTTTAGCGGGTGGGGCTGGAGGTGGGGCAGGGGCTGGAAATGCGGGTGGAGGTGGGGTGGGTGGGGCTGGAGGTGTGGCGGGTGGAGGTGGGGCTGGGAATGGGGTCGGAGGGCCGGGGCTTGTGATTGGTGGTGGGGGTTGGTTGGGTGGCCTATTGGGTGGAGGTCTGCCGGCTGGACCGATTGGCATGCCAGATGCTGATGTGGCAGGAGGGGCTCAGGCCCCAGTACCAGCAGCTGCTGCTGATGTTGGTGAGGGCAATGCTGTAGCCGCTGATGCTGCTGCTCCCGATGCAGTTGGTGATGCAGAGCTGGACTTGGGTTTAGATCCTGTAGCTGCAGCTGCAATGGAGCATGCCTTAGGTGAAGTAGATGCTGCAGTATTGCAGGGAGTAGCGAATGGCCTTGGTGCATTAGATGCGCTAGGTGCTGCTGCTCATGGCAGTGGTGGTGGGGGGGGAGTCGCTGGTGCTGCTGGTGGTGGTGGTGCTGCTGCCGCTGGTGGTGCTGCTGCTGTTGGTGCTGCTGGTGGTGCTGCTGCTGCTAGTGGTGGTGATGGTGGGGAAGTTGCTGGGGCTGATGACGGAGCAGCTGTTGGCAACCCAGCTGCTCCTGCTGTTCCTCTGGTAGGAGACAACGACAATGTGCAGGAGGTAGAGATGCCGGACTTGCCAGAGCTAACAGACGGAGATGCTTCCGAGGAGGATGACTTTTTTGGGTTTGGAGACATATTGCCTGCCCACGGTCCGATTCCGGGATTACCTGCCTTTGCCCAAAGCCCGCCGTTAGTCATAGGCGGCTCTTCTAGCAGTTCTGATGACAAGCCGCCGGCGGTCATCATTGACACGCGGCGCGTGTTCAAGCAAGTGCCTGTGGTACCTTTAGGGCAGGCGTGGGTGGCGTCATCATCAGCAGCAGTAGCAGCAGCAGCAGCGGCGGCAGGGCCATCATCCTCAGCAGGGGCAGGAGCAAGTACAGCAGCTGCTATGGTGGCTGTCTCTTCGACAGCAACAGCAGCAGCAGGAGGAGCGGGTGCAGGACGATCGTCCATAGCAGGTCCCTCGACGTCAGCAGCAGCAGGAGGAGGAGGAGGAGGTACAAGAGCAGCGGCAGGAGAAGGTCTTTCAATGTCCGCAGTAGCTGCAGGAGGACGAACAGGAGCAGCAGGAACAGCAGCAGGAGCAGGGCTTTCATCATCAGGGGCAGGTGCAGCTCCCTTTGGGGCTGGTGTCCAGGATAAGCAGGTGCCTGTGAGGCGGCTGATTTCCTCCCATGATGTGTTCTACCTTGCACATCTACCATCAGACCCTGTCACCGGCAGGCGGCCACGGCTGTGTTATGTTAGCCGGACGAACAGGACATGGTTTTCAGTGGCCGCTGCACTGGTATGCAGACCGGCGCCGAGGCATGATGCTCCCCCGGGTTTCGAGCCCCGGCCAAGTGAGGATATGGCGGACCTCCTTGTGCCCCTCCTCCATCCCGAGGATGGTGTGCAGCAGCAGCAGCAGCAGCGGCAGCAGGAACGGCAACAGCGGCGGCAGCAGCAGCAGCATCCAGAGCCCCCGCCTGTGCGGCTATATCTGACAGCTCCCCGTAACCCAGAAACAGGTGCTGTGGAGCTGTTTGACAAGCTGAGGGAACTGTATGACTTCAGGTGGGTGTCACTTGTGTGCCATGTCCAAGTTTGTGGTTAAGGGCTAAACCCTAACCCTACACCCCAAACCCTAACATTGAAACAATTTTTTAGCACCATGCCTATGGCCATCTTGCAAGCAGCATAGCAGTGAAAGATAACACCGTCATACGGTTAGGTATGTTCCTCTAATTATTACAATGATTTATTGTACATGACACGTTACCCATGCTGGTCTTAGGTTGTTCATTCTACCTACTTGTATGATATTATGGAATGTTCCAGTCGTGCTAGATAAGGTGAGGATGGGGATTGTCTTAGCCAACATGAGGGTCTTTGTCAGATTACCTGCTGCGCTATAACTGTAGTGCAAAGTACCAAGGGCCTATGCAGATTTGAGTGGTGAGCCTAAGCCATCCGAACACGTATTATTGCTGCGAGGTCAGTAAATTGGTTGTGCATCTGTAAACCAGAGTGGGTGCCGTACGCACTGGGGGCAAAAGGTGCTGCATTGGGGGGCATTGGCCTTTTCTAGGCTGCCCCATTGCCGGTCACTGGGTAGTGGATGGTACCATCCGCTGATGGCTGCCCCACCCCGCTGTTACAAGCTCACTCTTCGACCCCCTAGTGTTGTAGATCACCTCACTAGATGGGTGTGCATATGTGTGCAGGTACGGAGAGGGTAAGCCGGAGTGGGTACCGTACAGGACGTGGAAAGACCTCATGAGTGCCAGGAGCAAGGGGGAGCTCACATCCCTGAATAACCTGCTGGATGTTTTTCACAAGCAGACTCTGAGAGTGCTGGATAAGATTGAGGCGGCCATGGTGAGTGGGGAAGGGAGGGTGGGGGGAGAAGGGGCAATTGGCGAGGGGCGGGAGGATTCCTGATCTGTACCTTAAGGCAGAGTTGAGGCTGCCATGGTGAGTGGGGCGGGGGGGGGGGGGATGATCTAGCTTATTGGTGCCAGGTGGTGCTTTGGGCAGAGGGGCGGGAGGAAGAGGGTGTGTTGGTTGAGAGATTTGATGTGGTTGGACTGTGGTTGGGCTGTGGTTCCAAGGGCGGGGGGTATCATCGCCTTCACCAATGTGGTTTGGTGCGGTGGCTCCAGAGTGTTCATGTAAGAATGAGATGTGTTCGGGGTTGCTGATATGTGGGAGGTATGGGTTGGGTGCAAGAGGGGGTACGGGCGTTGGCTGGGGAGGGGGGGTTCCTGATATGCACCTTGAAGGAAGGGTTCCACTGTTGCATTTTGATATACCAGATAGGAGAGGAGTGGTGCATGGCACGTGGCAGTCAAACAGGATATCCAGGTTAGTAGTGCTAAACGGGAGTTTTATAGCAGGGTAGGCCAGGCATATCATATATATATCATGCTCTTAAGAGGTGAGGGTTGTTAAGCTCTGATGGGATTCTATGGAAGCTGCCATGGTGAGAAAATGGTGTTCAAGGACAGGATAACCGGTGCCAGATGCTGTATGGGTTATCGGGTATGCATATTTGGGGCTATAACGCCCCCTGCTGCCGAGGTGACTAAGAGACTAGTGTAGGTGCGTGAGCTTAGACGATGATCATAGGTCTCGTTCGCTGAAAACCTTGGGATGAGCTCAACAGTTGCATTTTGATGTACATGGGTAAAGAGAGAACTGGTCCATGTCGTATGTGATAGTATAAATGGCGGGGCCTATGGCACTTTATGCTATGGCCTACCATCAAATGTAATAGTAGAAGTGGCTGTAGCTTGCATTTCGGACTTCGCGGGGGGTGGCAGGGTACTGGGGTTGCTGGCCAGTCACAAAGCATGCGGTCTGTACTGATCTTAGCTATGTAATTCCCGCTAGCTCTCTTGATCGCTAGCTCTCTTGATCACTGATTGTCTCCGCTCTCGTCGTCTTAGCTGTCAGTATTGGTTTCTCAACACACACTAACAAACTGGTTGGAGTCATGTGGCGGGTGCTGCACGGCCCGAAAGCTATCTCATATAATAGTAGAGAAATGGCTACTGCTCTTATTTCTGGTGCTGCTCTGGCTGTTGTAGCCTGTCTTGCTGTAGCTTGTGTATTTTGCTAGGATGCTGCCTTAAGGTAATGATATGTGTCGATGCTGTAGTTGCTGACCTTGAGTTTGCCTGTGTACCATACTAAACCCTGAATTCTACTTTGGTTCATATGCCCGCAGGTGTCCAACAGGGAGGAGGCTGACTATGTTCTAGGCACAGTATACAGCATGAAGGGCCAGGAGGCAGAGGACTATGTGCAACTCGCAGGTGACTTTGATCATGCAGATCTCCCCAAAGGGGCCTGGTTTAAACCCTGGCGGCCTGCAGGGTATGACTTGAAGAGTGGGTACTCTAAAGATGCTGATGCTCGGTTGCTCTTTACGGCTGTGAGCAAGGCACGGCTTGGGCTGTTTTGTAATGAGCCTCTGGCTAGGAAGGTGAAGGGGGTGGATGCCTCGGTGATAGGAGTGCAGGTGAGAGGGGTTAGGGTTTAGGGGCTGGGGGGTCTGGTGGGGAGCTCTTGGGGGGGGGGGTGGGAGTGTTATCATTACATTTCATGGTATGCCATAGCAAAAAATGCCATAGGACCCGCTTTTCAAGCTGTCACAATAACAGTTACGTGGAACAGAACAGGGGTTGTCTTGAAGGAGTTGTAGTGGGAGGGCACATGGCGGCATGAGAGTCGGGGGAGGGAGGGGGTTGTGTGAGGCAGTTAACACGGGTAAGTTAGGGCTGAGGAGTATAAGCTGGAGGAGTCAGGGTTGCAGATACTAAGAAGCCCACTGGAGGCGTGAGGGGTTAGGATGGGAGGCTGGTAAGAGTCAGGGTTTAGGCCAGGAGGCTGGGGGAGTCGGCGGCATTGCACGGGTGAATCGCGGCTGATAATGGAAGGACTGAAAAGCAGGAGGTAAATAGAGGAGGGCAGGGAATGGAATTGAAGACTTGCATGATAGGTACGAGGATCTGTGTGGGGTTAGCTGGGAGATGGGAGGGGATGCGAGGGGAAGGAGTGTTACATGGAGGAGATGCCGGGTGTGGTAAGTTCAATCATAAGGAAGGGTTGGACGGGGATGGCACATGGCCAACACATGGCTATGGCTTTGAGTGTTCTGCTGTAGTAAGCCCTCACATCGCTCTCACAGTTCTCCATCTTCTAAACTTGGGACAAGGTGATTGTCATGAATCATGATTTGGAGGTTGGGCTACAGCATGGTCTGGAGCTTGGGTTACAGGTACACGTGACAACTTGTCACTCTGTACAAATGATGTCTTGCCAATTTGTGCAACTGACGTCTTGTCAATCTGTAGATCAGCAGCACTTACCTGAACTTACCTTTTCAGTACCATATCCTCATTCTTTGTTCATGGTAGAGATATTAAACAATATGCACAAGAACCGTTTTTCAAATCATCGATTCATGTTGCTGTCTAAATCAGTCCATTTCTCTCCTGGCTATCTACTGCAGGCTCGTAGCAAGGTTGGCTTTGATGAGCTGTTTGACGGCCACGTCTCACACCATCGAGATACCCACATGCTGCCGCAGCTAATCGGAGGTGCTGGGGCAGAAGCAGCAGCAGCAGCCCCACAACCACCACAAGGGGGTCGAGCAGCTGAGGTGGCTTGTGGGATGTGCCATGCTCAGTTTGAAGTACCACGTGACCCCTTGGTGGATGTGACCAGGAGCAAGACTGTGTTCCGTATGTCAGACGCACAATCTCGCTCACGGCAGCTGTTCGTTTGTGGGGATTGTGCTAGGGAGAGGTGTTGCTGGGGCCAGTTGTGGGGTCTGGGGGATGGGGGGGAAGAGGAGGAGGGGGCAGACCCTATGGAAACTGCTTAGTAGTACGTGACCGGTTTTGGGGAAGTGGGTTCAGTTGTTGCCTCGTCTGGCAACGTCAGATGTGTATCGGTGCAGTAGGCTGGCGTGGACAAGCTGTGCATCGGCTGGCCGACACGAGATAAGGGTAGCTAGCCTCGTAGCAGCCCTCATAATGAGTTGGCGAGGCATGTATTATACCCGAACTAGCGGAGCGAAGCGAAGCTAGGAGGGCTTACCTTCCGGTCAGGCTCTTCGACTTCCACTCAAAAACTGGTCCCGTTGTCAGCGCCGTTGACAAAAGTACAGCAGTACAAGTTCTCAAAAGAATCCCTGAGCTCTTGTGGGGCTTGGAGTGGCTCTATTAGTATCCCTGAGTGCTCTGGATTAGATGTATGAGGGTGCTGGGCGGGCGAGCGTCCCAAAGCAGCTTGCCATGGGCTTCCGGAGTTAGGAGTCGAGGACTTATTCCCTGGAAATGACCTCCACGTGGTGCACGAAGGCTCTGCGAAGCTCAGCACTGCCCATTTTTGCTTTGCATCGAAGCCCTTCCCTTAACAATCTAGCATGGTTTCCTCTACACCTGCAGCATGCCTGCGGACGGAGTCGTCGAGGCATCCAAGGGAGCACCTGGGTTATGCTCCGCTTGGAACTCGATAGGAGTTTAATGGCAGCATGATGCTCTTGAGGAGTCTGTTGCCGGAACATGAGTTGCTGCAAAAACGTTGAGAGCTGCACATCTCGATAACGTAAGTAGCGCCCTTGTTTGACAGTCTTGTGACTTTATGAGCAAACCATTGAGCCGTACAAAGCCACCGCCTGCAGTGCTACTGGTGCCTGCGTAAAGGAGGGACTTCCGTTGGCGTGCTCCTCTGCTTGGCCCTAGTGTGTTTGTTTAGGCGTGTAGGACCAGCTTATCTCTAGTGATCCTTGTAAAAGTTCGGTAGCATATACATCCAGTTGGTTGTGCTACATCTGCACGTGATATGTGCTTGTGAGAACGAGCAGGTTTACCCTGCTAGCTGCCTGCCTGCTAGCTACTTGATTGTGCTCAACTTTTCTCAGGTTCAAAAGAAGGGCATCCCTGATCTTCTATACATGCTCTTGCAGGTCAACAATCACTACAACAAGTGGAACGGCCTGTTCTCACAGTCCGACACAGCAAGCAGCCCAAGTGGTGCCCCCCCCCTCATAACAGCAGCAGCAGCAGAAAGCGACCCTTGCAGCCACATCCACAGCGGTAGTAGCAGCAGCTAGCACCAGCAGCAGTAGCAGCAAGAGCTGCCGCTATGCCACCGCAGAAGCACATAATGAAGATGGGAGGCAAGCCTTCCAAGCAGGCCACTATGCCAAAGCTTCACAATGCTACAAAGCAGCCATAGCAGCAGGCCCCAGCAATGCCAAGTACCATAACAACTTCGGCCAATGTTCTCCTGAAGCTTAATCAGCCTTTCAGGCTCAAGAAGCTGCTCAAAACGCTATACAAGCAGACCCCGGATGGATCAAGGGCTATTTCTATAGTGCCCTTGCCCGAGACAGCAATGGCGAGTTCACGAGGGCCTTCGCTGACTGCAGCAAAGGTTTGGAGGTAGACCACAGCAATGCTTTGTTAATGGACCTGCAAAAGACTGTGGCGAAGCATGGCAAGCAGCTTCAGCAGCTAGAGCAGTGGGAGTCTAATCGCCTGCAGCGCCCGCAGCGTGCCGTCCGCTACAACACGAAGATCCGTGACTGCTAAGAGCCCAAGAAGGAGCAGTCCTTCTCCTTTGTGCATATCTTTAATGCTGCACGTGTGCAGAGGGCTCTCACTGATCAAACCGTGGCAAGCAAGCTCATAGAAGAGGCAGTGATGCCACACTACAAGGAGATGCTGAAGGCTAAGCGGTGGGCTTGCTTGGCATGCCATAGGCCTGCTAGAAAGCTGCTGCTCCATCCCTCAGGCTACCTGCAGCTTCCGGAGCCCCTGATTCAATATGTAGGTCCTGGTCCCACTTGTGGTGACCCCCAGTGTGATGCCTACTGCTATCAGCTGCCTAGAGGTGTCATGGCAGAGGCAATGGAGGTTGTTGGGGAGTCACCACTAGCGGATGGCGGCTTGGTGGTCGGAAATCCTAGTTAAGTGAAGGGTGGGGCATACTGATCGCATGTGATGCATGAAAGCACCTGGATGCTGCAATTTAACACCGCTGGCATGTGTGGCATGGTGTTGTATAGAAGTCTGAACAGCTGTCATTTCTTGAGGAATCTGTTGCCGTAAGATGAGTTGCTGCAAGAGATTGCCAGCTGAACATCTCGACAAGTAATAGCGCATTCTTTCAAGGTCTTGTCTACGAGGAAAGCAAGCCATGATGATGAAGCTGCCGCCTAATGTGCTACCATTGCTTGTGTTTAGTAGGGACCTGTAGGCAGACGCAGCGTGACGAGGTCAAGGCAGTTCAGGCTGAAGTTCTGGTGTCTGTGGGTTGAAGTCAGCCAGTAGTATAGCAAGGAAGGGACTCTGCGCGTGTTGTTATGCACTCTAGAAGTGTTTGTGATTGGCACATGTGCTGCTTCTTCCAGGTTTGGCCCTGAGCAAGGCATTAAACTGCTTGGCTTGCTGCTGACTGGGTCAACTGGTCAGCACATGGCAAGTCGAAATGGGCTGGCCTGACATACATTGGCTAGCAAGGGATCTAGGGTGGGCTGGTGGCAGCCATGGTGTCAGTTTTGGACAGGAACTTGAGTATGCCGTTGGAGCCTAAGTTGGCTCCTTGTGGGTGGCGCTGCCCCCACCGGCGCCCCGCTTTGACGGTGCCATTTGGTAATTTGGTAATTTGTGGTGGCTGAAAGATGTGCCTGGGCACCAAGTACAGAATGTGGGATGAAGGAGGCAGCAGAGGGGGCCAAAGCCATTCCGCCCTTGGATAGACCTTTAAATTCTCAATCTGATCTGTCAGCAGATCTGTTACCTGGCACAAAGGTGAGCCCATCCATCCTAGTAAAAGGAAGTTCTATTCAGGCGAGGTGGCTAAAAGTCGTCCTAGTGACTAGCTAGTAGGTGAGTAGGATGGGCAATTAGTGTAGCGGACCAGTTCAAGTTTATTTGGGGGGCCGGTGCGGGGGACTAACTGGGAAGGGGTATGACGTTGCCCACTTAAACGGAGCCCTCAATGCTTGCAAGTCCAACTAGTAAGTGCCTTTTTCATTGGATGCGGGCAGCACATACATCCTTAGGGCAGTAGGGCTCTGTTGCCGTAAGATGGATTGGGTTGCTGCAGAAGGAAGTGGCACTTGCTCCACAAACACTATGAGCCCATCCAAAAGGACAGGCAGTTGCAGCTTGCATGTGGACGGAGGCATCTTCCCGCTGTGAAAACGGCAACTACAAGGCACTAAAAATATGGCGAGAATGCAGTGACAAATTAGTTGCACAACAATTAGCCAGTCTTTTCCATCCGTATTCTCTGATGTGATGCGAGGCCTGCTTCCCAAGCTAGTTCGGGCCGTGCGCGCCTAAGCGCACCCTTGACAGGTATCTGCTAGGCGGCATGGGAGTGTGTCTAAGTTGGCTCTTTTTTGTGGCGCATTCTCCAACTGATGAAACTGAGGACTGAAGTCACTGCAATACGCCCCGTACATTACACCGGGTGCGTGGCGCCGTGGCAGTGACATTCCTTTCCTTGTCTTGCTTGAGAGATCCTGTAGCAGCAGAATAAGGAGAGTATGCAGGAGACTCTACTCCCCACAAGGATATGCTGGGTTACAGCCAATGCACCTTACCACTGCCTACCCGTCCTCTGCCCGGCCAAATCGCACCAATTGGCCTTTTGCGGTTGTGCAGAGACTGTTCATAACCATTACATATTGATAAGACTCGCTGAGATGTGCAGCTTGCCTGAAAGTCTTGTCTTGATTCAACTCAAGTTTTTAGATCCCCATACGTTGCTATGCGAGGCGCCTGTTGTCTGCAAACTGTGGAATGCCTTGGTTTACGTTTCCGCGTCACGCTTTGCGCCTGTTCTCCCGAACAATATGACGGAGCGGTCAGCTTGGAGACAGCGCGTGGTTAGATGGCTGCAGCGTTCCAAGGCGTTGAAGGTATTCCGCTATCGCGAGCACATGGCGTTGCCTCCTGACAGCATATCAGACGATCAAGTAAAGAGCCTATGCCTCGCTATTGGGCAGCTTCCGGATCTTGAGGAATTGTACATGTCCTGCTGCCGCTTGAGTCACACGGGCCTTTACCCCCTGAAAGACCTCACCACGCTCAGCCAGCTCCAGGTCTTATCACTGGATCACTGCGGTCTTCAAGACCCAGACCTGGTAAATCTGGCACCCCTCACCTCCCTCCGGCACCTCGATCTGTCTGGCAACTCCTTTTCCTTCACTTCCGGGTCCTTCTCTAGTTTGACCGGGGCCTTGCATCAGCTGACTTCCCTGAAGCTCCACAATGCTGCATCAGTCTGGCTGCAGGATCCACATTTGGATCAGCTCGCCAACTTTAGCCAGCTGCAGGCTCTGGATATGTCTAGGTGCCGCGCAAACCTTGCCCACTTACCAAAGTTCCCTAGCCTCACCAAGCTTGTAGCAAATGTGAATGCAGTAACTGCCACCCCAGGCTCCCTCTCCCGCCTCAGCAACTTGCAGCACTTGCAGATTGACCACTGCTTCTTTACAGAAGCTACTCAGGACTTCTCAGCCTTAGCTCGACTTACATGTTTGGAGGCCAGCAACTTCACCATAGACGCTCCGGACCAGCGCGGGGTTTTTCTGACAGCCCTAGCTCCTCTGACGCAGCTGCGACACCTCGCTATCGACCCCGTTGTCGACTGGGACACACCTACCTCCTCCTTCTCCCTCCTAGCCACCTTGAAGCACCTGACTCACTTGGAGCTATGCGGGACTCAATTGCCTTCGGGACTGCTTTCAATCATGTTTGAACCTGCAGCGGCAGGAGCAGCAGCAGCAGGAGAGGCAGGAGCAGCAGCAGCAGGAGAGGTAGGAGCAGGAGCGGCAGGAGCAGCAGCAACAGCACCAGCAGGAGCGGCAGGAGCAGCAGCAGGAGCAGCAGCTGATGCCGTCCCTGACCACCCCGCTGATGCTGGTGCTCCTGCTGCTGCTTCTGCTGGTAGTGGTTGCAGCAGCTCTGCTGGTGGCGGTGCTGCCCTGCCAAACCTGAAGTACTTTTCTATAGTCTGGCACTGCCACCCCGAGGAGTATCAGGTTGACTGGGCATGGGAGTGGAGAGATGATGCAATGGGTTCAGACCAGCTGCAGCAGCTGGTTCGCAACTGCCCTTCCTTGGAGGTACTGACAATTAAGAATTACCCAGTGCAAGTTGCAGGAGTGGCCCACCTTACTGCCTTGACGGGGCTCAGGGAGTTGGAGCTGAGTGATGTGTATTACCCACTAGGTGAGCCCTCTGAAATGAGTCCAAAACCTTAGTCAATATTTGTAGCAAAAGTAACATAGCTGGCACACGTGAAGCTGTCATGATAGCAGCCAGGATGTATCCAGAAAGAGTCAGTTATGAATGGGTACAACGGTCCTGTATGTATGAGATAGGAGGGGTAACATACCTGTGGTGGTATTACCTCTTGGTTATACTTGGTTACTGGATATGACCTAAGAACTGCTGGGTGGGACCTGGGAGCCTTTGTGTGTACTGATGGGGGGTCATGTATAAAAGCAGGAATCCTGGTACTAGGCAATGTGACTTTCTGTCATGCATCATGCATCTGCAATAGCAACAGTACAGCACATGCACATTATTGATGTTGGACTTCCAGAGGTTCACTTCTGATGATGGTTGTGCACCGTGGTGAGGCAAGGGCTGTGCAAGATCAGGTGTCTTCTACTTCAGGCTGTAAAAGAGAAGGACTATTGAGGCCAGGTGTCTAGAAGTCGGGGAATAGTCAGTCAGTCATATGGTTCCGTACTGCCAATAACGTGCCGGACACTCCATGTAGCACAGCCCAGGCTGTGGATGCATGTAAGTCCTGAGAACACACTGAGACGAGAAAATGTTACTCAACTATAAGTGATAAACCATGTGGCAAACTGCCTGTATTGCTCTAGCGCCCATTGGAGCATATCTTCTGTACAGAGAATTTTGCATGATAGAGTGAAGCCACCAAACCTATTCATGTAAATGAGTGTGTCAAGCAGTACCAGAGTCAAGAGTAGCTCACCCCGCCATAAGAAGGGAAAGCGGTTACGATGTGACCTCTCAATGCACTGTCCAACTGTTGTACAGATGATGATGATGCCTTGCCAAAGACAAGGGATCGGGTGATGCAGGGCTGGCAGGCGACCAGCAAATCAGCCATGGCTGCTGTAATCAAGGACATCTGCAGCCTTCCGCCCGGGCCTGGCGGGACCATTGTTGAAGTGGCTGCAGCAGGCATGCAAGCAAGCAACTGACATGTAGTTTGTCAGTTGCGGTGGCAGCATGCAGACAGAGGTTTGGGTGACAATGCTTCTCAAACTGAGATGGATTGGCGAATCTTGCATAGTGTTCGCCCCATGACCGAAAGCTTGGGGGGCAAAGTGGATAAGCAGCTGCAAGCCCAGGAAAACGGTAGTCAGTAGCCTTAACATGCAAAGCACACTGACTGAAGAGTGTATTCCTTTGAGCAGACAAAGCATATGAACAAGGGGCGTGTCAGTGCCTGTTGCTCCTTCAAGGATACTTTGAACAGCAGCTCCTGCTGTTCGGGGAGGTCTGCCTCAGGAGATTCTATACACCAATGGTTTTGGATGTAGTTGCAGCGTACTAATGAATTACTGCAACTTTTTTTGTCTCTGTTGCATGGTTTTTTGTCGCTGAAATTGCATGGTGTTAGTATTTTGAATCAGTCCTGCAACTACCTCTGGATCAGCATCAAGTTTTGGGTGCTTTCTTTTGGTATCCCAGAAAACTAACTGCTGCTAGCCCGGCTGACAAGACAGTGATGTTGCATATGGATCTGTACTCTTTGGGGGTTAAGGCTCTCTTGTAGGGTCGTCATGTAGGGTAATCGTGGCTGCTTGTACTTGAAGCACCTGTGCTTGTCTGATGCATGCTGCAAATCAGCTTTTAGATACTTGTTTGGGTCATCGTTTGGGACTCTTGGCTACCTGGCGCCATGCACATTGAGACTGTTTATATAGATGGTATGCAATGAACAAGAAGATGACAGCTCTTTGTTTGGCTCTGTGGATGGAGCTAGGCGCCCATGATGGAAGATTCCGCTACATGCGCTTTCTGTGCCAGCCACAGTCATGAGTGGCATGCAGGCTATATGTAGTACAGGACCATGTGCAGAAATGGCTTGCTCATGCCTCATCTGCAATTTATCTAGGTTGCATGTCCTTGTAGGGTCAACGTGCTGAGAGATAGGCCCTCCTAGGAGAGACTCAGCAAGAGGGCTTCTCATTCGCAGCTCAGACGGCCGCCCATGCTTGAATTCATGCTTGTCACTCAGTTAATTCCCGGCGCATGCGAGTGTGGCGTCATGCCATTCTTTGAGGTTACATGGCTTCCTTTATCTCCAATGCCCAGTCTTGCTGGTGAAAGGCAACTTGCGGTGATGGCCCTTAGACCCAAGTAGTACCGTACCGGGGCACCAGATGAAGAGTGAAGCAATGCACCGTTGAACATTTGAAATTGGGCATGGGGTTGCTCATTCAGCTCGAATAACACGGAGGATAAGATAGCACGTATGGTTTCAGGATCCTTCTACAGCAGAAGCACGGCCAAAGTCGCACGCAGCTGGGTCGGTTGGCAAATCTGCGTGGTGGTCCAGCTGGGGCCACAGTTAGCAGCCGTTGATCACACAAGGATAGTCAGAGTATACATAGGGCCATATTCCCTATTAGACTACCCTAGGCATTGCGTGCATAAGTGAACGCGGGCCCCTAGGGCCTCTGGAGTGAAGATGCCAGTTTTGGAGGACCCTTACTTGCTGGAGAGCATCAGCCACTTTCTCAACACGGATGATGTACCTCGGCTCCAAGCTGTTAATAAGTGAGCAGGAGAAGCGCTGTGGGCACTAATGTCGTGCTGTTGGCCCTCGACAAAAACAAGCATGTCACCTTCTATGCAGCCAGAGGGTGAGCCCCATGTTAACCACTCGCTCTGGCGCAGGTCAACCCGGAAAATTTTGTCCTCCGCAGCCGAAAGGCCTCAGGTGTGCATATATGGAAGCTGCTCCTGTCACCTTCGAACTGGTAGTTGGCAGCAAGTTAGGTGCAGCTCAGCCTGCTCCTTTAGCCAGGCAAGGCTTCCCCCTGGGTATGATTGCTGTAGTTGAAAGCTGCATGGCTTCCATCTGGCTTTATTCCGGCAACAATGAATACTTGGACTTACCTGCTGCACTACTTTATTCTTGCAGCCCTTGCGCTTCTGGAGCTGCAAGGAGCGTGCCACCAGGTCTTCGGCCAAAAGCTTAAACCTCAAAGCCGACTCCACCTGGGCGCCGGCCTTCACTGTTGTTCCTGCTGATGATCTGTCTGACTCGGATGATGAGCTCGACTGGGCCTACATGGAGGAGCAAGTAGCCCAAGTAGGCCAGCAGCAGCAGGTGTTCCAAGGTCTCTTGCAGCCGCAGCAGCAGGGGTTACAAGGTCTCCCACAGCAGCAGCAGCAGCTAGCTGAGCAGCATGGCCCAGCTAACGCAGCCCCCCACATAGGTGCTCAGCACAATGCTGAAGGTACTGAGGATGCTATTGACTGGGATTACATTGAGGAGCAGATCCAACATGACCAACAGCAACAGCAGGATCAGCAGCAACAGCAGCAGAACCCAGACTATCCTCTAGGCCAGCTCGTCCCACCGCTTCCCATCCCGCAGCAGCACATGGCACCTCTGCCAAACTTACCCCTGCCAATGCCACATTACTTCCTGCCAAGCCAACCTCAGGGAAGGATGCAGCCTCAACTACTGGATGCTGCTGCCTTTCTGTGCCAGCAGTTCCAACCACCCAGCAGCAGCAGCTTCAGCACTCTCGAGCTCCTGCTTCTGATGGAGGAGTGCGTTGGAGCTGCGGCGGTTGATGTGGTCAAAAGGTTGACTGGGTCAGCCGCCTGCCCTGCTGCAGCCAGGGGCTTCTGGGGCAGCTTGTTCTTGGGGGTGATGTTGTGTGCTACAGCAGGGGTGCCTGTGGATGCAGCTCAGAGGTTGGTTGATGCTGTGTGGAGGGAGTCTGCAGCTCAGAGTGGGCTGCAAGGTACCGGTAGTATGGCAGCAGCACCAAATGCAGCAGTAGGAGCAGCTTTTGATGATGGCAGAGGACTGCATGGGCTACAGGAGGAAAATGGGGGTATGCTCAACCGCTACGACCTAAGGGAGTTTGTAAGCGCCATGGTGTCACTTCTGCGATATGATGAGATGCTGCAGAAGCATGATTGTTTGGAAGTGAAGCAGCTGCATGACAGTGTGCTGCAGGTGAGAGCCGCGAGAGTGCATGCATGCTGAAGCTGGATTGCCCATGGCAGCAATAATCTGTCTGCAGCATGTTGTTTTTACATGAAACGATGTTTGCAGTCTGCACAAGCTTGTTTTGGCACTTGTTAATGTCGCGGACAAGCAGTACATGCATCTTTAGCACAGTAGTGGGTCTGGCTCAAGGAGCATCGCAGTATCGTATC
This sequence comes from Pseudopediastrum boryanum, assembly GCA_963556185.1. Taxonomy (NCBI): domain Eukaryota; kingdom Viridiplantae; phylum Chlorophyta; class Chlorophyceae; order Sphaeropleales; family Hydrodictyaceae; genus Pseudopediastrum; species Pseudopediastrum boryanum. The sequence goes on from OY744495.1 coordinate 838,004, forward strand.
GCAGTTTCCCAATGCATGCAATCAAACATGGCTCTTGGAGCCTAGCCAATCCAGCTGAGCACCAACAGAGTACGTGCTCGCACCATTTGGAGCTGCCCGGCGGCTGAGAAGGAAGCACGAGGTAATGTCTCGTCAGCACAGCCCATACAGCGTACGCATCAGCTTTCTTGGTCCATGTCATATAACTCCTTGGCATAAAATGAAATATATGTATTTTGGTCTATTTCTTGTACAGGTCCTGGTGCTTCATGAGACCCTTGAAGGTCACGAGTCCACTTGGTGCTGTCCCGGCCTCCCCTTGCCATCCAGTTCTTTGCTACTGCCTGAAGGGGTGCAGCATCTGACTGCAGAGCAGGAGGCATTGATACAGAGCTGCATACCTTTTGAGGTGGTCCCATCAGATACATCGGAAGGCAATGCCCAGCTGAAGTACCAGCTACTTTTGCCCAATGTCAGCCATAGGTAGGACTGGCGATGGGGAGCGTGCAAGTGGCAAGCTCCTCCGAGCAGCTTTGGCTTGGGGTAATGGGTGCTAGTAAGTTTGGTTCTTCCTGCATATAGGAGCAGGAGGCTGCAACAGGGTGCAGGGGCACAGGCAAGCACTTTTAGAGAAAGGAAGTGGGTCTTGCCAGGGGTTCAAGCCGGCTCATGTGTGTACTGAGCTATGCAGCCTTCGGAATATGCAGTAAGCTTCCCCATGAGCTGCATGAGCATGGATGGTAGTGGTTTTGTCATGCCGGGAAGGTCATACTCTGTTTGCTGCGATGCTATATCAATCATCCGACCCATCTTTTCCTGCAGGGTTCAATCAGGCCCTGGTTGTGGTGCCACCAGCACCTTGAGCTTTGTGGCTATGTCTCACCCACAGCTGAGCTTTCTGTACACCTGCTATGACAAGGCTAAGCTGGAGAGGGCAAGGAGCATCATGCCAGATAATGTGATTTGCAGGTAAGGGCTGGCAAGAGACTGTGTTTTACCCTATTGTTCGGGAGGAGCATGATGGTGCCTGTGAATAATGTTGTGTATCATCTATCATTGGGGGTGGTGCTGGCCAGTAGCACAGAAACAGAACACAGCCAGTCCACACATTAATGTCTTATCATGCATCACTCGCCCTTGCTTGATCTAGGTGCCCTTTTTCTCGTGCAGCTAATGCTGATTGATTGGTTATTGATTGGCTAAGTAGCTCCCTGCATCCAAAGCAACACAACTGCACGGGACTTTCAGGCCGCTATCTATGCAAACCCCAGAAGGTCCATGGGATGGTACCTATTTCTTTACCTCCATGTCATTTCATGTGCAGGACCTTTCAGGCGTTGATTACTGACCAAGCAGAGCAGATGAAGGGCAAGGGCAGGTGAGTAGCTGCTGGGCAGGTGACTGGCCAGAGGAGTCATGCTGGATCATGCACCCTGCAGCAGAGCAGTTCAACACATGCCGCATTGCCTTTCATGCTAGAGTCGATCGCTTGCATTGTCAGCGGATGAACTGGGCCCCAGCACATTGCCTTGCATACCCTGTTTCAGCTGCTTTTATGGGAGACGGGACGGAGCTGTCGGGCTGTGGACGAAAGGCACTTATGCTATATATAACCTGCCATGGGTTGATGCCCTGTTCTTGGTGACAATTTGTGGAGGCATTGTGGGTGTCCAGGCATAGAATGAGAGGTCCAAGAAAAAGCGATGATGTCAATGCTGGTGGCTGCAGGAGTATTGAGCCAGACCTACAGATAGCAAGCGTGCAGCAGATCTGTGCCCAGCACCCCTTCTTTGCAGCAAGGGAGGGTGGAGGCGTCAGTCATATGGAGGCTGTGGTTATCAAGGGTGCAGTGGACGCATTTGCAGCTTGTGGAGACAAGGCGATCGGGCAGAGGCATGTGCCCGTGACTCGCGAGATGTACCGGTAAGGGTTGTGTTGTTGCTGGTCCCCACCATGGTGATTAAAATATGTCTGTCTGAATGTGAACCGAGCTGCGTTGCGTGCTTCTATTGATAGGTTAATGTTATGTCCATGGGACCCGGAAAAAAGGGTGATCATTTGTGTGGGTCTTTTCCAGTGGTGGTGGTTGTGGTAGTGTCACAATCAGGTGCCTAAGTACGGTAAAGAGGTACGAGGGGCCAGGAAGCTAGCAGCTGGATGCAGTATTCAAAGTGGATATCCCAAACACACCACCTTGGCCCTCAAATATGAGGCGCCAGGCGGTGACGGCTACAGCCGTACTGCATCGGTCTCAAACGGGGCCTTTGTGCATCTATCACTTTGCAAGTCATCCAATGTCTGTCCTTGTAGCTTCACTTGCTGTCAGGGATGCCAATACAGTGTTCTTTACGTTGACCCTCATGTTGGGGCATTTGCTACCATGGCTGTGACAGTTTTATGAATTCATGTGCATCTACGCTGGAAAGCAGGCACACACTGACTTGATACTGTCACCTGTCAAAATAGGCCATCCACAATACGAGATGGACCTGTCCCGTACAAAGAGGTTGCTGGCTGGTTGTGGGACCTGCTGCTGAGCCCTGATCACCCCGAGGTGGCCGTGCCTGAGTCAGTGGTCTTCAAAGCAGCAGTACAAGACATGGCGGGTGGTAAAGGGGACGTTCTGAGGAGCCCAACAGATGGACTGCCATATGATGTCATTCTGGTGGAAGGGGCAGAGGTAATAGGTGGGAGGTGTGGGTTGCGTTTGCAGAGATGAGGCATTCATGGCTGCATGGGGCACATAAAAGTGTGGGTGTCTTTGTTCAGTGATTCAACGGTCAAGTGAGGCATGTGCCCTGCATGTTGATAGGTAAGCTGATCCGGGTGGTGGGGTCTTAATGTGTGCAGATGATGCTTGATTCATGTTAAGCTTTGGTCTGTGGGCTCTGATCGGTGCCATGTTTCTCTCCTCAGTGCCCTGTGTCGGACTCCTCGGCTGTCAGGCCTGAGTCATATGCCAATGTAACCAGGTTCTCTGGCTTCCACAAGATGGTGAAAAGCTTGAAACGTGAGTTTCACTTCTGGCAGTATGTGGGACAGGTCTTTGGGATGTTGAGCAGGGAAGAAACCTGTTCGATTTTGATTTTTTGTAGGACCTGAAACCCGTGTTCCAGCAGCTGCTGTCCCTCCAGCCCTGTACCAAGTTGTTGGTGGGGGACAGCAGGCAGCACATCTATGCCTCCAGACATTGTGAAGATGGCCTGGTTGCACCCCTACGCCCAGGAGACCGGAGGTACAACCTGACTCAGAGCTTTGACCGGGGTCCACAGCTGGCAGCAGTCCTGAATATGTGAGTAGTTTGAAAAGAGAGCATTTGGAGGGTGTGGCTTGGAAGTTGGGGGCACTTGGTATCTACAGGTGTGGAACATAAGAAGTCAACTGTTTGCGACAGAATTTGCTATGGATATGGACAGCTGTCAGCATGCGAAGGATGGTGCTCGTAGCCAAACATGAGATTTAACTGGTTTTGCTGTATTGGGGCTGGTCTGACGATGGGCTGAGCAATGCTCCAGTTATGATCGCAGTGTCATCTTGCATTGAGCATTTTCTGTAGGTTTCAAGCCGTTGGGCTCTGTGTGCAAGCTGCTGCCTGCTAGGGAGCATATCAATACCACAGAACACTGATTAAGGTCGGTCGTGCTTTGGTTTCTTTTCTGGCTCTTGTCCCTTGTGGCACCCTCATGCAGCTGTTCTGCTCATTGCTTACTGCTTCCATTGTTGTAGGATTGGTGGCTGTGTCTTGCCTCAAGCAGCGCCTGTTGTCAGCAGCTCTCCTACGGCAGCTGCAATAGAATTGGGCGTACACTGCCTCCGCAACAGGCAGTCTCCCCATGCTGCTGCAGCTGCTGCTGTCTCACAGCAGCCTTTGCCTGAGGTTATGGACCCCATCGCTGATGAGCCGTCAGAACCCTTTGCAGCAGCGGCTGGAGGTGGTGGTGCCATTGGCGCAGGAGGACCAGGGGGAGCATTGGGATCTGGAGGTGGAACAGGCGGGCACGGGGCAGGAGGTGGGGGTGCAGGTGGGGTGGACGTGCCAGCTGTCATCATTGATCAGTCATGGGTGCACCAGCGAGTGGATTTAGCCACAAAGCCACCGTCGAAGAGCTCAGCATTGCTGCCACAATCAGCAGGGATAGAGACAGCAGCAGCAGTGGTGGTGGAACCAGGAGCTGCAGCATCGTCAACGTCGTCAGCAGGAACAGCATGGTGGACAGCACCATCATCCTTAGCAGTAGCAGCACAAGCAGCAGCACACAGCAGGCTGAGTGGGGATCCTAGGCCTCAGTGTAAGCCTGCTGACATCCCTGCGCAGAGATTAGCAGGTTTTGAGGGCTGCCTTGCTTACTTTCCCAGGGATCTCCCCACCAGGCACAGTCCACGGCTCTGCTATGTGAGTCGCACAGACAAGGCATGGTTTCACGTTGCTGCTGCTTTAGTGTCCCAGCAGCAGTTCGATGCACAACAGCAACAGCCAACAGTACTTCAGCATTGGCTGCTTCGGCAAATCAATCAGGGGGCACCCCACCAGGAGTACCAACAGCAGCAGGAGCCAGAGTCCCCGCCTGTGCGGCTGTACCTAACAGCTCCCCGTAACCCAGAGACAGGTGCTGTGGAGCTGTTTGACAAGCTGAGGGAGCTTTACCACTTCAGGTGGGCAATTAATTCATATGCACGCTGCTTATAGATGCTTGGTAGCAGAGTAGCTATGTGCACAGTTTGTTGAGGAGGCCACAGGCCATCTAAACGTAAAGGAGCTGCTACTCTGCACTGGCGGGAGCAGCAATCGTGATCAGGGTGCAGTTGACTTCTCAGTCATGATGCAGTCCAGTGAGTGAGTGGGCGTTAGGCCTGCGTAGTTTTAAGGAAGTGGCGGCACTAGCACACGTGGTGCGTCCGCCCCCTACCATGTCCTCCTAATCCATCAGAATATACCAATATGGAGCTACCCGATGCCTGCTCTCATGGTTGCTGCAGATGCGCCCTATTGCTGGAGTTTCTGTCTGTGTTGCCAGATCTTTTGCATGTGTTGGCTGGCGCAGATTGCCAGCTTCTGGACTGTTTGCTTCAGACGTTTGCCGCTGATGCCGAGCCTGCAAAGCGGAGCGAGAGTGTAGCCTTCGTATGCAGTGCCTGCGATGCAGTCTAATTTAATCACTACCAGGTTTAGCCGCACCGCTAGCTATGTATGTGTTGCATGGTGCCACAAGGAGTGCATTGGCTGATAACACGCCTGCTCGCATAGCATAGCATCAAGGGAAGCACGTCGTTGACCAGCAATGGACCGCATGGAACCTGCGGTACTTTTCAGTAGCATATTTCTGCAAGAAAGTGGGCTACTGCAGGCTTATGTTCTCCTTGAAAGGTCTGCATCTGCATATACGTGCGGTACAGCACCATACACATTGTAAAAACGTAGGACTGATGTTGCCCATAGAGTGCCCTTATGTTAAGTAAAACGTCGGAGTGGTGGGCTTGCCGGTGAACAGACTAGGCCTTGCTGCTGGTGCTGGTGCAGGTACGGTAATCTGAAGCCACCATGGATCGGGTGCAAAACCTGGGAACACCTGGTGGCCTCAAGGGACAAGGGAGAGGAGCTGAGTTCATTGGTGGGATTGCTGAGCCTGTTCCGTACGGACACCCTCAGGCTAGTGCAACAGATAGAGGAGGCCATGGTGAGCAAATTGGTGCTGCATTGTGCATTGCAGTACATTCATCTGCCATGACTCATTACTTCAAAAAGGTAATGGGGAATAACCTCGCAGTTGCCTTGTGCAAGTTCTGTGTCCCAGCTCGCAACAAACAGTTGCAGATACCATCGTCTGGTGTCAAATTGCTTTGTAAACTCTGGTGTTGCAACTGCAACACGGGCCATGACTTGCATGCCCACATGATGACACCTTTAATTCCTAGGGAGCATGAGACGGTCTGTGAGCTGGAGGAGAATTATAAACTATAAAAGTGCATGTGGATGCTTCACAGGCTCTTGTGTTGGCATTAACTAAGTGTGGTGCACACTGCGGCAATGTGATTCAGATGGCAGCAATGTGATGCAGGCTGCATGCAAGTGCAAAACAGTCCGCCACCTCAAACCCAACCAATATGAAACTTTAGTTTTGGCTTTTTTGATCAGTAGTGCATGCCTGGATGCGGGCCATGCAGGGCTACTGGCCATCCTCGCCCCTTATATTGAACACATAGCAAACTGATCAAGTGCCGCCAGCTAGATCAACGTGCACTCCTGACTGTGAGGCGGTAGGCACCTTCTTCAACAACATCCTGCAACTTTTCCATAAGCTTCCAGACTCATGTTGCTGCTACTGAACGCTCTGACTGGTGTATACGTCACTCGCAGGTGGTCAACAGGGAGGAAGCTGAGTATGTTCTGGGCACGGTGTACAGTATGAAGGAGCAGGAGGCAGAGGACTACGTTCAACTGGCCAATGATCTTGACCTCAGAGCAGAGTTACCTGAAGGAGTTTGGTGGGGAAGGACAGGGGCCTTCGAAAATGGGGAGGACGTGTGCCTTTTGTATACAGCTGCTAGCAGGGCCCGGCTCGGGCTGTTTTGTGACAAAGGTCTGGCCAAGAGGGTGGAAGGTGTGTGTGGCAGACGGCTGGGAGTCCAGGTAAGTCAGTCCGGAGTAGGGCATGGAAGGAAGGATGCGGTACATGTATGAGAGTGCAAAGTAAGGGAAAGGAGTGGACGTTGGGCTGGAGGAATGAGCTGGATCTAATTGCTAGTCTAGATGGCTGTTACCGCAAATCTTGCTGCCGGTGCTGTAGTTAGAAGGTGTGTTGTGGTAATAGTGCAATGCAAGGCCATATGGGTGGCCGGATGTGATGTCTCCTCACTGTTTCTAGCCACTAGATGTGGGGTTCCCCGGCGCTCACTATTAAAAGTGTTGTGGTCCAAATCAATGTGCTATCACCCTAACCTGAGTGGTCCTCCATATCCCAGAATATACTTGTGGGCTGTACAAGAGTTGGCCTTCCTTGCCATCTGTGCTAGAGTTTTCAGCTGTCCTTGCATAACCTGCCTCCATTTTCTGCTTCCCAGGTCCATACCAAGGCAGGGTTTGAGGAGTTGTTCCAGTCGCATGTGCAACAGCACCAACGGAACAGTATGCCACCTGATATGCTATATATTGGTGGCCCAGCAGCTCAGCCGCCACCAAAGCCACAACAAGGAGGTGCAGCAGCTGAGGTGCAGTGTGGGGTGTGCCGTGTGCGCTTTGAAGTCCCAAGGGCCCCTTTGCTGGATATGACCAGCAACAAGCTAGGACGCAGGCAGCTCGGGCAGCATAAGCAGCTGTTGTTATGTAGGAAGTGTGCTGGTGGGACTTGTTGGGCCCAGTTGTGGGGCTTGGGATCAGCATGAGCATGTGCAATGACAGTGAAATGGAATCCGAAGCAAGGTGAGACATACAACGAGTTGGGGAGGGAAGAGGGAGTAGTGGGAGAGCACATTTCGGGAGAGGGTTATGGGAGGCAGTTGCCTCTGGTTAGGAGGCTGGAGGAGTCGGCGGTTAAGGATGGGAGGCCGGGGGAGTCTGAGAGTGGGACAACAGGCTGCAGGAGTCAGGATTTAGGAAAGGAGGGTGCAGGAGTCAGGGTTTAGGATAGGAGGCTGCATGTGGCAGGGTTTAGGGTAGGAGGCTGGAGGAGGCAGGGTTTAGGATAAGAGGCTGGAGGAATCAGGGTTGAGGATAGGAGGCTACAGGAGTCAGGGTTTAGGATAGGAGGCTGCAGAGGCAGGGTTTAGGGTAGGAGGCTGGAGGAGTCAGGGTTAGGATAGGAGGCTGCAGGACTAGTCAGCTCTTGGGGGCTGGTGGAGTCGGGGTTAGCATAGGAGGCTGCAGGAGTCAGAGTTGGGATAGAATGCCCCACAGGACTCAGGGTTTGGGATACGAGGCTGCAGGAGTCAGGATCTAGGGTAGGAGACTTGAGGAGTCAGTGTTTAGGACAGGGTGCAAAAGGAGTCAGGGTTTAGGATAGGAGGCTGGAGAAGCCAGCTGCGGAATTGCAAAGCCAAACGGAGCCTGCAAAGCGACGAACTGGCAGCACGAGATGGAGGATGGCATGGCCAAGGGCTGAGGGCTTTCATGATAGGAAGGCACTCCAGGTATGAGTGATCTGTGTGGGGTTCAGTAGCGGAAGGATGTGGGGGATGTGGTGGACAGGAGGGGAAGGTTGGGCAGGAAAATGATGGCAGCCGGAGGGATAGGAGTCAGGTTGGTCTGATCGTAGGGAAGGGCTGGACAAGGATCGCACATGGCTAGGGATCGCACATGGCTAGGGCTTTCAATGCTCTATTGTAGTAAGCCCTCGCTATGTGCTCTGTTCTCCATTTCCTAAGCGAAGTTCTATCCATGCATATAATCTCATTCGTCCTTCTAACCTAGATTTAAAAGCATACCCTAAAGCTCGGACAAGGTGACTGTCATGAAGCATCTCTTTGGGTGGCGCCCAATGATGTAATGTTTTTGCTGTCCTCCCCCATCTCTCTACTGGCTATTGCAGGCTCGTAGCAAGGTTGGCTTTGACGAGCTGTTGGACGGACGCAGCATGTGGGCCACGTCTCACACCATCGAGATGCCCACATGCTACCGCAGCTGGTTGGAGGTGCCGGGGCAGAAGCAGCAGCAGCAGCCCCACAACCACCACGAGGGGGTCAAGCAGCTGAGGTGTCTGTGGGATGTGCCATGCTCAGTTTGAAGTACCACGTGGCCCCTTGGTGGATGTGACCAGGAGCAAGACTGTGTTCCGTATGTCAGACGCACAATCTCGCTCACGGCAGCTGTTCGTTTGTGGGGATTGTGCTAGGGAGAGGTGTTGCTGGGGCCAGTTGTGGGGTTTGGGGGATGAGGGGGACCAGGAGGAGGGAGCAGACCCTATGGAAACTGCTTAGTACGTGAGCGGTTCTGGGGAAGTGGGTTAGTTTGTTGCCATGTCTGGCAAAGTTAGATGTGTATCGGTGCAGTAGGCTGGCTTGGCAAGCTGTACATCGGCTGGCCGACACGAGATCAGGGTAGGTGAGCTGGTGGCAGCCATCACAATGAGTTGTTGAGGTATGTATTATATCTGCTAAGCATGGGAGTGTGCCTAAGTTGGCTCTTTTTGGTGGCGCTTTCCCCACTGAGGACCCGAAGTGCCGAGCAGAGTCATCCGGGAGTTTCTCAGCGCGGACGTATCATGCCTGCCCTGGCAAGGGTTTGAGAACAGGCATGAGCGTCCTGTAGTGTACTCGCAGGCTTGGTAACTTTCGGGCTTCATTGGAGGCCTTTCGGTCTATCCCTGCGCGTGCCGTGTCACTCTGCAATACGCCCGTACAATGCGCCTGTGCGTGGTGACATTGCTTTGCTTGTCCTGCTTGCGAGATCCTGCAGCAGCAGAATAGTGAGACTATGCAGGAGACTCTACTCCCCACAAGGATAAGCTGGGTACAGCCAATGCACCTTACCACTGCCTACCCCTCCTCTTCCCGGCCGAATCGCCCCAGTTGGCCTTCTGCGGTAGTGTTGAGATTATTCACAGCCACTACATATTGATAAGACTCGCTGAGATGTGCAGCTTGCCTGAAAGTCTTCTCCTGAATATCCTCAATCTCTTAGATCCCCATACGTTGCTATGCGAAGCGCCTGTTGTCTGCAAACTGTGGAATGCCTTGGTTTACGTTGCCGCGTTACGCTTTGCACCTGTGCTCCCGAGGAATGTGACGGAGCGCTCAGCTTGGAGACAGCGCGTGGTTAGTTGGCTGCAGCGTTCCAAGGCGTTGAAGGTACTCCGCTATCGCGAGCACAGGGCGTTGCATGACCGCATATTAGACGATCAAGCGAAGAGCCTGTGCCTCGCAATCGGGCAGCTTCCGGATCTTGAGGAAGTCTACATGTCCAGCTGCCCTGTGACTGACATGGGCCTTCACCCCCTGAAAGACCTCGCCACCCTCAGCCAGCTCCAGGTCTTATCACTGGATTGCTGCGGCCTTAGAGACCAAGACCTGGAAACCCTGGCACCCCTTACCTCCCTCCGGCACCTCGACTTGTCTGGCAACTCCTTTGCCTTCACTTCTGGGGCCTTCTCTAGTTTGACTGGGCCCCTGCAGCAGCTGACTTCCCTGAGGCTCCATAATGCTGCATCAGCAGGGCAGCTGCAGCATTCACATTTGGATCAGCTCACCAAGTTCAGCCAGCTGCAGGCCCTGGATATATCTACTTGCTACACAAACCTTGCCCATTCTCCAGAATTCCCCAGCCTCAGCAAGCTCACAGCAGACAACGTATGGGTAACTGCCACCCCAGGCTCTCTCTCCAGCCTCAGCCACTTGCAGCAGTTGCAGATTCGCTACTGCAAATTTACGGAAGCTGCTCAGGACTTCTCAGCCTTAGCTCGCCTTACACGCTTGGAGGCCAGCCACTACTTCATAGACGATGATGAGCACCAGCGCGGGATCTCAGTCACAGCCCTAGCTCCGTTGAAGCAGCTGCGACACCTCGCTATCGACCCCATCGTTGAACGGGACGCACCTACCGGTATCTCCTCTTTCTCCCTCCTTACCACCTTGAAGCACCTGACCCACTTAGAGTTGTGCGGGCTTGAGTTGCCGTCAGAAGTACTTGCAGCCATGTTTCAACCAGCAGCAGCTGCAGCTGCCGTTCCTAACCACCCTGCTGGAGGTGCTGCTCCTGCTGCTGGTGGTGGTGGTGGTGGTGGTCGTCATGGTGATACTGCTACTAGCAGCTTGGCTGGGGGAGGTGCTGCTCTGCCAAATCTGAAGTACTTGTCTATGGTCTGGTACTATCATGACTATATGACTGACTGGGTATGGGGCAGGAGAGATAATGCAGTGGGTTCAGACCAGCTGCAGCAGCTGGTGTGGAATTGCCCTTTACTGGAGGTACTGGCCATTAAGGACCACCCAGTGCAAGTTGCAGGAGTAGCCCATCTAACTGCATTGACGGGGCTCAGGCAGTTGGAGCTGACTGATGTGTACTACCCACTAAGTGAGTCGTCGTCTACAATTATCCAACTAGTCCATATAGATAGCAACAGTGATATAGCTGCCGCACGTGAAGCTGTCATAAATTAAGCAGCAAGGATGTATTAGATTAAGGCTTGTTAAGTAGGAAAGGGGGTAAAGGTCCTGTGTATGATAAGCGGGAAAACACACCTAGTGACAGTGGTATCACCTCTTGGCTATACTTGGTTGCTGGACATGACCTGAGAACTGCTAAATGGGGCCTGGGAGTGCTTATGTGTGCCTTATTGGGCTTTTTTGGCTACAGGCAGGGACCCTGGCCTGTACAACATGATGTGCCTTTTTAAGTCACCACGCTTTGGCACCAATTAAAGCCCATAGTCATTGCTCAGTGGCTTGTCTGTGGTGAATATGTTGCAGCGTGATGAGGCAATGGCTGTGCAATAACATGCATCTTCCCGCTACTACAGGCTGTCAGTCATAGTGAAGAACTTTTTGGAAACATGTGAATTCTATGAACACATTGAGACCACGTTACTGACCGCAAAATGCTTCAGCTGTAAGATAATTCATATCATGATGCATTGCCTGTATTGCTCTACAGATAGTGAAGTGCATCTTATGTTCAGAGGGTCATGTAGGATAGTGAGGGTGAAGTCATCCGCCCAAGTGGTCACTGTCTATGAAGTTGAGTACATCGGTCAAGCAGCAAGGTAGCTAATCCTGCCGTAAGAAGCGAAAGGTTACAATATAGCCTCTTGATGCACTTTTCAACTGCTGTACAGATGCAGATGGTGGGATCTGGCCAAGGGCGCGGAATCGGGAGATGCATGGCTGGAAGGTGACCAGCAGGGCAGTCATGGCGGCTGCAATCAAAGACATCTGCAGCTTTCGGCCCAGCCCAGGCACGGCTGTCAATGATGAAGTGGCTCCAGCATATGCAAGCAAGCGACTGACATGTTATTAGTTGGCCAATTGTGGTGGCACCATGCAGGCAGAGGGTTTGGAAACTGAGGTGGAAAGTGGAATTCTTGCATTCTGTGCTAGTGGAACAAATATGGCAGGCGCTATAACATGTTGATGTATGAACATCAACGCACATGTCTGCGCTGTAATTCCCCAGTAGTTGATGATGAGGCGCATTGTTTGTTCATGTGTGAACATCCTACCATTGTTGAAGCTAGAGATTTGTTCCTGGCAGCTGTGGTACCCCCCATGGCCGCGCTGTCTTCTCTCAGGTATGCTGATTTCTGGACATTGTCAGCCACCGGCTGTGTCCCTCTCCCGGTCTTGGTCAAGTGTGTGGCTGTGTGTGTTCGTGTTGGTTGGTACTGCCATCAGTCGGGTGGTACTGATGTGGTGGACTTGCCGGATATCTTGCTCCCGGCAGGTCAATATTTGGATATGTTTGATTTGGAGTCTGAGACAAACATTCTGGTGGTTCGTCTGATGAGGAACTGGTTGAAGTCTAGATGGATACATGCTTGGGTAATAGCCTTGATTGGTGCTCTGGACCTCTTGGGTGGTACATATGGGGTGGACTTAACGGACATCTTGCTTGGTTGGTGCTCTGGACTGTGTTTGATTTGGACAGATAGGTCCTCCTGGTGATTTGCTTCATGCGCACTGTTTGCAGTCTCCGTAGTTGGATGTATGCTTGGGTATTCCTATTCGGATTGGTGGTGTGGAATCCATTGTTTTTGGACCCATCCGATGCCGTGTGTTCAATGGTCGTTTCGACCTAGCAGCCCTTTGCGGTTGCCACACCTTAAATTTTTGTTTGTTTGTATCTCTGTAGTATAAAAGGCAACTAGTAGCAGGGAGAAGAATAACCTCTGGACGGATGCCTCCTCATTCCAGCACTGCAATGCCCGCCAGCAGATGTGTGTTAATTCTGTTCTGTATGGATGGGGCATGCTGCATAATGTGAAAATGTCTAGTTTAGAGTAGCTTCATGTACAGAAGTTCATGTGGGTCATCATGACCTGCTTCGCAACCATATACTGGTCCAGCACTGCTGCTCCAGCAATTTCGTGGGTGAATGAGTTTGTTTCGATGAGTGAACATAATACGTTCAGTGCATTACATGTATACCCTTTCAGAAAAGCATGTTAACTTCTGAAGCCTGGTACGCTGATATGTGACAGTGCTATTTGAGCCCCATCCCCCCACATATAAGCAAGGGTATGGGTCCTCTTATGTGACAAATCCTTGTGCGGGCTGGGGTACTCCCTGTATACCTCAGTAGGAGCTGAACATCATGCTGCAAGCAGCAGTTAGTTGACTATGAGTGGAGTAGAGGTTCATTGGAGCCCTGCTAGGCCATCATGGGCCAAGTCTGCTAAGAGTGGGGTCCTTCATGGGCAAAGGTTACGTGATCCTGCAGTCATTCACAGCCATGCGGTTCTTGCAGCGGTGCAGGGTCTGTCTTCCATCGTTTGCGGCCAGGACGGGAAGTGTGAAGGGGGGGGGGGGAATCATATGTAAAGGAATTAAACCATCCACGGGCTGGCTATATATATTGGCGACTTGGGGTGGCTACTGTCCCCGCTGATGGATTAGTCTTTGTTTAGTTATGGATCAATTGCTTGTGTGTGGGACACCGAAAGGCACTCACCGAAGGTACAAATGCCACCAGGAGAACTTGTCGACAGCAGGGGAGGAGGCACCTGCAGCGCCCGAAGCACCCACCTGCACCTTCAGGTGTGCCGTGTCCAGACATAACTCTACTATCAGACCCATTGAGATGCTTTTACCAAGGGTATGGAACATGTGATTGGATCTTCATTCCCATCCACCACTGCACCACAGTTGCAGCAACAAGCTAGGTGTACGTGTCAATGTATTTAGACCGAAGCAGCAAGCTGTAAATGCCGAGATTGCGACAGCAGATGCTGGAACATTTTTGCTTGTAAGTAAAAGCTAATACTGGACTACAATTACGATTACATTGAATTCCCTCCTTCTCTGCGTAGTTCTCTCTCCCTCTCTCTCTCTCTCTCTGGACTACATTAAATGCACATTCTTGGTGAGAATGTTTTTGGCATAAGTTGTATGCAAAGTTCTGGTATATATGCTGTTGCGTTGCTGTTTGTTTGCTGGGGGTAAACCCAAAAAATCAAAAAACCCAAAAAATTAAAAAATTACATTGTGTGTGCACTTTTCCAGGGCCAGTATTCTACATCATTGTATCTGCTTGGACATGCATGATCATGGAGTGCAACTGGTGGATGGTGTTCAGTTTTTTCCTGGTTCTATCTGTGTTAGTGGCTTTGCCACCCCTGTGGTGAACTGTGGCACCGCACGCATTACCCTCATCAATGTCGCTATCACCAACATCAGTGTTGACACCGGGCTGGTGGCTACATCGTACACTGGTGCTGTAGTGCACAACCAGCCAACTGGCACCCCCGCTTCAAGCGGGTTCCTCCACATTACAGGCAGCACCTTCAGCAGCAACACAGGCACTGGTGCCGGCGCCGTGCTTGTGCGCCGTGCCAAGACCTTCCAGGTTTCCTCCTCCTCCTTCATTGCCAACGTGCTGCAGCAGGTCATAAACCCCGGAATCAATGGCGGTGCCGCTTTTGTCGCCAATTTCGTCAGTGAATCCATCTCTCTTGATGGCCTTATATTCTCCAGGAACACAGTTGCTAACACCATCATCGGCGAGCAGTCTGCAGCAGCTTTCATGTCTGTGGTGCCACCCATTGTGAATTTGATCAATACGGTGTTTTCAGACGGCTTTGGAGTGCCACTGTACATTCTCAACACCCAGCCTCCTACCACCTATGCCAACTTGAAGAATGTTATCTTCACTAACAACACAGGTCAGTAAAGGAGATATCATTGAGGCGAGGTGGCTAGAAGTTGGTTACTATTCAGTCCTATGGTCCTGTGAGATTAGGTCAGTGGCAGGTCCCGGCCTTAGCTATGGTTGCTGTCTTTGTAAGACCTGTGACTTATCTCCTATGTGCAAGTTCACACTTTTCACATTGCTATCGCTTTAAATGTCGCGGGATCGGCGATAAGCTCGGCAGCAGTTGGTGCAAGTGCCTTCATCATAGACGAGGCTGGGCTTGACTTGCAATTCCAGTAGCTAGTGACCCGTCAACCCATGGAAGAAGCTGGATGCCTGGGTGTTTGGTTCAGTTCCATGACACCTGTTATTGCTCAATGCTATGCTGTTTGGACGGCGCTCTAGCCACGTTGCATTCACCTGATGTGTTGGAACACTCAGGCATGTGAAGGGGGACAGGTTGCCCACAGCAGCATGGAGTCAGTGCTGGCACAATCCAGAACCATATTGTCCATGTGGCGCATCGCAATCGATTCATGCCTCGCTGCAAATTTATTGTGCACACAGGGCAGGCAGTAAGCTACAGCAGCAGGATGTCCTTGCTCACTTTGGTTGTGAACATTACCTTTTGACTGATACAATATCCGCTTTGGGCTGCTTAATGCAGGTGGCATTTCAGGCGGCGTCTTCTTCAATGATTTGACTTGCTGCCTCACCAATGTACGTACGTAGCAGAAGAAGCATTAGACGCTGGCCGTCTTCGCCCATCATGCATATGCCATGCACTTCAGCCGCCGGCACTAGCATGTTTACCAGCTGCTTAAGGGAACCGGGCAAGTGAGGTAGCTCATTAGCAAAGCTAGCACTCCGGAGCTCAGTCAAGTAGGCACACGTATGTAATACTGATCATATCTCAGTGGGTGACTGAGTGATGAATAATGGTTGCCAGGTTGACAATCTCACAATCCAGTTCTCAGGTAGAGCCTCGTACTGCCTTACTGCCATACCCTGTGGAGCAAGGGCTGAGAATTAGATTTGAGTTTGTATGCAGTGCATGTACATTAACCACCTATCTTGTTTGATCAAAGCTAGGCAGGCATGCTGTAATGTTCTGTCGATCGGCGGACTAGTAAGGCCAAAGTGAGAGCCAAACGGAGCAAATCATTGACTGCAGTCTGTTTTTAGGGCAATAAGATGAAGCAGCCTGCGGCTCCTATGAGGGTGATCATGTGGTTCCAACTGGTTGAATGATGTTCCATGTAGTCCTGGTTCTGTCTGTGTTAGTGGCTTTGCCACCCCTATGATAATGAACTGTGGCACCACACCCGTGCCGGTGGATTTGCCAATGTACGAGGGTAGTTCATGCACCTGTCCTGCCTAGCCGTTGCCTGTTGGTCATGCTACTCCCATTGCACTTCGCAGGTTGACTTCATCAACAACACGGCTGTTGGTAGGATTGGGGTAGGTGGTGGCGCTTTCGTTGTCCAGAATGGGGTCTACGGGGGCCGGTCAGTGCTCTTCCGCGGCAACCGCTACACGCCCGGCGGTAATCCCCCATCAGAAGGTGCGAACCACATGCTCCCACTGCATATTAGTGGATTGCAGCCAGCTGTTGTGGTCTTCAACAGTACGACCATAGAGGCCGGTCCCACTGAGTTTGCGGTGAGTGATGTGAATTCGAGTCCTGAACCAAGCGCATTTAGCTTCTGCGACAGCACCTTCACACCAAACTCAAACTTGGAGAATGTCACCATCTTAACTGGCACAGGCACTGTGACTGTGTGCGACAGCACCCCTGACTGGGTGGCCAGTCCTTCCAACAGTGTGCCCGAGAATTGCGTCTCGTGTTCCGCCGCCTCAAGTGTGCAGTGCATCCCGTAGCCGCCCAACTCAGAGGAAGGTACGGCAACCTGACAGGTTCTGGAAGCTGGAAGCTGTGCTGGCGTTGATCGCCAGCAATATGCAACATCTCCAGCCTTTGCGGGGGGTGCGAGATCCGTGGCGGGTGGCCCTTATTGATAGATGAATGATTCGAGCACCCAGGGGCCTGCTGCTATCCTGAAGATGCAAATCTGAACAGGTCTGTAATGCATCTTATGTTGTCTATCTCCGCCACTTTTCATGGTCAATGGGTGTAATTGTTAGTAAAGGGCGTTGTGGCTGTTTTTCTGTTCTGCCAGTCAATTCAATTCGTTGCCAGCTGGCCTTTGCCAAAGTACCTGCATGTGAGATTGGTTTGTTATTTGCGACAAGCTGGATCTGGATTCTGGTTACAAATTGTACTCGGAGGTCTGGTCACTGTACTGTGACAGAGATGCTTCTGTGTCAAAGATGCTTCTGTAACAGAGATGCTTCAGGGGAGCTGCAGTTGCTTTTGGAATGGAGGTGTGGTGTGTTGTGGTGCATGGAATGGAAGCATTGCCTTAGCAGTCAAGTACTGGTATGGACATATGCATTGAGCTGGTGCGTGTGCATCTATTCCTAAGTGTACATCAAGTGCCAAGTGCGAGAAGGCGGCTGACTTAGACGGGACGAAAATGGAGGCAGTGAACTGAAGCTGCTGTTACATACAAATCATTTGACATATTGGAGTTTATCGGTTTGTTTGGCCATTGGCATAGCTGGTTTTGCGTCTTGATTGAGTGTATTGGGCTGTTCCTGGGTAACTGTCGTAAAGTCATTAAGTAGTGCCGGGTGCAATGGACTTCAACACGTTACTGCCAATACCTAAGGGTTTGGAACCAACTGCATTCTGCACAGGGGTATTGCACTTAGCAACATCTTCGGCAAAAGTGGGGATAACTTCAGGAACAGGAGGTTTTCTGACGTGTCTGAGGAAAGGGGGCTTCGCTGTGCTGCACAATATAATGTGGTTTAGCTGGAGGCACCTAGTCGAGAGGCCTAGATGTGGAGACATTCAAGAGGGCATATTATGCATATTTGTTGACTGCACAAAGGCGTTTGACACTGCAAGGAGGGAGCTCATGCTGAGGAGATGTGAAGAAGTAGGGCCGGGTGACTGGTGACTGGCCCTTTTCTGGAGGCATTGGGAAAGATGTTTGACAAACTCTCCATGGTAGTATGCTTGCAAGGGAACTAGCAAGGCAAATCTTTCAAGACATATCAAGGGGCTAAACAAGGGAGTGAGCTCAGCCTCTTCAATCTGTTTGGTCTCTTATTCAAGCAGCAGTTGACTATTTGATTGAGGAAGAGGTGCCACTGGCGGGACCTATCATAGATGGCCTGGATGTGGCAGACATTGTTTATGCTGGTGATGTTCTTTTTGAATGCTTTTAAAGACCCAGAAGAGAGGCAGAAACTTCTTGATGTCGTTGATTTGTTTCGTTTTAGTTCTCTTCAATGTGTCAGTGAATATGCCAATGACCAAAGCCCTTAACTTTCGGCAAAAGGAATGGTAGCAAAACATCTTATGGATGTGACTTTCAAGTTCAGGGGAGAGGTTTTGCAAAGGGTACAGGAAGAGAAGTACTTGAGACCGGTGATGCATGCATGGAAGGATAAGACCAATTTAGTGCAGAGCAAAGGGCTCTGGCAATGAATAGGAGCCTTCACTCCATGCTTTAGACGTGCAAACAGACGGGAGTGTCGCAACCGGGCTTTCTTGTGTGAAGCCTGTGACATGTTAGTGAGGCCAGTGGGCGCTTATGGTGCGCTTGTATAGGACCCAAGCATGTTCCAAAGGTTTCTGTATGATCAGCTGAACGTTGACAATGCTGTGGAATATGCGCATTCCAGCATCCTCACGCTCTTGGCTGGGTTGGGGAAGTCTGTACATAAAGGTTCACTGTACAAGGAGTTTGGCAGGTATTCTCTGATGGTCCAATGCCGGCTGCCGTTTAGCAGCCAGGTGGTGGAATACAGTATAGGGGGAAAATCAGGGCTCTCAGATGATGTTTTGCTTATCTTGAACCTTAATCAATGCTGGCTTAGGCAGTTTTTGGATGCAAAAGCACCTTAAGGTGGTAGGGAAGAGCAATTGGCATCCAAGGAGGAGCGAGTCCATGTATGTGCTGAAAGGTGGTTTGACAGAGCATGGAAGGCACACAACAGTGATCCATCAATGGCAAGTGAGGATGAGGTGTCTGGCAGCACTTACAAGCACTGGGTAGATAGGGTATGTGGATGGGCAGTGTGCAACGCACATTCATAGGTCCATGGGGGACGGAACATGTGAGCACGACCGCCACGGAGGTTATGAAGCTGAAGCTCGGGTGTAGTGAGCTGAATGTGCATAGGCTTAGGTTTGAGAAGGTGCCAAGGGAGAAGCGCTCGGTGCCCTCTCTGCGGTGGGCAGCAGGTGCATGGATGTGAGCGACGGCATGTGGAAGACTTGGTGCATTTTGTGCTTCATTGCAAGTCTTTTGCCACAATCAATCAATCAATCAAAACGCAAGACCAGCAATGCCAATGGCCAAACAAACCTAGGCCACAAACACAAGGCTCCTGATCACAATCACGAAGCCACACAACAGATGGTGGATTTGCCACACACAAGCTGAGGCTAGATGCAACGGCGTGCACACCAAGGGGAAACAAACACCACCACTAAAACCCAAAACCTGCTCCACTTCCATCACACATGGGTGGCGGGGAGGCAGCAGGATCAAGCACCACCCTAGTAGGGGCTGGAGGTGGCTCCCACCACCTAGGTACTGGTGAACCACCATCCTCCCAGCCACTGAAAGGCACCACATAGCGCTCCACATGCTTATCAATAGCTTGCTTAGTGCGCCTTCTACACCTCACTAACCGTTGGCTTTCCCAAGGGTGCGTAAGATCCCACAACCTCTTCCTCCAAGCACTCTTAATCTGACATGAAGCCTCCCAGCTCCCCTCATCTTGACCAAGCACCTTCAGATCTGCACACACGCATTTCTCCCAGGTATGGCGAGGCCTACCCACTGGCCTCGTCATGTCACCATGTAATGAAGAGAACAACGCAATATGCGGCAACCTGCCCTCCTCCATGCGGCCCACATGCCCCAGCCACCTCAGCCTATTTGCTGTGATGTATGCTGACAAGGTGGCTACCCCACATGATTTCCTGATATGCTCATTGGTGTGCCGATCTGACAGCCTGACCCCCAGGATGCTCCTAAGGCAGCTAGAGTGCACCCGCTCAAGCTTTTGCGATTGCACTTTGGTCAGGGACCAACACTCACTCCCGAACAGCAGAATTGGCAACACATATGCCTTGTAACACTTCACCTTCGTAGCCAATGACAGATGCTTGGTACCCCACATCTTTTCAAACTGCTTAAACCTCCCCACAGCCTTACCCCTCCTGATATTCAACTCCACATCCAACCTGCCATCAGTCACAAGCACACTTCCCAAGTACTTGAACTGTGACACCTCTTTTACCACACCCTCACTGATAACCACCTCTGGTCTTTGCTGCACTGGCACATCCCCCTCCTTCCAATCCACATCGATATGAGAACTGATCTTAGCCAAAATGACCAAGACATACACCTTCCCCGGTATACTTAGCAAGCTTATCCCCCTATAGCTATCTCTCACTTTGCGCTCTCCTTTGCCTTTATACAGTGCCACCAACAGTGCACGTTTCCACTCCACTCGCGCTTTCCCTGACTCCCACACCGCCACAATACGTGCAAAATACAGCATCTGGTTTCAGTCAGCACACTGTCATGGTGAAGATGATGCCGAGACGCTACAGTGCTTACTGTTTAAAGAGGACAACCCATGGCGTTCTCAGATTGGCCCTGGACGCCACCAAACATCGCTCTGGCAAGACTCTGGCAAAGGGCCACCAGAGAGCCACCAGAGAGCAAGCCCTGTTCTGCCAGAGCGCGACCAGAGGGCTCTCAGAGCGTGTCCAGAGTGCTACCAGAGTCCGGGGGGCGCTCTTGTTGCTGGCTTGCTGCCAGAGTGTCGTCACCGAAGGTCACTAGTTCTGGTAATCTGGCTCTGGCAGAGTCATGCGGTCTGGGCAAGCATGAGTCCTGGACCTGCCAGCGGTGCATCTCCTGTCCTCTCTTTTCTAAGTGGTCCACTGCGCAGGTATAAAATGTTTAGTAAGCTATGGGGATGTTACGGTGCAGCTCTTGGGGTTGGTGCCAGATTGCACTGGGGTCATTTTTGATTCCGTCTTCAGGGGCACTTCGATCTTAATTTTAGCATTGGAGAGTACAGGGTGGCAGCTGCTGAGAAGTGTAAGGTCTAAAGTCTCAAGCTGAACACAGCCAGGGCTTCATTCTTGATTGATGGGTGGTTTCCAAAGTGATAGCCTAAGATGTTGCTTGCATGTCTGATTGAATAGAAGGTGGCTCAAGTTTGGGGGGATGCTTTTATGGGGAGTTTTCGGGTGTGACGCTTTGAGCAACTGCTTAGTGCAACTGCTTAGTGCAACTGCTTCTGTCAATCAATCAATCAAAACGCAAGACCAGCAATGCCAATGGCCAAACAAACCTAGGCCACAAACACAAGGCTCCTGATCACAATCACGAAGCCACACAACCGATGGTGGATTTGCCACACACAAGCTGAGGCTAGATGCAACGGCGTGCACACCAAGGGGAAACAAACACCACCACTAAAACCCAAAACCTGCTCCACTTCCATCACACATGGGTGGCGGGGAGGCAGCAGGATCCAGCACCACCCTAGTAGGGGCTGGAGGTGGCTCCCACCACCTAGGTACTGGTGAACCACCATCCTCCCAGCCACTGAAAGGCACCACATAGCGCTCCACATGCTTATCAATAGCTTGCTTAGTGCGCCTTCTACACCTCACTAACCGTTGGCTTTCCCAAGGGTGCGTAAGATCCCACAACCTCTTCCTCCAAGCACTCTTAATCTGACATGAAGCCTCCCAGCTCCCCTCATCTTGACCAAGCACCTTCAGATCTGCACACACGCATTTCTCCCAGGTATGGCGAGGCCTACCCACTGGCCTCGTCATGTCACCATGTAATGAAGAGAACAACGCAATATGCGGCAACCTGCCCTCCTCCATGCGGCCCACATGCCCCAGCCACCTCAGCCTATTTGCTGTGATGTATGCTGACAAGGTGGCTACCCCACATGATTTCCTGATATGCTCATTGGTGTGCCGATCTGACAGCCTGACCCCCAGGATGCTCCTAAGGCAGCTAGAGTGCACCCGCTCAAGCTTTTGCGATTGCACTTTGGTCAGGGACCAACACTCACTCCCGAACAGCAGAATTGGCAACACATATGCCTTGTAACACTTCACCTTCGTAGCCAATGACAGATGCTTGGTACCCCACATCTTTTCAAACTGCTTAAACCTCCCCACAGCCTTACCCCTCCTGATATTCAACTCCACATCCAACCTGCCATCAGTCACAAGCACACTTCCCAAGTACTTGAACTGTGACACCTCTTTTACCACACCCTCACTGATAACCACCTCTGGTCCTTGCTGCACTGGCACATCCCCCTCCTTCCAATCCTTGTCAATGGACAGGATCTCAGTCTTGCTTGCATTGATGCGCAACCCAAGACTAGCAGCAACCTTGTCCATCACCTGCAGCATGACCACCAACTCCTCCCTGCTGGGACTTAGCAACACCATATCATCTGCATACAGCAGAACAGACAACAGCTCCACACACCCACCACTACCACACCCATCACGCTCAAGTTTCCCATCTGCATGATAGGCTAGCTTCACCCCACATCCCTCCGGCATCTGAGCCATTGCCTGCCGAACCACAAAGTCCATGTAGATGTTGAACAGCAAGGGAGCAATGACACATCCCTGCCGCACCCCGCCATGCACATCAAACCACTCAGACACCACACCACCCATCCTAACAGCAGCCTGTGTGCCAGTATGCAAGTCCATCAGCAACTCTATCAGCTTTGTGTGTACCCCGTACACATGCAGGATGCGCCATAGCGTGTCTCGCGGTACAGAATCATATGCCTTACGCAAATCCACAAAAGCCATGAATAGAGGCTGATCGAATGCTACAGACTTAGAGATGACCTGGCGTATGGTGAACAGAGCATCAGTGAGGCCCCTCCCCTTCCTAAAAGCAGACTGGTTATCAAGCAGTTGTGCATCGATATGAGAACTTATCTTAGCCAAAATGACCAAGACATACACCTTCCCCGGTATACTTAGCAAGCTTATCCCCCTATAGCTATCTCTCACTTTGCGCTCTCCTTTGCCTTTATACAGTGCCACCAACAGTGCACGTTTCCACTCCACTGGCGCTTTCCCTGACTCCCACACCGCCACAATGACCCTGTGCAACCATTTCAGCATGGTCCCACTGAGCTTTAGCATAGGCGCTGCGATACCATCAAACTGCTTCTGTGAGTCAGCTGATTGTGTTTTGTGTGGCTGCAGCTTCCTAGGCTCCATATGTTAGTTATGCAAAGAGCAATTGGGCTCTTACTTATCGGGCACAAGATAAGTGTAGCTTGTATGGTGTAAAAATCATGTAGCTCAGGGGCTACACACATTGAAGCTGTGTTGAAATGTGTTGTGCGTGTAGTAAGCGAACTGTGGTACTCACTGTCTATGGACATGAATGGTGACAACTGAATGAAGCTTGAATCGGCTGATCCGGGTATACTGCAGCCGACACTGTGTGTTTCCAATCTTGGGTTCTCGCCTGGGATTTGCTTGAGGTTCGTTTCTGAGTTCGAATGGGGTGCAGCGTCTGGGGTTGGTTTGTTGTTCAAAACCGATCTAGGAAAAGCAAGGGGTCAACGTTTCTGGTGTTTCACGGTTGAAAGTTCATAGTCTACATGCTGCTGTCATACGATTGGACCACATGGTATGTCATGTTCATGATGCAGCTTGACTGGGGTGTCTTTGTCAAGTTCACTAGGGGCATGCTTGGGGTGATGCCGTGGTCTGGTGTTCCACTTTGGGTATTGTGATGATATATGGTGTGGGGGATTCTTGCCTTCATGTTTGAGTGAGGAGGGCCAACGCATGTGTTTTTGTGGCTGCTGAGTGAGGCAGCAGCACTTTGTTGTACAGCTTCTGCACAGCACTGGTGGTGAATTTGCTGCATGTATACTGCAGCAATATCGGTTGGTAGGTTTTAGCTATGGCTACAGCTATGGGCTTGCTTATGATCAGCAGCTTGCTATTGTATGTATTGTGCGCACTGCAGTGCATGAGGTTGCTGTATCCAATTCGATTGGGCAATCTTTGGTTACCGTTTGGGTTTGTGAGCATGGTACATGATTGGATTACAACATCATAACATAACATAACAAACGTGATAGAGAGGTGATGAACGAAGGTGCCAGATGGATGTGGAAGAAACTTGTGCATGTTTTTGTAATGCAGCGTGTGTCTTGTCAGAAGCAGGTTATGGTAAGTCTATCTAGGGCTCTAAATCTAGGTGAAGTGTTACAAGGCATATGTGTTGCCAATTCTGCTGTTCGGGAGTGAGTGTTGGTCCCTGACCAAAGTGCAATCGCAAAAGCTTGAGCGGGTGCACTCTAGCTGCCTTAGGAGCATCCTGGGGGTCAGGCTGTCAGATCGGCACACCAATGAGCATATCAGGAAATCATGTGGGGTAGCCACCTTGTCAGCATACATCACAGCAAATAGGCTGAGGTGGCTGGGGCATGTGGGCCGCATGGAGGAGGGCAGGTTGCCGCATATTGCGTTGTTCTCTTCATTACATGGTGACATGACGAGGCCAGTGGGTAGGCCTCGCCATACCTGGGAGAAATGCGTGTGTGCTGATCTGAAGGTGCTTGGTCAAGATGAGGGGAGCTGGGAGGCTTCATGTCAGATTAAGAGTGCTTGGAGGAAGAGGTTGTGGGATCTTACGCACCCTTGGGAAAGCCAACGGTTAGTGAGGTGTAGAAGGCGCACTAAGCAAGCTATTGATAAGCATGTCGAGCGCTATGTGATGCCTTTCAGTGGCTGGGAGGATGGTGGTTCACCAGTACCTAGGTGGTGGGAGCCACCTCCAGCCCCTACTAGGGTGGTGCTTGATCCTGCTGCCTCCCCGCCACCCATGTGTGATGGAAGTGGAGCAGGTTTTGGGTTTTAGTGGTGGTGTTTGTTTCCCCTTGGTGTGCACGCCGTTGCATCTAGCCTCAGCTTGTGTGTGGCAAATCCACCATCGGTTGTGTGGCTTCGTGATTGTGATCAGGAGCCTTGTGTTTGTGGCCTAGGTTTGTTTGGCCATTGGCATTGCTGGTCTTGCGTTTTGATTGATCTAGGGCTCTGCTTATGTGATGTCATGCAGCACGATTGCATTTGCTGATACCTAGGGGTTTGGCGGTGAGACAATGTGAGGTTTTGCTCGTGGTAATCCTTGTACTACTCATCGTGCCTGATTGTCAGAAGCTTAGTGCATTTGTCAAATTGGCACAGTATTGTGGATGCTTGGGTGGTATTGATCAGAGACGGTTTGCCACACATGCGTGGCAGGAGTTGGTGCAAGTCTTTTGATACAGCGCAAAGCTACATGGGCAGGTCCATGGCTTCTGTCTGAATGCTTCAGTGTCGCGGACTGAAGCAGAGCTAGCCTGTGGTTGGTGGGGCTTACAACAGGCATGATTTTGGTTCTGGGCAGCTCTTGTTCTGCATGTTCAGTTTCACAGGGTTCGCTGTACTCACCTCTGTGAAAGTTAGCCGGAAGTAAGGTCAGAACACTCGCATTTAGTGTTCCTGAACTTCAGCCTGAATTGGCAGGTGTGAAGTGTCACACTGATTGTGCATTGATTAGGGTCAGCAAGTCCGCATGACTGTTGAGCTGTATCACATGCATCGGTCAGATGGTACGACATGATGATAACAGAGATTTGCCCACAGCAGCCCGGCCAGAATTAAAAGAAGACACCCATACACTGATGCCACTAGCAGTACACAGTCCACCACTTCTACACCATCACTCACAGCAGCCGTCCAGACCACAGAGCTTCCAGCTGCTGCAGATACTCGGCCCCGACGACCACAGAGCTTCCAGCTGCTGCAGATATATACTCGGCCCCGACCACAGAGCTTCCAGCTGCTGCGGATACTCGGTCCCCTCGTATCAGGCCGGCTCTAAAACTCATCAAACTTTGCTATGTACTGAATTAAACCCGCTCTGCCTCCTGCACCATCTGGTTGCAAAGTGAGAAAGCTTTCATACATGATTTGCTCTCTTTATGTCCAAAAAATGGCCCGCTCAGGCTGCCACCCGTCTCCTGTCCCAGGTAACTAACGATGGCTGCTACAGCCATGCCCACCAAATGAGACCAATGGTGACAAGGACCAGGACTGCCTGCATAGCCGTGCACAGAAGTTGTCAGAGGCAATAGCAATGCTGGTTTGTAACACTCTGTAAAAGCTTGCTGCAGCACTCCATGCTGGCCTGAATACAATTCAGTTAATCTACAATTTAAAAGCTTTCATCCGGAAGGAAATAACTAAGAAACATGTGGTACAGCTGACATGTAGCACATCAGGTAATCTGAAAACACACGGTGATTCTTTGAAGTATCATAAGGCATTGCATGTAGGAGCATTCATGTGAGAGATATATGCAAGCTTACATGTGCGGCAAGACACCAAAGATTGTACAGTCTGACAATGTGCACACCCTATGACTAAGGTAAGGTCAACTACAATTTGTCCTGCAGTACTGGTTGGTCCCCGCAAACATCTTGGGGCGAAATGGCCCGGAAGACTGCTGGCTGGTCAGAATACCGATACTTCCTGCACGCCCTGGAGCCAAGCAGGCAGGCATATCCGATACCTTGTTTTGATTACTCCCTATCCTTTAGAGGCGCACTCACCATGCCTCCTAGGACCAGATATATGTCACCTCGTTGCCGCTTTTCTATCATCTTCAGCACCGAGTCGCCCAGACCTACGCTGTTGATGATGTCCAAAGCCTTTCTTTGGGCATCCTGCAGAACAATCGCATTGCACATGTTACAGAGCCCTGGAGGGACCACGGGCTGTTTGCAGCTTATCCAAATTCATTCCAAAGTGCGTACATGCACATGCTAAGTGGGTCCTGGCACATAGAAGCTATGTTTGTTTCTCAGTGCAGAATAAGAAGGATTACCGACAGCAAACACGAATAAGCCAGCGCACATAAATTATTGCTGAAACATGTGATATGCCATAGCAAAAAGTGACATAGGCCCCTCACCTCAAGCTGTTACAAAACAGCAAGGAGGAACCGTATAAGGGCTGTCTTGGGCATGCAACCAGAAATGATGACAACATATGCCTAGGCATGCCACAGCGCGCAAAAGCATCGAAAAGCCACATCACGCAGACCCAAACCGCTTCCAATTAAAGTGATTCGTGTGCACATGCTTAGTAGGCGCCACACACGGGAGCTACGCTGTCATTTGTTTTCTCACTGCAGCAGGAGTGGGGTAAGCAAGTGCACGTACTGACTGCACCACAGCTCTCAGATGTATCGGACATCTACATATCCCAGATGGTAACACTGCCTAAACCTCAGCATAACCCCAATCTGTCAAAAGCGGTGCTTAACTGGTTGCTAAAAGATTTCCGAGAAGGGTTCTTCCATTCCTGCCAACGCACAGTTTGGCTGCTCACCTTTATTCTCTGCCTGTTGCCTGCCATGCCAGACAGAATTGCTGTCCCCTGGTCAAACATGCCCGCCAGCATCTGCTTACTACGGGTCACATGCCCCGTGATAGCTGCCTCTTCGTCCATCTCATCCTGCAGCAGACAGGCATGCACACATTGCTAAACTGAGGTATAGATATTTGTGCAGAAGAGGCCTGTTCCACCTCGCTGTTCTTTGTGACAGCTTGAGGTGCGGGGCCTACGGCACTTATTGCTATGGCATATCATGAAATGTAATGAGCTATGTCTTCAGTATTGCCTGGTCAGCAAGCTTGCAGTCACCTTCTGAAAGCTGTTAACATGGGTAGTTATCACGGTTAGTTATCAACGAGGGTATGAGGATCATTACGAGGATGAACCACCCATCCTACTGCCGAAGTAGCAGCGTGGCTACCTTTGAAATTCCCCGAAAGTGCCAATACATGCATCTCCTGTTGCATCTTGTCTGATAGGTGTGCAATGCAGTCAGCAAACGCGCCTGAAGGGTCAAGCTCAGAAAACTGCTTTACCTCCATTTGATTGTGGTAATGTCTTCAGTTGGACTTTCCTGCCCCTGAAAATCAGCATGGGAGCGCCCCGGACCACATACCTTTATTTTTCTGCCTGCTTCTGCGCGTGCAAAGAGCTCGGCTCTGTCTTCTTGCTCCTGCTGCCGCCTCTGCTCTCGGCCGCCATACCTCTGCAGCTCTCTGCGAAGGGAGTCTGTCTCTTCTGATGTCTGCTCTACTTTCCTGCAGAAGGGGTATCAATTGTGCTCCTTTAAAGCGGCTTGCCAACAAAGGTTGCAGCACAGATGCTACCTCCTTCTGGCCATATTTGTGCATCCCATCAAAGGCAAGGACTATCAGAGAATAGAGATGCCCACCCTCAGGTAATCAAAGAAATCACATCAACGGTCTACCATGCACAATTGTCAGCCACTGCTGCTCCAAGTACAAAGAGCCCTTCAGACCTGGTCACCTGCATTAAGTGTGGGATCCTAATGCAAGCTGCCTGCACTTACGCTTTCCAGACATCTCGTTTGGCTGTCCCCTGCCGGACCACTTGCATGCGCCATATGCTATCTAGCTCCCTGCTGGTTCGCTGCAAGACAGGTCCTCCTGGTCAGAGTCCTTCTGCAAGCCAAAACTATTGCGGCACTCTACATGCAACTGCTGAGGATGAATTGGCTGGCCCATGCAGGGGTATTCGTTGGTCTAAGTGCGGCTTCACCTGCAGCTCTCCAAGTTTCCCTTGCAGGTCTCTTGCTATTGTAGCCGGGTCTCCTGGGCGCAGTCCGTTCTATGAAAGTAACGACGCCGTCAGGCTGCTCCAATGCTCACGTGCACTCCCCTGGTGAGGTAGCAATTGTGAACGGACACGTATGCCTAAAGCAAGCATGCCCACACCTCCGCTGCCTCCAGCCGCTCTAGACCTTCTCGTATCACTAACTTTAACCTTGTAGCTTGCGCGTGCAGGCCTGATAAATCAGTCATGGAGACCGCTTAACCAACGTATCTGGCAGGCCCCTGACATGTCAACTGCCCTGTTGGAGGTATCCAAAGATAAAAGGTGCGATCCATATATAGCCCAATTGAGGCTACCAGTTAAAGTACCTCCCTCTGTTAATGTATTGCTTGCGTGCAATTGGAAACGTCCGGTACTGAGGGGCACCAGGAGTGCGAAGAGTGACAAGTCAATATGAGAGCTTGACAGCTACCTCAAGATCATGGCCTGAGCATCAGCATCATGGACTAGCAGCCGCGGAAGATACAAAGCCCTGTTAGAACTGTTGCCCGATAGATTATGAGATGGTTGGTTGTCAACCTGGCCCCATGGGCCGTAAGAACGGACGGAAGGAGACGGGGCTGATTGCCCAGTCGTGTTCCCTTGATAGAGACATGCCTTCTGAATGATGTTCTGGAAGTACAGAGCATGACCCTTTCATGACCACAAGGGAGCCAGCGCAACCAGCACGGTGACACTGCCGTGCCCGTGCTGTTCCGTGGCTGCGGATATTTATGAGCACCCGTGCCATGGAGACCTCCAAACACGCAACCCGGACACAGCGTTTGCAACAGCTTGCTAGGAAGAAAGCTGGCAAGCCTACAGCAACCAAGAGCAGGCCAGCTGACAGCCCCCTACCGCCAGTAGCACTGTCCAGCATCTTGCAAGAAGCCCCAGCACAGTTTAACGGCTCAAGGCTGTCGGCAGTGGAGCGCTTCGTAACAACCATTGACCAGCTGCCAGAGCCCTACCCAGCAGCTGAAACAGTGTACCTGAGCAGGAACTGCCTTACCACCCTCAGTGGCATAGAGCAATTCCACTCTATTCGAGTGCTGTCGTTTGCAGACAACCTGCTCCAGGACTTTTCAGAGCTGAGCCTACTTGCCACTGCATGTCCAACCATGGTCGCAGCTAGCTTCGCCGGCAATCCAATGGCCTCCCTGCCCAACTACAGGAGCCATGTCATATCCCTGATTCCAAACCTACAGAGCCTTGATGGGGTTACGATCAGCAAGCAGGAGCGGCAGTCCAGCACCTCGTTGTTGCAGCAGGAGGCAGCATGCATGGCGCTGATGTTGAGCAACGCATGCCTTGTACATAAGCTGGTAAGCAGTGCAGCAAGTTCCGCAGCCTGACCCTAATACACAATTGCAAGTCTATCCACAAGCAAGAGCTTATGGAGGAGCTGCTCCAGTTCCTATCCCTGCTTCTGGGATAGCAATCAGGGGTTTAGGCAACAGCTGATCGTATAAGCCACATCAGGCAGCAATCATGCAAGCAGCAGCTGCACGAGCGCCTGCCACCTCCATTCCTAGGCATGCATACCTGCAGCAGGCATGTGGACCCACTGGTCTACATCAGTTGCAAGCACAACCCAATTCTCAACCTATGTGATCTCTTTGCCTGTCAGGACCCTTGCAATGGCAGACCTGCTAGAACAGACATGGTATGCATTGCAGCAAGCAGCTAGTGAATGCCTTCAATCAAAGCTGGATCTTGCAGAAGATGTCATTGTTATATTTGCTCTCCTCTGCTGTGCAGGCCCGGGCCGCTGAGCTGCTGCAGCTGCACACAGAGCTACGGAAGGCTTTGTTTGGCAGGTCACCTGTATTGCGCAAGAACATCCTACCAGCATACATCCGTCTTGACCTGCTTAAGTTTCTGCACTTGTGGGACTATGAGGGAGGCCTGGCAGAGCAGGTGCGACATGAAAGGGTCTAAAAGCCGGCAGATGACTCTTGTGCAGGTCTGTTGCCATAGGATTGCTTGCAGTTCTGAAGCACACAACATCTGTCTGTAGCTGCGCAGAGTGCCAATTTGCCATCCATTTATGCCACTTGCATCTTGTGATTTGAACAGGTAAACAACATGTATCAAAGAGCATGGTCATAATTCTGCTGAAAGTGCTGACACAATGCAGGTTGCTCTGAAAAGATCTTCAAGTGTTGCAAGATAACGCCTCAGCATATACATCTGCCCTCAGCTTGTGTGTGGGCAAAGCTCCACCATTGGTTGTGTTACTTCTCGATTGTGATCGAAAGCCTCATGTTCATGGCCTGGCTTTGAGTGCCATGGCATAACTGGTCTTGCTTTTTTTCCATTGAAGGCAGCAAATCTTGCTTGATATTGTACAGGAACGGCATGCTATTAATGGAGCTCTTCAACGTGAGGTGATGCGAGTGCACCACAATCTACAGGCTGCTGCCAAGCAACTGTCAAATGGCTCACAAGTGCCCGCACTGCAGAAGTGGGATGTTGCCTTCTCTCAGGTGGGCGGCTCTCTGAAAAGTGAAAGATCTACCTCATTGCTTCTGCACACTTGTAATCTTGCATCTCAGCCATGCACGTTAATTGGAAGTTTGTCTTTGCTAGTGCATTCATGCAAAGTAGCCACTGACATTGCTACGAGGGTGTAGGGCATGACTAAGGGAATGGTAACTAACGGCAGGCGTGGGCCTTGTATTGCAGGTGATGCTGGCACAGCAGCGCACTATTACGCAGCTTCTGGAACTGGTGCATTCTTTGCATGGCATGGCTGCAGCTGCTGCAGAGAAGCTGCTGGGGAGGGCAGATCAGGACATGGAGGGCCTGGAGGCTCCTGATGGGGAGGAGCGGGCGGCCAGAGAGAGGTGAAAGGGATTACATAAGGGCCAGTTTCTAACCTCTGCTTTGCAAAGAGCGCAATGTCAGGAGATTGGCTGCATATCTTGTTGCAAGGTACAGTAGTGTACATGGTACTGCTAGATACTGTGAGCAAAATGATGCATGCTGCAAGCAAGCTTGCTTTGGTGCACTGCACCTTTTGGTAATTCCAGATGGACACACATCTGCTCTGAATTATATGCTGCTCCCAATGTCAACCTGCTGTTCCAGGCTAAATTGAAGCCACATAACCAACAACCCTATCTTTCTGTTTTGCTCTTGGTGGCTGCCAGAGAAAACCTGATCAGTGAGCTAAGGGATACTGCTTGGCAATTAGCCCAGCATATTGCTGAAGGTGCAGACAGTGGAGGGCCTACCACCGAAGAGCAGCAAGCATACATGCAGGCACAGCAACAGGCTATGTTGCAGTCACAGCAAGCCATCCAGCAGCAGGAGCAAGCGTGGCTGCCTCAACCCTCTCCGCCACCTCCATGGAGCCCCCAGCAGCCATTGCAGCCACCAGCATCCATGCAGCCGCAGTCCTGGCAAGGCCCGCAACAGGTTTATCCTGTTGACCAAGGCTTGCAGCAGCAGCACCAGCAGCAGCAGCATAAAGGTTATCCATCATCATCTTGGCAGCAGCAGGGACCATCAGTGCTTCCACCAGCATGGGGCAATGAGGGTGGTTGGCAGCATGTTCAGGGACAGATGCCGCCCTATATGCAAAGGAGTTCTCCACCGCAGCAGCAGCAGCAACTTCAGCAGGGTGTGCATTTAAACGGGTACCATAACCGCTGTAACTCACAGCCAACAAGCCCCCTCCAGCAGCGCATCAATGATGCTCCACCTGCCTGCTCGTCCCATGGAGAAGGAGCAGTGAGATTGGGGAGTCCAAGGGCTGCTTCTCCTTCATGGAACAGCAGCCCTAACCTGAAGAGCCACAAGCAGCAGCAGAATCAGGGTGATGCTTCGCCTGGTCGCTTGCCACGCTCCTGCTCTGCATCCCCTCGCTCTCGCACTTCCCCAATGAAACAACCAGCGTGGCAGCCAGCTGGCGTGGGTGCTGGAAAGCAGAAGATCCGTCAGCTACAGCAGCAGCAGCAGCAGCAGGGCAGCGCAGCAGCATACCAAAGCGGTCCAGGCTCTACTCGGAGTGCCAAACTAAGGCTGAGGGAGCGTAGCAGTAGCACTTCTGGGAGCCCAAAGAGGATGGCTCAGGTATGGATGTCTCTGGCTAAGCTCTTTCCTCTCTATTGTGCTCTTTTCCTCGACCCGGATCACAACGATCTAACCAGGCACAAGGAGGCACTGCAGCCATCCACACTGTTTTCATGAATGTGCTACTGGGTAAACCGTTCTGTGCTGGCGATGATATTGCCTGCATGAATTGACTAGTGCTGAACCAGCCGGTACATGTCGGTACATGTCGGTACAGCATGTTTGCCATGCTAATGCAAGATGCTTCGGTCAATACAGATTCCTTAATGTCACTAATTGCCAAGTTTGCATTCTCGCAGGCTCGTGGCGTGAGCAGTAGCCCTAGCAGACTCCGAGCTACCTCCAGTCCTCAGCAATCTCCAACCACCAGGGCTATTTATTCTGCCCCTGGGAGTCCAGTGCTGGGTCAGTCACAGCATCAACGGCAGCAGCAGCAGCTGGAAGATGATGTGGAGGTTGACAAGGCACCCTGGTCAAGCCCTTGTGGCAGGCTTCCTGAAATCCGAACCAGCAGCAATGAATACCCACAATTAGGTGTGGCACCAGGAGGCAGCAATGGTTGCAGGACCAGCCCTGGGGATAATGGTCTTGGCACCTGGCATCAGCAGCAGCAGATGCAGCCAGCGGGGCATTGGCCTGGCTATCGCTCGCCTGGGGTTTCCAGCCCAGGCCTGCAACTTGGGGTTCAGGAGGTAGCAGGGTTCAGCCGGACAAGCCCAGGGAGTCCTAGGCTCTTAAACCCTGGTGCAGAGCGGCTAATTGAGGCAGCAAAGCTTCTGAGACAACAGGAAGTCTTGGGCATTAGTCAGGTTCGTACGGCCGGCCCATCCTACGAGTGTGAATGTAGCAGTTTGGTTTGCTGTTGTGAATCCATATGTTAACATGTCTGTCCTGCCAAGCCAACTACCTAGATCCTTACTTTGTAGGCCGTCTCTGCCCAGTAGAGCATGTCGTCCAGTTTTGCTTTTGCAACACTATGGTGAGAGGCTTTTCAGTGCAAGCTCAGTATAAGGAGCAAACACTCACAAGTGGAAATCATAAAAGAATGCAGCAGATGTTTTAGTTCTAAGACATCCTGATCAGAAACCGTTCTGTTGCATGCAGTCCCCTCCTTTTAGAGCTGGTCCATTCCCAGCTCCTACCAGCCCCACAGCAGCGGCAGCAGCAGCGGCAGCCTTTCAGCAGCCGTGGCCACCATCCAGTGGCAGCCCCACACCATCTCCACCCCTTGCTGCAGCACCTTATCCAAACAGCCCGTTGCCCCCAGAGCCGCCTCACTTGCTCCAAAGCAATGTAGCATATGAGCGCTTTGAGCGGTTTACGCCGTCACCTACTCCAGGCTTGGGATCACCCGACAGGCCTTGTGCGCCTGCAAGCAACCAGCAGCAGCCATGGCACCATGTGCAAGTGCTGTCTCCTAATGGGGACGTAAGCTGGCAGCAGCAGCAGCAGCAGCAGGCGTTTGCTGCCCAGCCTGTCCGCAATAGCGCAAGCTGGCAGCCGCCACAGCAGCAGCAGCAGCAGCATCTAGGGCAACTGCAGGGGCACCCCGGAAGCCTTGGTCGTCCTTACAATCCAAATAGAAGCAGCTGGGATGCTTGGAATATGGTGCAGGCGCTCCAGCAGGTGTCTCAGAGGCAGGGGAGTGCCACTAGAGGTCCTGCAGATGAGTCCAATACAACCCAGCAGCAACAGGGGGGTGAAGGTGGAGAAGGCCTGCGGGATGATGAAGGGGATGAAGATGAGGCTCTGGTGGGGTTAGACACAGGGGAGTTGATACGAGCAGCAGAAGCAGCTGCCCATGCCCTTCTGGATGCGCAAGATGAAGCTCAGCAGATGGCAGCAGGCAATTTTACTGCTTCCGCTGCTTGGCCAATGGCAGCATATTCAGAAGGGGGACACTTTGGTGAGCAGGAGCTGTACGGGGAACAAGTAGTTGCTGGGCAGAAGCAGGGAGAGCAGGAGCAGCAAGTGCAAGTAGTTGCTGGGCATGACGCTGCTGCACAACAGCAGCATAGCCTGTTGATGCTACAGCAGCAGGCACTCCAGGACCAGCTGCAGCAGCAAGCAGGGCAGCTGCAGCAACTGCAGCAGCTTCAAAGGGAGCTGCAGCAGCACCAAGCAAGGGTGTGCAGCTCGCCAGCAGGCATAGAACCCAGCTTTGCAAGCCAGGTTGGGTCTGCAGGACAGTCTCCTGCCTCTTCTATAGCTAGGGCAGCTGCCTCTGCTCAGGTGGCATTCGTCCCATCAGGTGCTTGGGGTTTACCAGTTCCTGTGGCTGCTCATGGTGGTGAATTGGCAGTGGGGCAAGGGCTTGGGGATGTGGACACCAGGAGGAGCCCTTCGCCCACCTTGGGTAGAGCTATGTCAGCACCACTAGCAGCAGGAGCAGACACCGGGGTGACACTCTCGAAGAGCTCATTGGGGTTTAGCGCATTAAACAACCTTGGGAGGCAGAGCCCACCAGCATATTCCTCTCAGCTGCAGGGGGGCAGTAGAGCAGCTGATAAGGATGAACAGCAAAACCAGGTCCTGTTGGATTTGTTAGGTGTAGAAGAGAGTGTGTGCCTTTCACCCGAGGAGGCGCATGGGGTAGCAACAAGGTGGTCTCCAAAGTCTCAGCAGCAGCAGCAGCAGCAGCAGGAGTTGGGGTCAGGGGGGGCTTTTAGCATGTCACAACGAGCCCTGTTCCAAAGCCAGCAGCAAGACCAGCAGCACGCAGTCCAGTCTCTGCCCAGGCAATATGTACCTCAACAGCAGCAACACCAGCGGCAGCAGCCACAGCATCAAGACCAGGAAGAGCAGCAGCAGCTTACAATGGAGCAGGACAGCTCTCCTACTAGGACCATACCAGTAGAGTACCCTGTCGATGCTTCCGGCTTTCCAGATCCCATGACCAGCAGCAGCCAGCAAGGCCAGGCAGGCAGCTGCTCTCCTGTGGGTGGTGGTGGAGGCAGCATTAGCGTCATGAGCAGTTGCAGCAGCTTGGGCACCGTGACTCGGCAGCTGTTCCACCAAGATGCTGCTGCCCTGGTACTAGGTCCCAGCCCTCGTGGTCCTACTCTGGAAGATTGGGGAGGGGCTAGCGGTAGGAGTAAAGGCAGCATGTCTGCTGAGGTGCTCCGATCCGGCCGTAATCTTATCAGCACGCCTAGGGAGAGAGTGTCAAGAAGCACAGGGAAGTTAGAAGCAGAAGGTTCGGAGCTGTCAGCTGCTGTTGCAAAGCTTAGCAAGGCACGGTCAAGAAGTGCGTCGCCTAGGGGACAGGTTACCAGGGGGGTGGGGAGTGAGGGTCCGCATTCAGGCAGGGGGTCTGGCGGCCAGCTGGAGAAAGGGTTTAGCTTAGAGTTACAGGCTTCCTGGTGTTCGGATATGGTGACACCAAGGGAGGCCGTGGAGGTTGAAGCTCATGAATCTGATAAAGGCTCTGCTGGTAGTGGTGATAGTGTCGTTCCTAAGCTCAATCTGGCAGCGATAACTGGTAGCGACCAGCAGCCGCAACAGCTGCAGCAGCAGCAAGGGACTTCTGGGGCAGTACCATCGGCAGCTAGAGCAGAGCCACTGATGAGCAGCATAGCTGTCCAAACGAGCAATAGAAGCAGCACTCGGGAAGGGAATGTGAGTAGGAATCTTGCCGGTGCTGCTGGTACCGCTGGTGCAGCTGCTGCTTTCATCCTGGATGCCAGTGCCAGCAGTAGCACGCATTCACAGCAAGCAGCCAATGCTACAGCCAGCTGGCAGAGTTACCAGGCTTTAGCAGCCCCAGCTGCAGCTACAGCTTCCCCTCGTGGCCTTGAAGTTGCAGCTGCAGTTGTACATGGTACTCCAGCAGCTAAAGCTCCGGTTATTCTCAATGGGAAAACTCCTAGCAGGCTGGAAGCTGATAACAGCTTCCACAGTGCCAGCTCTGCAAGCATCAGTCCCAGGACGCACCTTGCACCAGCAGCAGCAAGATTAGGGTTTTCAGAGTGCTTGTCTGCCAGGGGGGCACAATCATTCCCACCTGCAACAGCTGGTTCTGCCAGGGGATTGCTGGCCGGCTCTGTTGCAGCAAGCAGTAACAGCTCTACAATGCTGCAGACAGAAGCGCTTCCAGCTGCGAGTCCCTTCTCCCCAAGGACCAGCAAAGCTACTGGCGGTAGTTCTGCCGCTACAGCAGCTACGCTTGCATTGCCTAGGGTTAGCTTGACACCGGACGCTAGCAGGCAGCTCTCCCCTAGGACAGCAGCAGCGGCAGCTGCAGCATTGTTGTCTGGCTCACAATCTCCTAGAGCCCAAGCAGCTGCAAGTTTGATAGCTGCGATAGTGTCTCAGGAAGTGCTTGGGACAGAAGCAGCAGCTGCTCCTGCTAGTGGTGGTGGTGGCAGTAACGGTTGTAGTCCTCTTATTCCTGCCTGTGGCGTGCAGTCCCCGAGGAGCTTAGCACCATCAGCAGCAGTGGTATCAACAGCAGCTGCTGCAGCAGCAGCGTCTATGCTTGCTACCGGGCAGCCACAGTCACCTAGG
The DNA here is from genome assembly GCA_963556185.1 of Pseudopediastrum boryanum. Classification (NCBI taxonomy): domain Eukaryota; kingdom Viridiplantae; phylum Chlorophyta; class Chlorophyceae; order Sphaeropleales; family Hydrodictyaceae; genus Pseudopediastrum; species Pseudopediastrum boryanum. The sequence goes on from OY744495.1 coordinate 875,200, forward strand.
GCAGCTTCAGCAGCTGCTGCTATAGCTCAAGTGGTAACCTCACAGGTGCTAGGGGTGACTCTGTCAAAACCCCAGTCAGCTCCAGCATCACCTTGGGGAGCAGCAGCAGCACCAGCACCAGCGAGTAGGCCACATCCCTTGCCATTTGGCTCCTATGATGGAGCCTCTCCTTCACCAGCAGTTGTTACAGCACAAACAGCTAGTGTAGCGTTTAGTCCTGCACTAGCCGCAGCAGCAGCAGGAGGAGGAAGGACAGTAGGGCTGCTAGGACCATCAGCAGGCAGTCCCAGGAGCAGCAGCCTGCCTCCTGCAGCAGCAGGAACAGCAGGTATGATGTTGTCTCTATCAGCTGGCATGGGAGCAGCTGGACAGGCTGGCAGTGGCAGCAGTACACCTAGTGCTTCTCCAAGGGCAAAGCTTGCAGAGTTGCAGAGGCGGTTGGTGATGATGGCTGTGGAGAAGGCTACGCTGGAGCGGCAGGTGCAACAAGGGAAGCAGCAGGCGGAACTTCTGCAACAGGAGGTAAGTGTGGACACCCGAGATAGTTGCCTTCTGGTATGCTTCAGCTTCTCAGAACAGCACTGGAGCAAAGGCTTATCCATGGGATCCATTTACTGTGGTCTTCTATTATTTTGTCTTGGTGGCTGTTCAGGAGGACTGCTTCCTGAGCAAGTGAATGAATGGTACCCAGAGCAAATGCTTATGCACGAAGTGGCATGGGGTCAAACGGCTGGGGTAATGTGCTACATTGTTTTGGTGGCTGTCCAGTAATCTACCCTGAGCAAATGAATGTGTCCTTCTTGCAGGCTCAGGAAGCCGAGCAAGCGAAGCTGCAGCTGTCTGCTTACCAAGTACAGCTAGCTGCATCCAGTCAGCAGCTTTCAGCCATGCATGAAGAGTTGATACACTCTCAGCAGCGGCTGGAAGTCACAGAAGGGAAGCTCAGCCAGGTGGAGGGCATTGTGGTGAAGCAGGCGCAGCAGCAGAGCAACCTCCAGGAGAGGCTTGTGGAGGTAAGCTGTAGTCTTTTGCAGACTCATACCATTAGCAACTCACTCTAACTTTGTTGTGGAGAGCCACATTCAATGCCAGCAAAGCTTTCCTTTGGGTTGAGATGCAAAGGTAACCTACCACTGACCGGTGGCAACGTTGTGACAGGTGCAGAGATAAGGTGGACAGCAATAAAGTATGGCTGATGCATATAAGGGATATTCTTAACAGTGCATTTTGCACACCTGGTGCCACATGGATTGCTGACGAGACCAAAGGGCCTGCATGTTTGTTATGAGGACCACTGCACAGCCCTCCATGCCGTGCAGGACCCAAGCATGACTCCAACCGGTTTTTAATGGTGTGAGTGGCCTGCATGTTTGTGATTTGATGGTTACCTTGTAGAGTATATATGATAGCATTGGCCAAACATCATTGCATAGCATTCTGTAGTAATGATGAAGCCAATTTTTCTGGGGTTTCATGCTTCGCAGCTTGACTCTCAGCTTCAGCTGGAGATGCAGCAGAGGGAGCAGGAGGAAGCAGCAGATGCTTTGGGCAAGGTCGCGCTCTGCAGACGTGTACTGCTGCAGTACCATGCCATTGCCCATCACCTCCATGCATGGAGGCAGCAGAAAGCAGCAGCAGAGCAGCTTGGACAAAAAGCCTTGTTGCGCTGGGCCTTTGCTCGGTTTCATAGCAGGGTAAAGTATAATGTAAAAGTGAAGCAGATGGCTTTGCAGCGGGGGCAGAGGGTCAAGCGGGGCGTCATTCAAGCATGGAAACAGAGGGTGCAACGTAAGGGGGAAGCTGTTTATACCAGGGAGGTTGCTGGGCAGCATTGGCGGAGGAGGCTGCAGCGGAGAGTGTTAGCGCATTGGGGCTACTGGCAGCAGCAGGTGCAGTGTTTGAGCCCGTCTGCTTTGTCTTCATGTTCCGATGGGGAGCTTGCAATGGCCGAGCAAGGGGAGAGAGGTGCATGGCAGCAAAGAGGGTGGGGGAGCGACGGTGACGAGAAGGGGAAGGGCCAAGATTGGAGCTTGACTGGGCGGCTAAGGCTGGGCCAGCAAGATGCTTTAGCAGGCCGGGCAGCTGCAGATCTGGGGCTTGAACAGCAAAGGAGGAGAGGGATTGGACTTGTTGGGGTGTGCTGGAGTGCTGATGGAGAATTGAAAAGCAAAAGCAGGTGGAGAGGTCAGATCAGCCCTCTGCAGGGGCCAAGCACTAAGCAGGGCTTGGTGAAAGGCTCACCGCAGAAACAAGTGCCAAGAGTGCGCAGTAGCAGTGGCATAAAAATGCAGGTACTGCAACAGCGGCAGCCGCAGCAGGAGCAGCTAGAGCAAGAAGAACCCGGCTGGGGGCAGCGCTTGCCACCTGCTGGCAGGGAAAGCACAAGGATGCAAAGTACTCTCATGCAATCAGGCTTAGGGAGGGCTTCCTGGGGCAAAGGCAAGTCCCCGTCTGGGGCCAGGTGGCAGCTTGAAGAAGCAAGCCAAAGAGGTTCTGGACGGAGAAGCATAAGCCCCCAAAATAGAATCTCTGGCAAATGCTCACTGAGTCAGGCTGGTGTGGGGGGTGTCTGGCCCTCCTTTAGTGGGTGTGGTGACAGCAGACTCAGTAGCTATGCAGGGTGTGACCAGCTTGGTAGCTTTGAAGGGAGCAGGTGGCCCAGTGGAGCTGGGGGACACAGCGTGCCAGCAGCAGTTCAGATGGAGTTCCACAGCCTTGCAGTGGCAAAGGGCTTTGCTCGCAGCTGGTTGGTACAGAGAGCATGGATGGGGTGGCTGGTGCACATGGAGGTGAGGCTGTGGGATGGTGGTTGGGGGAAAGCTTTGTTCGATCTGCAAGGGTATAGTCTTATAGGGAGCTGCAATGAGGACAGCCTTGTGTTTGACAGGAAGGAGCCACATCCCTGTGGGTTCAGTGCTTTTGATTGTGCCTTTTGGCATTCTGCTACTTTGAATCTACAAACCGCATGGTTGTCACCAGCCTTGCTTGTAGTCAGTGTAGGGGTGTACTGCTGGCTGCCTTTGGGGTCCGCCCATTAAAAAGCTCAGTCCTATCAAGCACGCACTTCTAGTACATAGAATCCATTTCATTGAATCCATAAGGTTTTGGTGGCCTTCTGCGGTACCAATTTATCTATGTTAGGCATGTGTTGTCCATATATATGGCTGCATACCAAAGGCATCCCAATAGATTGTTCCACCTTGCTGTTTCAGCTTGAGGTGCGGGCTTTTGGCGCTTGTGCTATGGTAATGCATTGTAATGATACGTGAAAGTCAGTTGATGTTCAAATGCCATGTCTACTGGATATTGGACCACATGACAGCAATGCATTATCATTCTCGTCTTCACCACTGCCTTGGTGCTATCTCTCACATATTCTCACTGCTGGAGTCATGTGGGGGGTGCTGCACGGCCCAAAAGCTGTGCAGTGATCTATCTCAAATATTCTCACTGTTGCCTGTTTCTGTGTAGACCTGCTGGCATGCCAAGAAGGTTCTGCAGCTAGCAATCCGGCGACATCAGTACAGAGTGAAGTTGTCAGTATGGCGGGCATGGAGGAGCAGCCTCTGGTCTGAGCATGAGATGCCCAATGGCGGCAGTAGCAGCAGCAGAGAGGGGAAGTTGCTGGACGTACGGCAGCTTGAAAGCCTAAGCGAAAAGTTCAGGCTTCAAAAGCAGCAGCAGTGGATGGCACGCATCCTTCAAGCATGGTAAGTAGCCATACTAAATACCCAGCCGATATATGTGTGTGAGGTTTTGTAACAGCATGTATAGGGTGCATGTGTATGAGAAGTCAAGGTTGGAAAGACGGTACAGATATTGTTACCAGCAGCTTTTAGAGCATGTAAACCACGTCCACAGTTTTCAAAGCCGCAAGCACGGTCAAATACATATAGACCTCCCCATTGCGTGCTTGTTTCAACTGCTTCAGTAAGGCCCAGGACTGTATCAACCAATTCCCCATGAAGCGTCTATCTGTTCAGGGGCTTGTCCAATTGCCATGTCAGGTTGATGAGTGCATGAATGTTTGTGTGTATGTCTGTAAACGTTGGCTACAAGCATCAGTAACCTTGAAGTATGGAATTAGTGTCTGTTCTGACCCCGCAGGTGGTTACTGGGACAGCGGCGAAGTTTTGGTTATGCCACTGCTGCTGGCATGGCTCAGAAGCTGGAGCAGCAGCTGCAGCAGAGGGTGGTCCATGGCTTCCGCTTGGCACTGCTGCAGCACAAGCAGCAAGAGCAGCTGAGCAGGCATGCTAGGAGGCATTGGGCAAGGCGTGTGGCTGCAAGGGTGCTGGGGAGCTGGAAGGGAGTGCTGCAGGAGAACAAGAGGCTCCTTGAGGTTGAAACAGCTAAGAGGAAGCAATTAGCATGGAAGGTGGGTGCAACTAACTACATAGCTGCTGTTAGTATTAGTAAAGGTCCTATCTGCAACTTGAAATGACCTCTTTTGCTGGCCAAAGCAATAATCATGTTCCCTCTTTAGGATGTGTTATGGAGGAGGGAGTCCCATCAATGGTAGGGGTTGCCAGGGTTTTTTGAAGGAAGGAGCCATGCTGAAGCATTTCTCCAGACCACCTCTTTGGATGGTCTGGGCTGCATGCCCAAATCCGCCTTTTTGCATCCTGATTTACTCAGGTGTTGCTCTAGCCCATCCAACCCTAACCTTTTCACTGACAGTTGCTGATTTCCTGTCCATCCAGGTCCTCCTGAACTGGCAAGCTGTCGCAGCGCGAGCGCTTAAACGCTCAATCCGTGACAGGCAACTCCAGCGCCTGCAGCAGCGGCGGGACGCCAAGCTTGCACAAAGAGCAATCAGCAGCTGGAGGCTAGCAGCCCGTACAGCAGCTAAGCTTCGGCTGCAGCGGCAGTTAACCGTCGGGCAGCAGCAGCTCTCAGAGGCTCAGGTCAACCTGCAGCAGCGTCAGGAGCTGCTGGGGAGCCTGGCTGGGGAGGGGAAAGCTTGGAGGGAAGAGAAGCAGCGGATGCAGATGGAGCTGCAGGAGGCTTGGGGGAGGCAAGAGGCTTTCCAGACGGTATGTAAGGGACCATAGGTTGGTTTGGCCATTGGCATAGCTGGTCTTTGTTTTGATTAATTGATGTAATAGGCCCTTGTGCTTTAGCTGTACTGCTCCCAGCACAAGGTGTTGTAACAATATGGCATGATTGCCTACGATCTTTTAAAGTAGGCTGACGGCTGAGAATTGACCATTCGAGCAGGCACATGTGTATGGCTCAAATGTGTTTGATTGCAATGTTCCAGAGTTGTGTTTTGATTGTGCAGGTTGGCAGTCCCTTTACACAAACGGGACGAGCATAGACAACTTGTGATGTATGCAGCTTCTGTCTGCTGCTGCCTGTATCAAAGCATTACCCAAATTCGACAAAACAACTCACTTGGAAACATCTATGCGCCACTGTTCAATTTGTTACAGGCTGCTGGAGAGCAAGCACAGCAGCAGCAGACCCTGGCAGACAGCCAAGCCAAGCGGCAACAACGAGAGCTAGACAAAGCCCATAAGAAGCTGGCAGCTCTCCAGGAACAGCTGTCAGCAGCTGCAGCAGCCGGTCAAGGGCTGGAGCAGCAGCTCCAGGCATCCAAAGCAGCAGAGGCAACACTGCAGCAGCAGCTAGAAGCTGCAGCACAGCAGCTGCTGCAGGAGCGGCAGGGGAAGCAGCAGCAGCAGGTGGTGGTGCAGCAAGGGAGGCAGGAAGTGCAGCAGGCACGGGGCCATGTCCAGGAATTGACTCAGCAGCTGCAGCATGTCTTACAGGGCTTAGACCAACAAGGGGCTGAGATGGCGGGGGTAAAGGAGGAGCTTAGGGTTTGTCAGGAGCAGCTAGCAGCAGCGAAGGTGGCTAGCAGGGATGCCAGCTTAGCGTCTGCGCAACAGGGGTTGATGTTCCAGCAGCAGAAGAGCGAGCTGCAGATTAAGCTGGAGCAGCAGGAGTCAGCAGCTAGGCAGCTAAGGGCACGGTGCCAAGCCCTGGAGCAGCATCTGAAAGCAGCGGTGGAGGGAAATGCTGGGACAGCACAGGGGTTGGAGTTGCAGCTGCGGCAGGAGCTGGCGGAGAGGCAGCAGCAGGTGGAGCAGTTGCAAGAGGAGGTGGCGGGGGTGAAGAGGGAAGCAGCTGTGGCAGCAGCACAGTCAGCACAGCAGATGCTACAGTTAAGGGATGCGCTTGCAGATGCTAAAGGAGTGGTGCAGCAGCAGAAGGGGGTTATCAATCAGCAGCAGCGGCACATGCTGATAGCAAGCTCAGGGGGTGTGGGGAGTTCAAGCGTCAGGGGTGGATTGTCACCCAAGGTACAGGAACTGCTGAGTCAGGTTTCTCGAGGGGCATTTTTAGGAGGTGGCTTGGGGTTGGGTGGTAGTGGTAGTAGGCGGCTTATCGGCAGCTCACAATGGCTAGCTAGTACCTCTGCCACAAACACCCTTTCAAGGCCTCTGGTTAATGGAGCAGGACGAGGAGAAGGAGGAGGGGGTTTTAGTCCTAGGGGTACACTTGCGTTGTCATCAAAGGGTGGCTCTGTGTACGACGGTGCAGTGGGAATTGGAGGCTTTCAGGGAACAGGCAGTTGGTTGGGTCATGGCAGCTTAGGAGGCCGCGGAGCTGGTGCATGGGGCACTGTAGCAGATCGGGGTATGGATGCCACTGTACCTCGTGATACCATTGACACAGCACGAGGGGCAGCAGCGGAAGCAGCAGCATGGGCTGGAGGAATTGGTGGCAATGCTTGGCAGAGTATGAAGGACACAGCATGTATCAGCGAGTGTCGAGAGGCAAATGGGATGTTTGGTGGTTTGGGTGGTACAAGAGACGAGGCCAGCACTAGGTACGGTGGCCGGAAGGGGAATGTATGCTTAAAAGAGCAGTTGACAAGGATAGATACGGCCCTTGAGAAGGTGCGGGCAGGGAGTCCTACTCAGCAGCTGCATGGATCTGCGGCTGGTGGGGAGGAGGTAGGAAGAGGGGGTTTGGGAAGCAGGCGGCATGATTATGAGGACTGGGAGGGGCGGCATGCTTTGGGTGGAAGTGCCCTTCTAGCATCAATTGGCGCAGGAGCAGCAAGGGAGATAGGGGCAGGGACATGGGATGAGGGTGCAGGGGCACAATGTGGCGAGGAAGGAAGTGGGGGCTTGAATGAGGACTTTTCTGAGCAGGAGTTGGGGCAGCTGTGCACTGTGTCACAGCTGATTGATTGTGCTAAGGGGCTGTTGGGCGCACTGCAAGAGGGAGATGCCCAGGGTTGACAGTGGGTGCAGCACCATTGATATCACTCACGCTCCAATAGCTGTGTGAGTACAGTAATTTGTGTAGCTCTGCTTTCTGGTCCCCTGCTACATGGCATCGATGGCATAAACAGTAAAGCTATGGCAGATTAGTAGGTGCTCAGAGAAGATCGGGAGAAACAATTGACATAAGTTGAGCGAAGTTGCGGTAGCACATGATAGCGGCATAGGTCTGACAAGCGCTTGGATCCTCTTGGACTTTTACCTTGTGCGAGGTGTCACTAAGTTTGGATAAGGCCGGGTACCATTAGGGTGACATGCAATGCATGCTCGTCTCCTGGTTCTATCTTTGTTACTAGTGGCAGTGTCACCCCTGTGGTGAACTGTGGCACCGCATGCGTGGCAATGTGTTTGACACTGTAAGGTTCACACACACAGTGCTTCACTTGTGGAATCGATTACAAGCTGCTCCAGGCTGGTAGGGTAGGGTGACACCTGGTGAAGTAAGGAATCAGTTTCTATTAGTATGACGAATAAGTCCGGGAGGGCAAGAAAGGTGATCGGAGCATCTTCAGTATTCTGCATGATTCATCTACCCTTGGTTTTTTGGCGCGATTTGGACGCGAAGCGTTCGAAAGGCCATCGGGAGGAAATGGATAGAGGCTGGTACGGGCGGCAATGTGATTAGGCATTCCGCTAATATGGTCATCGGCGTTTATTAGGTGTTTCTCTTGTGGTTGCTCCTTTTTGGCACACTTTCCCACCGGAGGAAGGCCATTGGCATTGCTTGACATACAGGTCAGGACTAGAACAGCAATGCATTTGGTGGAGGTATAAAGCGCCGATGGCCGCAGTCCGTGGAATCCACGGGGTGTGCTCCAGCTGAAGGCGCCCAGGACAGGCTGAATGATTATTATCCTGCAATACATGCTGATGGCTGCTGCATGGAGCTCTCATATGTTGTATCTTCTATGCTACAGAGGCCAGCCTGAGGAGCAGCACACACAAGAACAGATGATAAGATCCAGCCAGTTGTTATGGCCTCGCAAATAATCCTGAGGCCATCCTGAGTGGTTGATGGCCTCAGGATTATTTGCCATAGAGTCATGGTCTAATTCTCAAACCAGTACTTCTAGAATCTGGTGCACCTTGGGGCTGCTGTTCCACCCAGCCACGGGATGCCCAGCTTCGGATTACATTCCCCACAAAACTCAAGGATGCTTGCAGAACGAAAAGTGAATGTATCAGAACTTTCATTTGGGCTATGGTTGAATATCCCAAGCAGTCCTGCTAACATCTTTTGACCTGAGGCTGCTGTTCCACCCAGATGCCGGAAGCTCAGCAAAATGAAGATTTCACCTTCGCGGTTCAATCACATACCAAATCGGTAGGTTGAAAGGAGGACATGAAAGGATGTCTTTGCTGAATTCTTGGCTCCATACCCGCAGTATCTGCTTGTCCGCCACCCCCTGTCCCTGCCTGCTCCAGTTCTTGCTCCCCGCACACATCCATAGCAATTCAGCCTATGGCATATCACTTTTTGTGCTGCAGAAGTGAGAGGCATAAAGTATATACAGTCACAAGGGATGCCACTCAGCTGTGTATTGACAGACTTTGTTACTACCTGCCCCCAGGTTAGGGTTTAGGGGTGGGTCCGCCCAGCAGGCTTACCACTGACTGCTTATGGCTATGGCATATCAGAGGAATAGCGCCGGTGAGTTGTGAAGACTCTCAGAAGGCAAATGCCGTCAGAATGGGGTGAGGTGGGGGGCACAATAGGGGGTGCGGGCTGAAGCGCTTAGCATTGGGACTTTTGGCTCTCAGCTGCAAAGATGCCTGTAGCATCCCATGTGCTGAACTGACCTCCGCAGGCTTATCATGGATTCTTTGTGGCTATAGCATATCATGGAAATGGTGCCAGTGAGGGTTGGGTATGGTCAGAAGGCAAATATAGTAAATGACGTCAGATTGGGGTGCGACGGGGTTGGGGACGGTCAGAAGGCAAATATAGTAAATGACGTCAGAATGGGGTGCGACTGGGGCCACGATAGGGCCCGCCCCTGCCGAGATGTCCATAGATCCCATTTTAAACACCCCTGAGATGCACCCCACCATCTGCAGCCATATTATGAATCATGAAGGCTATGCATATCATGGGAATCAGATGTGCTGTTTGTTGTATCTAACTAGCCAGTTTGGTTTTTTTAAATGCTCTAAACCAGCATCTGCTGGCTGGGACATCCAGCCCTGCTTTGTAAACACCTTCTGCTTTGGTGGGTAATCCTTCCTCTCATACCTCAAATCTGGATTACCAGGCACGGCTTCTGAATTCACGCAAGTGCACTATCTGTTGCTAGCCTCTGCAAACACTTGAACAAGAAATCTGGGTTACCAATCACATCCTCTATGTCCTCCCTGCCAGACACATTTAGGGTCTGCACGTTGATGTCGGTGGTGTTGTGAGACTCAGTGGTTGACTGTGTTGTAGGATTGGAGCAGGGTTTATCGATAACCTTGCAAGGAAAAGTGGCTCAGGAGGAGCAACCAGAAGTGGCAGCAGAGGAGTGCGTAGCAGCTGGCGATGGCCCAGCACATGCTGACAAACAACACCGACCTCCATGCAGCAGCAGTGCTCTGGCTGCTGTGGCAGCATTGAAGCTGGACGCTGAAGTGGAGGTTAAGTATATGATGATGAGGCAGGGCGCCTTCTTGGAGTCACTGAACCAGTCCCTCAATGCGGCTGTGGATCTACTTTGAGAAGGTGAGGCCAGCCCCTGGCTGCTAGACCCGCACTGATTTAACATAATTTTTATGGTGCTGCTTTTCAATTCGGGGTGGAATTGACATTCGAAGTCATTACAGTCTTGATATTGATGATGGGCAAGGAAGCCATGATCACTAGCATTTAGTGACCATTCTTTTGTGTGCATTTCTACTAGCTGGCATCTGAAATACGCAGCGAACGGCAGCATGTGGATGAGCCCATCATAGCAGCTGGATGTCATGTTCCAAGAAGCCTGCATGATGAGAGGTTCGGAAATTGGGAGTGCTTTTCCAATACCAGTATTTTGTGCAGCAACACGAGGGTGTATGATGTCAGACTTGTCATGCACCCGCCCACAATCCATTTCTGTCTCATACTGCAATGCATGGGCTGAAACTGCTGCTGGCGCTGGAACCTAAACAACCAAACATCAAGAGCCTGAGGGCGAGATATCTCAATTATGATGTGACCACAGGTTTTCAGTTTATGCTGCTGTGTGACATTCATGTCGCTGCCCTCCTGCAGGCCAATGGTACTATACTATTCCGGCCATCCCGGACTGTGGCCCCCTGAGCCCGCCCATGGAAGGTGTGCCAGAGACACACACTCCCAATGTGCCTGGGGCGTATTGCTCCACAAGATCGTGTAACGACCAGGACTTGACAACGTACTTTTCAGAGGAACAGCATACACCCATCGACAGTTGACAACCCTACTTGCTCGTCCTGCCCCTGCATTCGATCAGCAACTCGCTGCCTGGAGCCACAGGGACCAACCGTAAGTCTTGCGCCTGTCCAGTGCCTTCCATGCCGCTTTTTATTCAATCTTGTTGTGTATGACACTGTAAAGATCGCGAGAGATGCGCGATGGACCCCACACAATTGCGCGTGACATTCATCCCCGGGCCCTAATACAAATAATTCAACATAAACACTCTGAGAGAAATTGGGACACTGACAGCGTCCATGTACGGGTCGGCCGCTAGGCCCGCCCGAGCAGGGCATGCGGGGCGAGGAATAACTTCCTGAAGCCCGTTCCAGAGCCTCGCTCTGGAACCAGAACCAGGCATGTGGAAAGGCTCTGGAACCGAAAATTGGATGCTGTTTTGGCCCAGGCCATGTCGATGCGAAGCATCGACCCAAGCAGGAGGTGGGGGTCCAGGGGGAAGGAACAGCCCCCCTGGGGCTTCGCCCCAGAAGCTAGCAACAAACTGCACTTATAAACACCAATTCCACATAGCAAATTGCTACTTTTCCACTGAGATGAGCATCATACACTGTGTTAGTAACTTGCTGGAACCAGCATGTGACAGGTTGGCCACAGGGCGGTCCACGGCTGGAACCGGGAACTTTGATGCTCTGCCTGTTTACTTTCTTAAACATAAATGGTTGTAAATCAGGTCTTGCTGCTGCTGCTTAAACCCCAGCCTTATGTTCCGGCCAAAACTTTTGCAACCAACTGTACTCTTTTTGCATCGCTGGAACCGCGGAACTGAGCAAATTTGGCCTGGAACGCGGAACTGGAACGGGCTTCAGGACGGTAGAGGAAGCGAGTCACGGGCTTTAACACAGAACTGACCACTAGGGTACATGGAGACTGGGCAGGCTGAAGTTTGGCAGCTTGCAGCAGACGAAAACATGATTCAAGCGCACTGAAGAGGTTCTCAGGGACAAGATTGCCGGTCTAATTTTTCGTCACTTCCTTAGGCTGCGGGAGCAGCCTAAATCAGCGGAGAAAGACTTTAAAGGGCCTGTATTACGAACCAGGGATAGCGAAACCCGAGATCAAGTTGGCAGCGAGCTTGTTTCATGAAGGGTTACTGGCTTGTGAGCGAAAACGTTAGGTGACTCGTCCGTGGGCTACATATAACCTTAGACAGCGACCTACATACACCTCGCACAGTGTCAGCAGTCTGCGCAAGCCTGTGTTGCTGCCGGACTCCCGTTGGCTCCCGCTTCCGGGTATCTTCCGGGTAAGTTCACCGCAGTGAGCTACCGGGCACCCCCGTCAGGACCAAGCAGGGAACTTCTTCTGTGACCGACCGGAACGATAACATACACATACTCAACTCATCCCTGTCGATAAATGCCTGTGCAGGATAGAGGCATCCTCTTACACACTGAGCAACTGAAGAAGCCGGTTCCATGCACTGATAATTTGAGGGTAACCCTCAATTAATCATATTTACCTTGTGACAGTCCTGGTGGCTGCTTAAGAGGAGCACGATGATGCTCCCTCTGCAGGAAAGTAGGACAGACATCATAATAGAGACAGAATCCCTGCACGAAGAGCTACAGAGGCGGCAGTCTAAGGAGCAAGCAGAGAAAGACAAGTTGTTTGCAGCCTCAAAGTTCAGCAGGCGCACATTAAAGGTATGTGGTCTGAGACGCTTCCACATATAAAGCGCCAACTCAATTAGGTTCCACAGTCACTTGAATGTAGCTGGAGCGTGAGCATTGATCCTTCAGGCGCACACTGTGTCACTGACTATGTGCTGCAACCTATGGTAACTGAGCGGTGGGCAGCAACATGTGTTACCTCTGTTGTGGTGCAGCCTCTGCTACTGGGTCATAGAGTCCTGCACTCCTAGGCTGTAGAGTTTTCTGCAACCATTGCTGGTTGCACAGTCAGTTGCTTTCACCAGATTAGTTGGTCCCTGCCGTTAGATGATGTCTGTGACACCTGCTGGTTGACTTAAGGTGTGCTATGATGACTGTCCTGACACCGGAGCCCCCATTTAAACATGAATAAGGCATCAATGGTCTTATATGGTAAACCCCAGTGCCAATATCACCCAGGCAGTGGAGGGGATGTGGCCTTGAGAGTATTCTTATGTGATACCGGTATTCCACTTCGCAGTTACTATCATTGGCAACCCTCCAATCTAACTTTATTCCCCTTGTCGGTGGCAAATGTGCCACGAAAAGTGACTTTTTGATGGCTATCTGCTTTTTTGCCCCCAGGGAAGTATCAGGAAGCATCTATACAGTGACAGAGGCGCCAAGACTACTGTAAATGAGTCTATACCATTGTGGGCGGCATTTGGGAAAGCCAATGGGCCCCTCCAAAGCCAAGGCAAGGACACACAGTGGGGCTGGGGCGTCCTCCACAGCACTGAGCGGCTCATGCCACAAGGTGTTCAGGCAGCTGCTTTTTCCAGTGATGGGACCAGGTTTGCAGTAGGTGAGCGGCGATGGCCATTGGGCACACTTTTCAATATATATGGTCTTCTCTGCATAGTTCTCTCTCTCTCAATAGATATGCTCTTGAATATCTCAGCTGGTCAGCCCAAGGAAAGAGTGTGTTTGCAGCTGCTCGCTGCCATCAGGTACGAGAAGGTCCGGCATTGTATCGCAAGTAGCACCCTGAGCTGCGCATCTGTTAGCTTGTTTTTAAAGGCATACAGCTATAAAACCAACTGACACCATTTTCCGTGCTCGCAGCTGGTCTCGTGGCCTCACATGAACACAAGCAGCAGCCCTTCGCCCCCACTGTGATTGTCTACGACCTGATAACACTGCAGCAGCTGGCATGCCTGTCATTGCCCATCAGTAGCCTCACTGACCCCACGTACCAATGGCCGCTACTCTTTGTACCCAAAAGCTCGAACCAAGTGCTCACAGCAACGGCAGAGGGGAAAGTGATTGCCTGGAACCTTGAGAGGGACGATGCAGAGCCAACCCGAATCCTTGCAGAACACTCGTTCTCAGTGGACCGCCTGTGTGCCTCATATGATGGATCCTTGGTGGCTTCAAGCAGCATATCAGGCCATGACAGTCAGGTGGAGGTGCATGAGCTGTCGACGACCAGACAGCTGTTCTTTGGGCATGATGTAATGTGAGTTGTCTTTTGAGGACAAGAAGCACGTCGAAATGACATCCTTCAAGGCAACACTGTCACACTGTCACACTGGCCCTTTCATAGGCCTGCTGCTGGGCACCGCCATCTCCACCTAGAGTAAAACCACCAATAATTGTATTACATGTAGTGTTCTTGTGAGTCCACATGTTAATAATGTCCAATGAAAATTAGAAGCATAATAACTTACTGCCTACCATGTCTTGATATGCTCTTAGTGTGCCTCAGATGTATGTTTGGATATGGCTCAGATGTATATAGTAATACCCAAGCACTGATGTCAGTAACTGATCTTATAGGATCCATCTGAGCGTAGTCTCAGTGGCCAGACTCAGTGAAAGCTTAGACGATATACTTTGATCCTGAAGCAGCTGTGCGTGCTGTGAGCACATTCTCAGCTGCCTGTATGCATGCTATTCAATGGCCCAAAGAGAACATGTGGCATGTGGATGCGACCCTGTGTGCCGCAGTCCGTCCATGCTCAGTTGCATTTATTTGATATGTTAGTTTGTTTAGCTGCTCAGGCGTGCCTGTTTGTTGCTCATGGAACTGACTGTCTTGCTGTCCCTCTGCCACAGTCCTAGTCCTCAACTCCTCCAGCTCATTAAGTTTATTGATCCGCCCCAGCCAGTGGTCCACCTCTTTGCCTTTCCTCTCTCGCTCTATTGCTAATGCAGGGTGGTTGACGTGTGCTTCGCACACCATCCGCTTTGGGGCAGCAACTCTCTCATGGCGGTGGTGGAGACTGTGCCGGACCACGGTAAGGCGGCACTAAGTCTGTGGGATGGATCATCTAGACAGCACAATAGCAGCAGCAGCAGCACAGACCCAAAGGGCAGTACACGCATTATAGCCAAACGGTTGTGGCAGTACAGGGACTTTGACAGTGCAGCATCCGCTTCCGAAACAGCAATCACCTTCACCCCAGATGGGCGGCGGCTGGTTGTGTTGTGCTCAAGCTGCCTGGTGGTGTGGGACCTTTCGTACCGCTGTTTTCCCCACAAACTGCAGGAAGTTGAGGACGTATACCATAATGCTCCCTCTCCCGGCCCCTGCTTCCGCCCACAGTTCTCGCCCAACTGCAGCCATCTGGCAGTGTTTGATGAGGGAGTGGTGCTGTACAACTTGAATGGGCAGCAGGGGGAAGCGGTCGGGGAGTGCCCCATTCGGCGGAGCGCTCCAATCTGCAGGTCAGATGGCAGCGTAACAGAACTTGCTGTCAGGTAAGCTGGGAGTTATGTCATTGAGAAACATGCCTATAGCTAGTTGCACATGGTCTGTGGTGTTTGTGTGAATATCTACCACACCTTCTGCTTGGAAAACGGATGGTGATCACGTGGGAATACTGCAAATCGGTGCAGGGCCTGTGCTTAACATGATCTTAACTGAGCAGTTTAGGTAGACTCATGGGCTTTAGCATCCCCCTTGCTTACCTTTTTCATCTCTTCATGTGCCAGGTGGTGGCCTGACAGGAGCAGGCTGGTGATCAATTGGACTGTGTCAGATGAGGAGGAGAGCAAGCACACAGCCACTCAGGTTTACAGCTGGGAAGCGAATGAAAGCTTGAATCAGCTCATCTACGATGTGCAGCCTTCGGCATCGCTCAACAGTTACGCATTCTCACCAAATGGCCGCTTCCTGGTGTTTGGCATGGGTCCGGGCTCTGGTGCCACTACTCAGTTTGGGTTGCAGGCGTTCACAGAGGCTGTGCCTGCCCTGCAAGTCCTGGGCAGACTTCACCCAAAGGAGACATTTGACGGTGAGCACTGCACAACTGTGTTTCTCGCTCTTCGCAGGGTGATTGCTACTGCCTTCCAAAGTTGTCAACATCCGACTATCTGTGAGTTTTCGGTTACCTTTTGGCCCGCAGTTCCCACATGACACAGCTTCAATGCAGCTTTGCAGTTTATTCCTAGTGCCGATTTACAGCAGCAGCAGCAGCAGCACCTGTAGCACCAGACTGCACAAAACAGCTCACAGCCTGTAGGTTAGTAATAATCTTCCTTACAGGGCATTTATCTCTCTTTAAGTCACTAGATGCCTCTGATGTTTATCGGTGCGATGCCTTCTGCTGCAGGGGTGCTGCTTCTGCCTACACATGCAGACTCCAGGGTGCTTCTGCACGGTAACACCGGCATCCAATGCCTTGGGACCTCCATCACCCATGATCCAAGATGCCGTATGCAGGAGGACTGGTCCGGCCAGCTGCAACGGTGTGGGTTTGCCGTGTCGCATTCTGGAGACATGGTCGCGCGCTTGAAGAGCTTACGCACCAACAGCCACAGCCACAGCAGCAGCAGCAGCAGTAGCCACAGCAGCAGCAGCTTCATGTCGAAGATGGACTTAACAATGTATGACGTAGTTTGGGAGGTTGGTAAGGAAGGTGGGGCGCCGCAGCCGCGGTTAGATGCACACAATGTATCGGGGAAAATGTCATACTGCTGCAACAGCAATGACACTGTCAGTGCTTTGGCGTTCAGCACAGATGGAAAGATGCTGGCTGTGCTGGTGGGCACGCGGAGCTCGTTGGATGGCACCTTGAAAAGCTGCACTATTGAGGTGATTGGGGCTTCAGAGGGCTCTAGGTTTCTTTTACGCCTCTTTTACACAGGGCTGGGTGAAGCTTGGAATATAGATAACTTGCCGCCGAGTGTGCAGCAGATTTTTGTGATCCCTCCTGAACTTCACTTCAACTCATGTTTGCACTATGGACTGGAGAAGAAAGTGCAAGTTAGACAGCTGCTGTTGCTCCTTCTAATGGTGATATCACTTTTCATGCTGAAATTGCATTTAGCCCATATGACCTAGCACACATGAGCATAAGAGGAGTCTGGGACATAACCGCCCTGAAAACACCCTTATTCCTCATGCTGCAACATGCAGATTCATGCCTGAGCACTGCTTGATACTCCAAGTCTAAGTACGAATGAAGCATGCAGCCAGCTACACAGTCCCAGCGTTCGGCCGCCAGGCACATGCATGTTGTAGCCCAGCTACTGTTTCTTCTTCTTACCCCTGCATTTGCTGCATGCCTCCTCCAGATCCGCTCCACCGAGAACCTTGAGGAGCTGGTTCCGCACATTGATGTTCATGACCTCTTCTGCCAGATTCCTACTGGCCATGTCAGCGGACCTACTACCCTGTGCTTCACCACAGATGGGTCTAAGTTGCTGGCCTGCACAGGTAACACCGTCACACCAAAACAGGCGTGCTAAGGCGCTGTCTACGCATCAAGCATCATGCCGTTCTTCCAGCATACATACCTGCTGGGCTCCACTGCATGCATATAGATCACATGACACGAATATCACATAGCTTGGACCATTGACCCAAAAGGTCAACTTTGTGGTCAAATTGTTGACCAAGACAGTATGGGCATTGCTGGAAAGCTCTTTTCATGGATGCACCACCCCTGGGATCAGAACTAGTCGCAATGTTGTTTACATGCCCACATTGCCGCAGACCATATAGAGTGCAAGGTCTTGTGTGATGTTGTAAAAGCCATTTTGCATTCTTCTTGTCTATGCCAGTCTAGCTGTGGCCATCGTTCTTATACCTGCAAGCTTGCTTGTCCTAATCATAGGCCCCTGTGATTATATTAGAGTGCACTACAAGAATTTATGCCTGACACAGCACTGGTCTGGGCAGCATGTAGTATGCCAATACGGGGGGGTGGTGTCTGCAAGGGTATGGCAACGCCTTGTTGAATCTCCAACCTTGATTGTCAGTGCAGCTTCTTTACCATGCGTCATACTAATACATCCCCTGTCCCCCATCCCCAACTGCATTTGCAGAGGGCCGCTTTGTATGCCTGAGCACAAAGGCTTGGCGGCAGGATGAGTCCTTCTTGCGGCCCCTGGAGGAGTTGCTGATAGATGAAGCCACTAATTCCCTGGCACAGCTGTTCTGGTCCTCCGGTGCAGAGAGGGTGGCAATCTGCCTACAAGATGAGAGTGCATGCAGCAACAGCCGCACGGGAGCACTTGCTCGGCAACAAAAGGCAGGCAACAGCTTTTATGGTGGTGGAGCAGGCAGCTCCCAATTGATTGTGCTGGACAACAACACAGGGAGAATGGCGATGAGGAGCTCGGTGGAAGAGGGCTGGGATATTTGCAGCATTTCCTGGTCACCTGACAACACGCTGCTGGTTGCTGCAGCAAACAAGGGCATCTGTGTGTGGGAGGCTTGTACTGGTGAGCGGGAAGGTTATGGATTTGGTTGTTCAAGTAAGTCAGTGTAACCGCAAATCACAAGCGGTCACTTGCTGAAGCACTGCATGCCCCAAGGGCTGAAAGGAACAGCTTCACAACAGTGGGTCACCACAAGGAACAGTTGTGTGATGGGTGAGGAGGCATTGCTACTCTCTATGCAAATGGATAACGTGGCCCGTAAAAGCTGCTTTGCTTAGTTGGCCCATGGGTCTGCTATTGCCTCCCTGTAACTTCAGGTGACCTCTGCTGCATGATCAAAAGCGCTGGAAGTCGGCCACCATGCTGCCAGGAAACCTGCAACTGCTTGGAGTGCACAGCTACAGCTTTTTTGCCCTGACTGCCCTGCTGTCTGCATAGGGGTGATGTAAAGGTCACGCATGCACGGAAGCTTCAATTATGGCGGCTTACATGCAACCAACCACGCTACCGCTTTCGGCCTTATTGGCACTCATGAGGTGCAAATACTGATATGCCAATCCATGTTGCAACTTCAATGTATGCATAACATTCACACAACAAGCCACCAAATCGCAAACTGAACTGTGCAGGGGTTGGCTGCTAAAACCACAGGTCTGCACACCAGGGCTGAAGTGTGTAGCACTGAATTCAAATTCAAAAAACCCAAATGGTGGGTAAAATTGCACTTTTTTGCCACTTTCACCCCACACAAAAAAGATTCAGTTCCTTTTTTTAATGCATTGGCTGGGCAGTAAGATGGCACAAGCCGATAAAGCTGATTGGGTGGCAACTTTATCATCTCCAGGTGACCTCTGCTGCATGATCAAGAGCGCTCTACCCTGCAAGCTGGCCACCATGCTGCCAGGAAACCTGCAACTGCTTGGAGTGCACAGCCACAGCTTTGGGGGTGACCGCCTGCTGCTGTGGAGCATGGGGGCCAACTGCTGGCATGCCCCTGGGCCATCCAGGATCAACTCAGAGATGGAGCTGCTGCAAGTTGTAAGCGAGCCCAAGGCAGACTCCGGTGCACAAAGGGTAACCTCAATGAGCGCACGCGAGCGGCGGCGGGAATGGGGGGGCCGGGGGGTGCACCGCATGTGGGATGCCGTGCGAGCGTGCATGAGTGTGTGCATGCATAGTGCGCCCATGCGTGCGTGCATGCGGTTAGGGAAGTCAGCAGAGCAGCGGCCTCGGTCAGGCGCATGCAGTCAGGATGACCGCTGTCAGTCTAAGTGGAGCGAGGAAGCTGCAGGACAGCTGGCACATGTGATTGGCCCCTTTGCCAAGCTAGCAGCGTTGGAGGAGGATGAGCAGGGTTACACACTATTCATGCAGGTGGTGAAGAAGCGGAGGCCAGACAAGTGGGACCTGCTGGACAAGGTGCGGGCTGGAAGGTCTGATGCTGATAGAGGAGGGGCATGGTACCTGTACTTGCAGCACACGGAAGGCATAAGTCTCCCTGGGCGTCAAGGGTCATAAGGAAGAAAGCGTGCTCACCTCTTGTGTCCTTGCCAAGTGAGCATGTCTATGCTAGGCAAGCGTAGCGTGCTCCTGCTTGCCTTCCTCTTTATTCTCTCACAAAGCCGTCACCGCTTGGCCTTCTATGTTTCCTCTCCCCTACTTCCTTCCTCCTCTCACTTTTTTCACTATCGGATGATTGGCCTTTCACCCCTCTCCCCACCTTACCTCAGTACTTTACCATTTACATGAATTTAGTCCTCCCGCCGTTCAAAAATCCAGCCTTAAACTTGGACAAGGGAAGATTACCTGCTTTTGGGTGCTCCATATATAACGATCATTTAAAACTTGTCACCATGTTTCATGTATGCAACAGGCATTTGAGAGCTGCAAGTGGCGCAAGATGGTGTCCGTAGTAGCGGGCCAGGCAGCAATTGAGGAATTGTTCAGCAAGGATGGGCGAGCTAGCAAACAGTACTCAGAGCTGGTGACTGTCCTCTGGGACTCCCTGATGGCTGGCGAGCTGCTGCCACCAGGACAGGGCCCCCACTGGCCACTCATCCAACATGTTTGCGGAAGGGACCACACCGGCAAGGCCCTCGCATACCTTGAGAGGTTGCCGAGGGTGATTGGGGAGGTGCAGCAACTTCTGCCCGCCCAGGAGGAGGTGCTGCTCGTCACAACAACCTACCACACCAAGACATGGCAGCAGAGGGACCGGGAGTGGGTCAAGCCGGAGATGGTTAAGGGCAGCTGGCTCAAGCTGCTGCTAGAGCAGCGCAGGTTTACTGCAAAGATGCTGCCGCTGGCGAATGTGGCGAGGGCATCTGTGCCTGGCAATGACTCGCTGCTACGGGTGCTGCTGACGTGTGAGCTGCCACCTAGCTACTTTTGCACAGAAGCAGGTGAGGGCAACAGCAAGGGGCCAATGACATGCAAGGGTATGCTGGGTGAATCAAGTTGTACAGCATTATTGGGCCATGAGCTGAGTTGCAAATGCAGAAAGTGTCCCCTTACTGGATTCCCTGCAGCAGCCGAAGTGCCAATCTACCGGTAGCTGTTCTTGTTTGCATGTTGTTTGAAACTGCAAGAGGGATTCTGTCTGATGTTGCTCGGGTAGCTGGCTGAAGCAAAGGGTGCTTGCATATGGAGCTACCTTTGTAAGATTATGCCCTGCCTGCTGCAGTTAAAGCAATAATCCAGGAGCAGTGGCAGGCCTACGGCGAGTGGGAGGTGAAGCGTGAGCTGATACTGCATGCGCTGCTGCTTGGCCTGTTTGGAACCTACTGCTTCCTGTTGCCTGGGCTACTTGCCAGCTTCAAAGCGTATTCAGAAGCTATGCGTGTAGGGACGCAGCCGCCTCCGTGGAACACCCAAAGCAATTGCGCAGCCGTAGCAATGCTTATTGGAGCCTCCCTACTTGTGCTCAGGTAAGCTACGGACGTGTGTGTAGGTGGCCGGCAAACCAGACACAAGGACTGACCCCTGCTACCCCTGCTTCATCATGCATACAGGCTATACCGTACTGTGAAAAACACTGTGCAAAGTCTTTCTGAGCGGTCTGAGCTGCAGATCATTTTACATGCATGTCCAGACATGGGACTGAGTGTTGCCAGCATGCATTCCCCATCATGCACCTCCTTTGAAGCAGTATCCTCTATATCATGGTACAAGGGTATTGTTTGATTATAGATGTATTTTGCTGACGCTTCGTGCAATTCATGGCTGGCAATGATGCACCGCCTTTCCTGCTCTCACTTCTCTTATCCTGCTGCTGCTGCCGCTGGCATAACTCCGAGCAGGGCTCTTTTCCGAGAGGTGCTGCAGTGGTGCCGTTGTGGGATCTACACCGCCATCTCCTCCTGCTGGAATCTGATTGATGCTGTCGACATGGCACTGTTTGTGCCCATCATTATCATCACAGCTATGCTGAGCCCAGCAGCACCACCCCAGGCCCGCTTTGACACCATGGAAGATGCATTGGTGTGCTGCTGTGCCATTAACAGCGTGCTGCTCTGGAGCAGGGTGCTGCACTTCATGTCTGCCTTCAGGTAAGGGCTTTTTTCTTTTGCATCCATCTGTACATTTTCAAGGAGGGGCTTTTGCTGCTGCTCTAGTTGTGTGTGCATATACAAGTCAGGCCATGTTGCAAATCAAACAAAAACATGCAGCTATCTTTCAGGGAAGTTTATATGTTGGCCTTTTTGTGTTGCACAAGCAAACAAAGTTAGATCTCATGGGAGTCATGCCTCTGACAATGGCTATGACCTTAAGTGCTCCTTCTTCCTCCCTGCTTATGCACTGCAGTGCTACAGGGCCTACGGTGCGCATGGTGCTTGAGATCATCAAGGACATGAGGTACTTCCTGCTGGTGCTGGCCTGCATGGTGCTGGGCTTTGGGAGTGCCTTTCATCTCCTGTTCAGCACAACAGGTACAGAGCTTACTCCTGCTGCCTGGGCAGCTTTTTCAGATGTTCCTCGCACCCTGGTTACCATGCTAGCAGCCATGGTAGGCAGCTACGATCAGAACGTCTACTATGAGGCAAACATGGCATGGCTGGCTGTCACCCTGCTGGTGGTCTACGTTGTGCTGATGGTGGTGGTGCTCCTGAACCTGCTGATAAACATCATGGGAGGATCTTATGAGAGGGTGAGCCGGGGTGTGTGTACAAGGGGGTGAGCCAGAGAGTGAGCCTGGGTGTGCAAGGGGGTGAGCCAGGGAGAGCAAGCCTGGGTATACAAGGGGGGGAGCCGTAAGGGTGAGCTAGGGTGTACAGTTGAGAAGCAATGGGCGAAGGGGTGGTTGCAGGAGTTTTAATATTAGCGGGCCAGCCACAGAAGCATGACTATACAGATCGCAAGCATGCGGACTACGCTCATACTTCAGCTATCTTGTAGGCGTCCATATGCTCTCGTGGTAGCTGATGGAGATTTTGAGTAAGGGTGGCCCAATGCGCTCCTGGTGATTGGTTTAGATCCAGCTTGAACTGGGTCCAGGGTGTTATATCCTAGGCTTGAAAGAAAGGCAACCTTGCAGCAGGCTGTGTGGTGCATGTGCTCCCTGGTTTAAATTGTCTCTTCTTGTTCTTCTGCCTGCTCCCCCTTTCCCCTCCCTTGCCGCTCCGCAGGTGAAAGAAGAGAAAGATGCCCAGTTCCTGCGCGGCAGGGCTGCAATGATTGATGAGATGGAGGCCATGCTGCTTGGCCCATCACTGCGGGCCATAAACAGGAAGATGCAGCCCTACCTCCACTACCTGATTCCCCGCTTAGAGGTAGGCGAGCAGCAGCAGCCACAAGGGCGGGGCCAAGAGGGGCAGCAAGGAGGTGGGCCAGGAGCAGGAGAGGGCGGAGGGTACGGGCCAGGAAGCAGCAGCAAAGGTGCAGCAGCAGGACGGCAGCTGCTGGGCATCGACAGAGAGGAGTTGCAGATGATGATGTTGGGGGTGCTGCAGGAGGTGCTGCAGCAGCAGCAGCTGCAGGTGGTGAGAAACTTTATGGGAGATGAGAGGTGTGTTAGTGGTCTATCCTCTGTTTACTCGGGACTTAGCGGCAGTGATGGGGGTGGCATTGGGAGGATCAAGAACAGCAGCAAGGGCGAGGGTGGGAGCAGCACAGAGACGGGAAGACAGACGGAAACAAAGAAAACAACACAGCTGTATATTGAATGCTCAGAGGAGGTAGCAGGTGCCACCCATTCAGGCAGTGAGGAGGAGGGAGTGGGAAAGGCACAAGGAGAGAGACTTGAGGAGGGGCAGGAGGGTGAGGATGCAGATGTGGATGCAGTCAAGGACCAGGCTGCCGTTTAGGGACGCAACAGCAGCTGGGATTGAGAGAGAGAGAGAGAGCTATTCCAGAAGGGTTTGGATTGCCCTTCTGCGTGGGGTGGAGGGAGGGGCCGTTTTGTACAAGTACATCCAAACTGCAGCTGGGAGTGATTCCACAGCACAGCATGCAACCGGCATTCCAGTTGGTTTGTGATGCTTAGGGGTGTTTCAACAGCATCAAACTTGCTACTGTGGGTGAGACTTCAGGGGGAGGGACACGTGTCTTGCAGAGGGGCTCAGTGGAAGAGAGGGAGAGAGTTATAGCTACGCCAGAAGGCTTGGATTATCCTTCCGTGTAAGATTGAGAAATGGGCGCATTTCAATGATGTTACAGTGGTCACTAGGAGGTGCATGTTTACTGACAATGATGTTGACTAGGGACTGAGGTCTGTACCATGCCATCAAGGGTATCAAGACGGCATGTGACACTCTGACATAGTCTTCTAACAGCAAGGCAATGCATGCATTGCTGTCATAATGTAAACAACACAATGCTGTTCAGCGTGACTGCTGCAACTAATTTAGGTCTATTGACATTCTAGTAGAGCCAATGCTGTCTTATGGATACCGATTCAGGGGCCCTGAGGTATGCTGGCAAGTTGAAAAACCTCCCATCGCTTCCATCTGATAACCATATGAGAAGATCTGCGGAAATCACTTGCGCAGTATAGCAGGCAAGGTTTCCCATTGGGGCAGTGGAGGTTTTTGGTGCTTTTGACCTAGCTGCTGGACCTCATGTCTAGGCATATGTTGTCATGCATGTTGAAGACAACCCGTGTTCTGTTCCACCTCGCTGTACTCTGTGACAGCTTGAGGTGTGGGGCCTAAGGCCATTTTTGCTATGGGCATATAGTGAAATGTAGCAATAGCAGGCAAGGGTGAGGAATGGTGCAAAGAAGGTCGTGCTCATAAATTTGGGCGTTACCCCATCATCAGGCATTTGTAGCTCTTGATACCAGGGAATCTCACAATAATTGGGACACTGACTTCCCCTCCTGTTCAATTCCAGGACAGTCATCGTAACTGCAGTCTCCATCACAGTGATCATCATGTGCAAGTTGTTTGGTGCATCTCAAACTCGGACAAAACGGTGGTTGTTTGCAACTGCATGAGGATGGTAGCCAGAATTGGTGGAATCATGCCAGAAGCTTACCTTCCTTTTGGCTGCTAACAGCCCGTGGAGGATTAACGGACCTGACATAAAATGATTATCTGCTGTTACCTTTGATCGCCTCGTAATTGGTTGTATCATTATGGCAGGCTCGCTTTGAGCACTGCATGAAGACCCCGGCTGCTATTCTCGTCTGCACTCTGCCCTGCTTTGATTACTTGTACCAACCTCCAGGCATGCTATATGTTAGTCCTGAGCTGCTGATCCTCTGTGATTCTGCATATCTGAACGAGTTTTGTATGGCATTGACCCTGTGCAAAGATTCTGGTATGAGAGAGAGAGAGAGTCGGCTACGCCAGAAGGGCTTGGAATGCCTTTCTGGGCTGTGGGGTTAAGGGAGGGGCTGTTATGTACAAGTACATTTGAACCCCTACCATTAAGATGAAGGAGTGGGTGGGCTTCCGCCCAGATTCTGGTATGTATTATTACATATTATTACATATTATTACATAGCTGTCTCCAAGCGGTTCATGTCAAGTGTGACAGACTGCAGGGTCTTTCGCAGCTTTGATACAGGTGGCTCTGATCATAGAATGCTGGTGCTTACGATGCGCCTCCGCTTGTCAGTGGCCAAGCAGCACAGTGCGAAGGGACAGCCAGCACGGCCCTATGACTGCAGCCGGCTGCAAGAATCTGCAGCAACTCAGCAGTGCTTTGAGCTGGCAATGTCTAACCAGTTCAGCCGTCTGGTAGGGGCTCAGTTGCAGAGCGCACAAGACGAATGGACACAGCTAACAGCGGCAGCCAGCCAAGCAGCCCATAAGGCTGGTCTAAACCTCAAGCCTCAGCAGCGGCGCCGAGATTTCGCTATATCCGATGCGACCTTGCAGAAGATTGAGCGGAAACATGCAGCACATGCAGCGGTGCTGTCCTCTCCTAATGATGCTACCAGGGCAGATTACAGGGAGGCCAATAATGCTGCTAGGCGAGCGGTTAAGAAGGATCAGGAGCGGTACTTCAAGCAGCAAGCGCTGTTTGCGGAACATGCTCTAAAAGCTGGTAATCTAGCCGTGTTCCACAAGCATGTCCAGCGGATCTTCAAGGAGCAGCAGGGCAGTAGCTCTGCTGCTCCTACAGCTGTGCTAGGGGGTGCTGATGGCAAGCAGCTGTTCGAAAGCAGGGAGGAGGTGGTGAAGTGCTTTGCTGAGCACTTTGCTGATGTCCTCAACTGCCCTGCCAAGCTCGACCAGCAAATGCAGCAGACCATTGAGGAGTTAGTGCAGAAGATGGAGGCAGGGCAAGGTGCAAACCAGCAGAGTGAAGCAGCAGCTCAGCCACCTACTGTGCAGGAGGTTGAAGAAGCTGTCTTTGCCTGTCGTAATGGGGCAGCTCCTGGGGTTGATGGTATCGCAGCGCCTATGCTAAAGCTCAGTGGGACCATGCTGAAATGGTTGCACAGGGTCATTGTGGCGGTGTGGGAGTCAGGGAAAGCGCCAGTGGAGTGGAAACGTGCACTGTTGGTGGCACTGTATAAAGGCAAAGGAGAGCGCAAAGTGAGAGATAGATATAGGGGGATAAGCTTGCTAAGTATACCGGGGAAGGTGTATGTCTTGGTCATTTTGGCTAAGATCAGTTCTCATATCGATGCACAACTGCTTGATAACCAGTCTGCTTTTAGGAAGGGGAGGGGCCTCACTGATGCTCTGTTCACCATACGCCAGGTCATCTCTAAGTCTGTAGCATTCGATCAGCCTCTATTCATGGCTTTTGTGGATTTGCGTAAGGCATATGATTCTGTACCGCGAGACACGCTATGGCGCATCCTGCATGTGTACGGGGTACACACAAAGCTGATAGAGTTGCTGATGGACTTGCATACTGGCACACAGGCTGCTGTTAGGATGGGTGGTGTGGTGTCTGAGTGGTTTGATGTGCATGGCGGGGTGCGGCAGGGATGTGTCATTGCTCCCTTGCTGTTCAACATCTACATGGACTTTGTGGTTCGGCAGGCAATGGCTCAGATGCCGGAGGGATGTGGGGTGAAGCTAGCCTATCATGCAGATGGGAAACTTGAGCGTGATGGGTGTGGTAGTGGTGGGTGTGTGGAGCTGTTGTCTGTTCTGCTGTATGCAGATGATATGGTGTTGCTAAGTCCCAGCAGGGAGGAGTTGGTGGTCATGCTGCAGGTGATGGACAAGGTTGCTGCTAGTCTTGGGTTGCGCATCAATGCAAGCAAGACTGAGATCCTGTCCATTGACAAGGATTGGAAGGAGGGGGATGTGCCAGTGCAGCAAGGACCAGAGGTGGTTATCAGTGAGGGTGTGGTAAAAGAGGTGTCACAGTTCAAGTACTTGGGAAGTGTGCTTGTGACTGATGGCAGGTTGGATGTGGAGTTGAATATCAGGAGGGGTAAGGCTGTGGGGAGGTTTAAGCAGTTTGAAAAGATGTGGGGTACCAAGCATCTGTCATTGGCTACGAAGGTGAAGTGTTACAAGGCATATGTGTTGCCAATTCTGCTGTTCGGGAGTGAGTGTTGGTCCCTGACCAAAGTGCAATCGCAAAAGCTTGAGCGGGTGCACTCTAGCTGCCTTAGGAGCATCCTGGGGGTCAGGCTGTCAGATCGGCACACCAATGAGCATATCAGGAAATCATGTGGGGTAGCCACCTTGTCAGCATACATCACAGCAAATAGGCTGAGGTGGCTGGGGCATGTGGGCCGCATGGAAGAGGGCAGGTTGCCGCATATTGCGTTGTTCTCTTCATTACATGGTGACATGACGAGGCCAGTGGGTAGGCCTCGCCATACCTGGGAGAAATGCGTGTGTGCAGATCTGAAGGTGCTTGGTCAAGATGAGGGGAGCTGGGAGGCTTCATGTCAGATTAAGAGTGCTTGGAGGAAGAGGTTGTGGGATCTTACGCACCCTTGGGAAAGCCAACGGTTAGTGAGGTGTAGAAGGCGCACTAAGCAAGCTATTGATAAGCATGTGGAGCGCTATGTGGTGCCTTTCAGTGGCTGGGAGGATGGTGGTTCACCAGTACCTAGGTGGTGGGAGCCACCTCCAGCCCCTACTAGGGTGGTGCTTGATCCTGCTGCCTCCCCGCCACCCATGTGTGATGGAAGTGGAGCAGGTTTTGGGTTTTAGTGGTGGTGTTTGTTTCCCCTTGGTGTGCACGCCGTTGCATCTAGCCTCAGCTTGTGTGTGGCAAATCCACCATCGGTTGTGTGGCTTCGTGATTGTGATCAGGAGCCTTGTGTTCGTGGCCTAGGTTTGTTTGGCCATTGGCATTGCTGGTCTTGCGTTTTGATTGATTGATTGATTATAGTGTTGTGTTAGTTGCTGTTGGCTAGCTATTGCATCCAATACATATTAGTCTGTGTGTGCACAGTCTGCAGGACTAGTATGCTCTCTGGATAATGGTGTTTGCTTGGGTTTAATACAATGGTTCAAAACTTTTGAGATGATGTTCAATGTTTCCTGTTCCTATCTGCGTTACTGGCCACCTGTTGAGCAAGTCTGAAGGGCCAAATGCCTGCACTGCCATATGCTTGTGCTTTCCAGAATAGCTGCCAAGGAAGTGGGTGAATGAGTATTTCTTGATTAGGAAGGAAGAGTGGCAAGGCATGTTGATCATGTGGAGACATGGAACAAAGCACAAGGAAGACTGAATTGCAAAGTCCTGCCTTTGGTCATTTGCATGTGATATGGTAGAAGCACGGTCATGCCGCTAGTTAACCCGTTTGCTAAGCCTTGAGCTGGGCTGGGACCGGCTGGGTAACGCCAGCCTTGTTGCATAAAATCAGGCCATGGTTGCTTGTTTTGCTGTCTGGACATTGCTAGGAGCCTCGCTCGCATGCATGTCTTGCATGGAGTCGGCAGCTGGGTTGTGGTGGTAGCCACATGGGATTAGCTACAGGATCTGCATGTTTATTGACACCGTTGATGTTGACCTGGGACTGAGGTCTCCACCATGCCACCATGGGTATCAGCCCGGCATGTGACGCTCTGACATCCGCTGGCAGCAAGTCAAGCCATGGATTGGCACAATGTAATCAACACATTATCGTTCAGCCTGATTGCTGCAACTAGCTCAGGCCTATTGACATTGTTCTGGTAGAGACAATTCTGTCTTATGGATGCCAAATTGGGGGGCCCTGAGATATGCTGGCACGTTGAATAACCCGCTGTCGCTTCCATCTGAGAATATCTGCAAAATCTACATGCGCTTTATAGCATGCTATAAAGCTCATGTAGCTCATGTAGCTCATGTAAAGCTCACCCTTGCCTGCGCAGGCAAGGGTGAGTAATGCAGCAAAGAAGGCCATGCTCAAAAGAGAATTTGGGTGTTGCCCCATTGCCATGTGGCATTGAGTAGCTCTTGCTACGAGGTTTTTTTACATTTGTGCTGTCAAGATGAGATGCGAGGCCTTGTCCTTTGGCTGGGTACAAATCTTCTGCAAATATGCGTTGAATAGGTTGGCACTGCTTAGCTATCGATCCACACATGGAGATACAGTGGAACGTTACTAAGGGATGACAGGGTGTGTCGGTTGTACCAAGCATTAGGTTATGAGGATGGTACTACAGGGTCAGTTCCAATTGAACATGGTGTGCACTTCATCATGCATGTTGGACGCAGGGTTTTCTAGCATGTTCGGGACACTTTCCGCTCCTGTTTAACAATTCAGGGATGGTCATCGTAAGTGTAGTTTCCATCACAGTGGTCATGAGCCAGTTGTTTGGTGCATCTCAGACTTGGACAAAAAGTGGTTGTCTGCAACTGCATGAGGATGGTAGCCAGACTTGGTGAAATCATGCCAGAAGCTTATTTTCCGTTTGGCTACTAACAACCTATGAAGGATTATCGGACCTGACACCAGACCTGGCCAGGTGGATTACCTACTGTTACCTTTGATGGCGCCTTGTATTTGGTTGTATCATTATGGCATGCTGTATGTTAGTCCTGGGCTGCTGCTCCTCTGTGATTCTGCTCATCTGAATGAGTCGAGTCATGTATGGCATAGATTCTGTGCAAAGATTTTGGTATGCATTATGGTGTTGTGTTGCTGTTGGCTAGCTATCTCAATCAATAGAGAACACCTTTGGTGTGTATGCGCATTCTGCAGGACCAGTATGCTCTCTGGAAAAGGGTATTTGCTTGGGTATGATATGATGGTTCAAAATGGTGGCACGATGTTCATTGTTTGCTGTTTTTATCTGTTTTATTGGCCACCTTTTGAGCAAGTCTGAAGGGCCAAACGCCTGCGCTGCCATATGCGTGTGCTCTCCAGAATGGGTGCCAAGCAGTGGGTGAACTTGATGAGTATTTCTTAATTAGGAAGGAAGAGTGGCAAGGCAGGTCGATCATGTGGCGGCAGTGATGAGGGTGGCAGTGGGAAGATCAAGAGCACTAGCATGGGTGAGGGTAAAAGCATCACAAAGTTGGGAACAAAGACGGAAACAAAGACAGGAGCAGAGGCATATTTTGAATGCTCAGAGGAGGGAGCAGGTGCCATGCGTTCAGGCTGTGAGGAAGGGGGAGCAGGAGAGGGGCAAGAGGAGAAGGAGAGGTTAGAGGAGGGGCAGGGGGATGATGTTGCAGACACCGCAGGGGGATGAGGCTGCAGATGGGGCAGGGGGGGGGGGGCAGAAGGTGCAGGGGGCAGGAGGGGCAGGGAGGTGAGGTTGTGACAAAGAGCGATCAAGTGAGGGACTAGGCTTCCCTTTAGGGATGCAGCAGCAGCTGGAAGTGCCTTCAGCACAGCATGCAACAGGCCCTCCAGTTGGGTTGTGATGCCCTGGCATTTGCTGGCCAATTGAATAGCCCACCGACGCTACCTTCCAGGAAGGTCTGGATGAATGGTTTATGCACCATGCCAGGCACAGGTGGGGAATGCAGCAGACGAGATCATGCTTCTGAGAGAATTGGGGTTTTCCCTGTCATGTGGCATTGGGTAGCTGTCGGTATCTGCAAGGTCTTGAATTTCATGCTATTTAAGATGCATGAGGCATTTGAGGGGCTTGTCATTTTGCATGGTACAAGTCATGGTAAAGATGTGTCTGGTAAAGTTGGCACTGCGTGGCTCACCAAGTTGGTATTCCATTGCATCTCCCTTTGTGAGTCACGCAGTACCAAGGGTTAAATGGTGATTTGTCGGTCGTGCCAAGCACTAGGTATGAGGATAATGCTACAGGCTGAGTTCCAACTCTGAGAACTATGTGTTGCAATTCATGCATGTTGGAGTGCAGGGTTCTTCAGCATGATGGGGACACTTCATCCCCTGGGCTGCTGTTCAAGCCCACCTCCTTACCATGAGGATCTAAGGACGGTACAGCTTAAGAGCAGTTTCAATCATAGTGATGATGATGCACGAGTTGTGTGGCGTACCTCAGCATGGATTGAAAGGTGGTTGTTTGCAGCTGCTTGAGGTTGAATAAGTGCTTTTATGCCACTAGACGGTCATCCATCTTCCTTGTTGCTACAACCTATGGAGGATTATGGCACCTGACATAAAATGATGATGTACTATTACTCCGTCTTAACTGCGGACTCTTACTTGGCCATCTCTGCATGCCATATCTTAGTCCTGGGCGGCTGCTCCTCTGTGACTCTGCGGCACGTCTGAAGTGAGTCACGTAAGCCATGTGTTAGTATGGAAAGATTCTGGTATGTTCAACATGTATGTCGTGCTGCTGTTTGCTAGCATGTCGTGCTGCTGTTTGCTAGTATGTCGTGCTGCTGTTGCTAACTTTTTCAACCACATAATATTTGAAAGCACACACAAGTATTATATGCGTGTGCGTGTGCATGCTCTGCAAGAGGCAGTCTCCTGTCTGCATAGTTGAATCATTCTGCTTGGATGTGAACCAATTCATCAACCGGTGAGATGATATTCAGCATTGCCTGGTCCTATCTGTGTTAGGGACCATGTGATGGGGCGAATGACTACGCTGCCATATGATTGTGCTTTCCAGAATAGCAACCAAGCCAGTGGGTGAGGTGAGCACTGGCTGATTAGCATATCATGCAAGAAGAGTGCCACGCAAATGGTTGGGCCTCATTTACTGGCTGTGGTGATGACAGTAGACCCAGTAGCTGCCTGTATGCACTGCTATTTCTGCTGCTGCTGCTGCTGCTGTGCCACCTGCTGCTAGTGAGGCGCGAGGGCCAGCTGAGAGGAAGCAATTAGCATGGAAGGTGGGTGCAACTAACTACATAGCAGCTTGTTAATATAAGCTAACTAAGGTCCTGTGTGCGACTTGAAATGACCTCTTTTGCTGGCCAAAGCAATAATCATGTTCCCTCCGTAGGATATGTTATGGAGGCCGGAGTCCCATCAATGGTAGGGGTTGCCAGGGTTTTTCGAAAGACAAAGCCATGCTGAAGCATTTCCTCATACCACCTCTTTGGATGGTCTGGGCTGCATGCCCAAATTCGCCAGTTTGCATCCTTTTCACTCAGGTGATGCTCTAGCCCATCCAACCCTAACCTTGCCACTGACAGTTGCTGATTTCCTCTCTATCCAGGTCCTTCTGAACTGGCAAGCTGTCGCAGCTCGAGCGCTTAAATGCTCAATTCGTGACAGGCAACTCCAGCGCCTCCAGCAGCGGCGGGACAGCATTCGTGCCCGAAGAGCAATCAGCAACTGGAGGCTAGCAGCCAGTACAGCAGCTAAGCTTCGGCTGCAGCGGCAGTTAACGGTCGGGCAGCAGCAGCTCTCAGAGGCTCAGGTCAATCTGCAGCAGCGGCAGGAGCTGCTGGGGAGCCTGGCCGGGGAGGGGAAGGCTTGGAGGGAAGAGAAGCAGCGGATGCAGATGGAGCTGCAGGAGGCTTGGGGGAGGCAAGAGGCTTTCCAGACGGTATGTAAGGGACCCTTGTGGTTTAGGTCCACTGCTGCCAGTGTGAGGATTTGTGCTACTGGCTGTTATCGCATGATTATGTGGATTTTGGGAGATTTTTTGCTAGGTTGGAGGGATGAGCTTTGGCTATCAGCGGTGGCAGATGCGTGCGACCCAGGATTACGTTTTCCCTTGCACGTTGATAGTCGTGACACAGATATAAAATGAGCATAAGAAGTTGTGATCTCTTTGCACGAAGCTCTTGAATGTAGTGGCTAAACTTGGGCGGTCCTGCTTGACTGCCTCAAAGCATAACGCAAATGTGACAAAACAACTCACTTGAAAGCTTTATGCCCCGCTGCTCACCTCCCTACAGGCTGCTGGAGAGCAAGCACAGCAGCAGCAGACCCAGGCAGACAGCCACGCCAAGCGGCAGCAACGAGAGCTTGACAAAGCCCATAAGAAGCTGGCAGCTCTCCAGGAACAGCTGTCAGCAGCTGCAGCAGCTGGTCAAGGGCTGGAGCAGCAGCTGCAAGTATCCAAAGCAGCAGAGGCAACACTGCAGCAGCAGCTAGAAGCTGCAACACAGCAGCTGCTGCAGGAGCAGCAGCGGAAGCAGCAGCAGCAGGTGGTGGTGCAGCAGGGGAGGCAGGAAGTGCAGCAGGCACATGTCCATGTCCAGGAAGTCACCCAGCAGCTGCAGCATGTTTTACAGGGTTTAGATCAACAAGGGGCTGAGATGGCAGGAGTAAAGGAAGAGCTCAGGTTTTGTCAGGAGCAGCTAGCAGCAGCGAAGGTGGCTAGTAGGGATGCAAGCTTAGCTGCTGCGCAACAAGGGCTGATGTTCCAGCAGCATAAAGGGGAGCTGCAGATTAAGCTGGAGCAGCAGGAATCAGCAGCTAGGCAGCTAAGGGCACGGTGCCAAGCCCTGGAGCAGCATCTGAAAGCGGCGGTGGAGGGTAACGCTGCGGCAGCACAGGGGCTGGAGTTGCAGCTGCAGCAGGAGCTTGCCGAGAGGCAGCAGCAGGTGGACCAGTTGCAAGAGGAGGTGGCGGGAGTGAAGAGGGAAGCAGCTGTAGCTGCAGCACAGTCAGCACAGCAGATGCTACAGCTGAGGGATGCGCTTGCAGATGTCAAAGGAATGGTGCAGCAGCAGAAGGGGGTGATTAATCAGCAGCAGCGGCACATGCTGATAGCAAGCTCAGGGGGTGTGGGGAGTTCAAGCGTCAGGGGTGGATTGTCACCCAAGGTACAGGACCTGCTGAGTCAGGTTTCACGAGGGGCATTTTCAGGAGGTGGTCTGGGGTTTGGTGGTAATGGTTGCGGGCGCCTTATTGGCAGCTCACAATGGCTAGCTAGTAGCTCTGCCACAAACACCCTCTCAAGGCCTCTCGCTAATGCAGCAGGACGAGGAGAAGGGGGAGGGTGGTTTAGTCCTAGGGCTACAGCTGGGTTGTCGCCCAAGGGCGGCTCTGGGTACAATGGTGCGGTGGGAACTGGAGGGTTTCAGGGAACAGGCAGCTGCTTGGGTCATGGCAGCTTAGGAGGCAGCGGAGCCCCATGGGGCTTTGGGGCAGATCGGGTTATGGATGCCACGGTACCACGTGATACCATTGGCACAGCACAAGCAGCAGCAGCGGGAGCAGCAACATGGGTTGGAGGGATTGGTTGCAATGCTTGGGGGGGCATGAAGGACACAGATTGTACCAGTGGGGATCCACAGGCAACTGGGAGGTTTGGCGGTTTAGGTGGTACAAGAGATGGCCGCAAGGGGAAGGGATGCTTAAAGGAGCAGTTATCAAGGATAGATACTGTCCTTGAAAAGGTGCGGGCAGGAAGCCCTACTGAGCAGCGACAGGGCCCTGATGGGGAGGGGGTAAGCAGAGGGGGGTTGGGAAGCAGGCGGCGTGGATATGAGGATTGGGAGGGGCAGCATGTTTTGGGTGGAAGTGGCCTACTAGCAACAGCTGGTGCAGAAGCAGCAAGGGATAGAGGGGCAGGGATATGGGATGAGGGTGCAGGGGCACAGTGTGGTGGGGAAGGGAGTGGGAGCTTGATTGAGGACTTTTCTGAGCGGGAGTTGGGGCAACTGTGCACTGTGTCACAGCTCATTGATTGTGCCAAGGGACTGTTGGGTGCATTGCAAGACGCAGATGCCCAGGGTTGATGTTACTAGTAGGTGCAGCACTGTGCCACTGACCTCAACAGCTCTATCAATGCAGTAACTGTATAGCTGTGATTCCTGGTTCCTAGTATGCAACATGGCATATATGGGATGGAACTTTCATAGCTAAGGTAAAGTTTGTTGGTACTGTTCAGAAGTTGGGAGACACAATCGATGATCTGGGTTGAGCAAAGTTGTGTGAGCACATAATAGGGTCAAAGGTCCGCTCACAAGTGCTGGATGTCTGCCAAGGTGCTTTTGCTAAAGTGGTGGGGTAACAAGCTGCTCCAGCAGGCTGGTAGGGTGAAACAACTGCTTCATGTCAGAGGGTGTGGCTATGTTAAGGTGGTGAAAAAGTCAGGGAGAGGAAGGGGTTCAGATCGTCTTCAGTATGGTATGGGTATGGTATGGAGCTGCTTCATGGCCCTGTCGCGCACTGGTATGCGTCAATAGGCACTTGTGAGCAGCAATGGAAGGGGTGGAAAAGGGACCTCCAAGCTATGTGAGTCATAACTTGCATCTGTTGGTTCTTCCGTTCCATTGTGGAACCTTTACATTGATGATGCACGACATTCTGCTTCAGAAAGCCTCGCCAGGAGTTAAAACTTCTGCGGACGTGCACATCCAACCTGTATGACGAACATCATGCAGAACATATGAGGATCACATGGTATTATTCCTCCACCTCATTAGCAGTACACTTCTGACTAGATGCGATGTTGCCGACGGCAGCCCATTCCATCGTCCTGCTGCTACAGCTAAATTATGAGAACCACACCTAAAGCGCATGAAGTTGATCAGATGTGTAGGCTGCACCACATACTCCGGCCTCCCAGGCTACCTATACCACTTGGGGTCATTAACCGCTTCCCAGCCAGTTAGCTCATTCATCTATCTACAACAGGAGACGCTGCCATCCGGTAGTGCTTGTATGTTGTTGTGATCCCATTGAATATATTGGCAGGGTAGCACGTTTGCTACGACTTCGCTCCAAGTCCTCTTGCCATATAATACCCCAAGCAGCGTAGATCTCTCTCTCTCTCTCTCTCTCTCTCTCTCTCTCTCCCCAAGCAGCATCCACTGCGTCCCACTTGCTTTGATTGACAAGTAGCTTTAAGTCTGTAACCCCATTGTCTAGTGCTGTCTTCACCTCATTCACAACCTGATCAGCTATCATCCCCAAATCTAGCTTCCATATATAGCATCCTGAGAACTACTGCAGCCCAACCGGACGTTGTGGATACAACCCATACGTACACAGTCATGAAAGACCACTCTCAGCATATCCATTGACACTCACTTTGGCCAACTTTGCACCAATGTGCTGATGCAAGGCAGGGGTACCCAGCACTAACTCCTTCAACATTAACTGCCTGCTTTTTTTGAGATTTCCCCGGTTGTCGCATGAACAGGGATTGAACCTCCTGTATGTAAGGAGTTATCAAGCATACCAGTACTAGAAGAACCGACATGCTCGGAAGCGCACCTGAACCTCACACTTCAGAACCGTATGTCAACACTGGTCTGACGAGTGCCGTCAAACATGTGGGTCCTCAAATAGAGGACTTGCAACTGCATATGCTTGAGCTTCCCAAGCATTATTGCCCACATCAATAGCCCCCTGCCCCGCTGCTTTGAGGGCTTCCCTAGCCGCGGATATGCTTTTGGTGGAATGCAACCACACCCCCAGGTAACGGAAAGAGTCAGCGACTTGTACTTGCATGCTTGCCCTCATAGAACCACTTAGAGCTCCTTGAGAATCTGCTACCGGCAGCCTTGCGGTACTGACCACAATTTCTGTCTTCGCAAGGTCCACCTGAAGACGTTTGACAATCGTTTGACTGTGCAAACTCAGATAGCCGGTCCATCCACTTGCATTTGTAAACCATCAGGAGGTGTTGCAATGAGCACCATATCGTCGGCATAAAGCAGCATGCATATTAGTTTGCCACCACATGAACTCAACAGTGAACAACCCAAACAAGAGTGGCGACAGAGGATCCCCTTGCTAGTTAACCCCTGTCCATGTCCTGTTGTACCTTGGTCTGCAGAGTAACGTGCTAATAAACGTTGCCGAGAGCTTGAATCATTTGACCTTGTACATACAGGCAAGGGGGGGGAGTTCCCCGAGCAGCTAGGCGCTTCATAAGGAGACCCCTCATAACGTGTTCAAAAGCCTTGGATTTCAACAAAGCAGAGGTGGAGCCAAAGCGTGGCTCCAGAACTAAAGCTTGTACATCGGTCTTTTTAATGCTGCATGCAGCACAAATACATGCTGCTCCCCTTCCTCAAACCAACCTGACCCTCAGCTCGTGCCCCAATCCTTTTGGCATAGCCATCAATCCTGGAGCTGAGAACTGAGCCAAACAGCTTGCCCAAAACTTTTCCAGCTGCAATCCACGATTGATGTTAAAACCACCTATATTTCGTTCTTACACACCGCTGTTAGTGCAGCATAAGCAGCAGACCAGCTCTCAGGATAATGCCCAGAAGAGTACACATTAGTCATGAAGTATTCACTAGAACAAGCAAAAGAATGCATTCGCGCCGATGCATGCTAAGTCAGAAACCAGATTACCAATTGGCCCCTCAAAACTGGGCACCAGTGGGGACACAAGGACTCAACTGAGGCACCAATGGCATACTCAAATTCCTGGCCAAGGTTCTCACAATGGGTGCCATCAGCCCACCCTTAAGCCCCTGCTAGCCAATGTATGTCAGGCCAGCCCGGATCAGTAACTTGCAGTATGCTGACCAGTTAAATCGACCCAGGCAGCACTCAGCAAGCACAACCATCCCATCCACCCAGGCACCTTAGCACATTCCCATGGCAACGTGACAAAGCAGGGTGTAATGTATGGTGTACATGTAATAAAGATGGGGATGAACATCTTCCCAGGTTAAGAGCGGATAATTAGATCCTGGCCACTTGTTAGTATCAAGTCAGTGCAATATTCCCCATTAGCTAACAGGTCAACCAAAACTTGATAATGGAAGAAGCCAAAAATCCTCACTTACCCAGGAGCAGCAACCAATGAGCTGGAGGGCTGACATGTATGTAACCAATAGGCTATGCACATTGTGGATTTACCTTCCAGTGGCATTCACCACCAGTTTCAACCAGCAAACCATCCAGTCAACCAGGGGTCAACCCCTTTCAGCTGGCCACACCTCTCGTAAGCTACCACCACAACCCATAACACGATTGCGAGGCTCACTTCATAGCAAATGTCAGACAGCAAGCCACTGAGCAACTGACAGCATGGCCTGATTATACACAACAAGGGCTCCCAGTGGGTCATCACTCCGCTGGTGACGCGAGCGCACCGGCCCTGGTACACCTTTGCGCAGCTCACATCTCAGTGCTTAGCAACGGCGCATTATCAACATGACCTTGCTCCTACCATATCACGTCTGAACATGCAAAAGCAGGGCTCTGCAATTTGCCTTCCTTGTGCTTTGTTTTATGTCTCCACACGATCAACATGCCTGGAGCCGTCCCAGTCTTCCTTGCTAATCAACCACTGCTCAGTCCATCCACTGCATTGACCGCTATTCTGCAAAGTACAATCATGGCAGCGCAGTCATTCCGCGGCCCAACTGACTCATCAGATGGCCACTAAGATCGTAGCTAGAACCAGGAAACGTTGAATAGCATTCCACATCATTCCACTGAAGCCCATTGGATCACATCCCAAGCATACATGATTATACAGAGAGAATACTGCCCCTGCAGAGTGTGTCACATACACCATATTTTGTTTCTAATTTTATGCTTGAAAAAGCTAGCAACAGCAGCACGACATAATGCATACCAGAACCTTGCATAGAGTACATGCCCTACATGACCCAATCAGAGGTGCAGAGTCACAGAGGAGCAGCAGCCCAGGATTGATATGTGGCATGCAGAGACGACCAAGTAAGAGTCCGCATTCAAGACGAGTAATAGTACATAATCAATACATGTCATGGTAGATAAACAACAATAGTCAATACATGTCAGGTACCAAAATCTTCCATAGGTTGTAGCAACATGGGAGACGGATCCACGTCGGGCATTGAATCACCAATTCTAGTGGCTGCCAACCTCAAGCAGCTGCAAACAACCGCCTTTTTGTCCATGCTGAGGTGCACCACACAAGTAGTGTACATTACCACTGTGATTGAAACTGCATTTAAGCTGAACCGCCCTCAGGTCCTCCTGGTAAGGAGCTGGACTTGAGCAGCAAGGGATGAACTGTCCCGAGCATGCTGAAGAAACTTTTAACATGCAGGAAGTGCACAACCTCTTCAGTTGGAACTGACCCTGTAGTGATCAATCCTCATGGTAAGGGATCCGTGTAGTCTTTACACTAAGGAACCCTTCCCACAATCCCACGCTGGAGAACAACACACGGTCTCCTCGCGTAGATCTCTCTCTCTCTCTCTCAATCCTCATAAGCTAATGCTTGGCACAACCGACAAACCCTTTCAACCCTTGCTATTCCATTGTATCTCCCTGTGTGGATAGCAAAGCATTGCCAACCAATGAGACACATTTTGCAATGATCGGTACCATGCAATCACATGAATTCAAAACCTCGTAGATAGCAAGAGCCACCCAATGCCACATGACAGGGACATGCCCAAATTCTTGCATGAGCATGACCTTATGTGCTCCATTCCCCACCCCTGCCCCCCATGATGTGCAACTTGGGTTTGAAACCATTTATCCGGACCTTCCTAGATGGAAGCGTCAGCGGGTTATTCAACTTGCCAGGGCATCACAACCCAACTGGATTGCCTGTTGCATGCTGTGCTGAGAGTAATTTCAGCTGCTGCCATCCCTAAAGGGCAGCATGGTCCCTCACTGGGCCCACATCTGCACCCTCATCCCAGTGCCCCTCCTCAAACCTCTCCTCCTTCTCTTGTCCCTCTCCTGCTCCCCCCTCCTCACTGCCTGAAGGGGTGGCACCTGCTCCCTCCTCTGAGCATGTAAGATATGCCTCTGCTCCTGTCACTCTTTCTGTCTTTGTTACCGACGGCTCCTTGATGCTTATACCCTCACCCCTGCTAGTGCTCTTGATCCTCCCACTGCCACCCTGATCACTGCTGCCAACCGGCCCCGAGCAAGGAGAGGGTAGATCACTCATACACATCTCATCTCCCATCTCGAACGGCTTAGTAAGGTGCCTCACCACCTGCAGCTGCTGCTGCTGCTGCTGCCATTCCCGTAGCACCTCCAACATCATCATCTTCATCTCCTCCCTGTTGCAGCCCAGCACTAGCTGCTGCCCTGCTGCTGCACCTTCGGTGCTGCTTCCTGGCCCATCCCCTCCACCCCCTCCTGCTCCTGGCCCCACAGTCTTCCAACCCCCTTGCTGCCCCTCTTGGCCTTGGCCTTGCGCCTGCTCCTGCTTGCCTACTTCTGGGAGGGGAACCAGGTAGTGGAGGTAGGGCTGCATCTTCATGTTTATGGCCCGCAGTGATGGGCCAAGCAGCATGGCCTCCATTTCGTCGATCATTGCAGCCCTGCCGCGTAGAAACTGGGCATCTTTCTCTTCTTTCACCTGGGCAGCGGCAAGGGAGGGGGAAGGGGGAGTGGGCAGAAAAACAAGAACAGACGAATTGAGAAAGGGAGCACATGTGCCACACAGCCTGCTGCAATGCTGCCTTCCTTCCGGGCCTAGAAAGTAGAACCCTGAGCCTATTTCAGCATGAAACCAATTCAATCACAAGGAGCGCAATGGGCTTCGCTTACGCAAAACCTCCATCAGCTACCACGAGCAGCATATGGACACCTACAATTTAGATGAAGATAGACTGAAGTATGACCATAATATGCTTGCTCATGATCTGTCTAGTGGTCATTCTCCTGTAGCCGCTGGCCTGCTAGTTTCAAGAGCCCTTTAAAGAGCACTTTTAGGAGGGTTTATAGTGCACTTCTTTTGCTTGAGGCCCTTGGCCCCCCATATCAGATCGAATGCCTGTAGCCACCCCTGCTCCCATTAATTCCTCCTTGTACATCCAAGCTCACTCTACCAGCCTCAACCCCTTGTACATGACCCAAGCTCACCCTCTCATAAGATCCTCCCATGATGTTAATCAGCAGGTTCAGGAGCACCACCACCATCACCACAACGTAGATCACCAGCAGAGTGACAGCCAGCCATGCCACCCTTGCCTCATAGTACAGCTTTGGTTCGTAGCTGGCCACCATGGCTGCTAGCATAGTGACCAAAGTACGATGAACATCTGAAAAAGCTACTGAGGCGTCTGCAGTGAGAGGGGCAGATGCTATGCTGAAGAGGAGGAAAAAGGCACTCCCAAAGCCCAGCACCATGTAAGCCAGCAGCAGCAGGAAGTACCTCATGTCCTTGATGATCTCAAGCACCATGCGCACCATGGGCCCTGTAGCAC
Source organism: Pseudopediastrum boryanum (assembly GCA_963556185.1). Lineage (NCBI taxonomy): Eukaryota > Viridiplantae > Chlorophyta > Chlorophyceae > Sphaeropleales > Hydrodictyaceae > Pseudopediastrum > Pseudopediastrum boryanum. The sequence continues at coordinate 916,020 of OY744495.1, forward strand.
TGCAGTGCAGCGAGGAAGGGAGGAGCAGGTATGGTGTTAGGCTTTTTCAGATAGAGGCACTTGGTAGCAACCAGCAGCATGGCTCTGGTCACGTCCAAGGTTTTTTGCTAAGTGCAAGGGCCTACATAGAGCCTTCCCCGAAAGATAGACTCCCTTCTTTTTGGTTGAGGTGTAGCATGGCCTGAGCAGAAGATGCACACACAACTAGATGTAACAGCAAACCGTCTTACAAAAGTGTACACCCGAGTGCAGAATCAGCACACATCCTCACCTGACGGCAGACATGAGATTTTAACCCTAAGACCTAAACCCAAAACAGTTATAAACTATAAACCCTTGCACAACTCCCTCACACACCCTCACCTGAAGGCAGACATGAAGTGCAGCACCCTGCTCCAGAGCAGCACACTGTTAATGGCACAGCAGCACACCAATGCACTCTCCAGGGCGTCCATGTCAGTACAGGGTGGTGCTGCTGGACTCAATACCACCGTGATGGCAATGATAGGCACAAACAGCACCATGTCAAGAGCATCAATCACATTCCAGCAGGAGCCCAGGGCCATGGAGATCCCACAACGGCGCCATTGTAGCACCTCTCGGAAAACAGCCCTGATCGTTTTTTGTGCCAGCAACAGCAGCAAAACCTCAACCAAGTTAAGCGAGAGCACAAAAAGGCAAAGGTGGTGCCCTGCTCAGATACTTTGCAGCAGCACCAACAGCAGATGCAGATGCAGGGTAAGCAAGGTGAGAGCACTAGAGGTGGTGCATCATTGCCAAATTGTGATTGTGCAAGCCAGATACATGTATAACCGGACCCCTTACCCTCCTACAGGTAGGGGGTTGATTTGGTGATGCAGGGGTAGCAGGGGTACCACGGGTTGATTTGGTGATGCAGGGGTAGCAGGGGTACCAGGGGTTGATTTGGTGATGCAGGGGTAGCAGGGGTACCAGGGGTTGATTTGGTGATGCAGAGGTAGCAGGGGTACCAGGGGTTGATTTGGTGATGCAGGGGTACCAGGGGTACCAGGGGTTGATTTGGTGATGCACTGGTAGTAGGGGTTAATTTTGGGATGCAGGGGTAGCAGGGGCAGCAGGGGTTAACTTGGGGAGGCAGGGGTAGCAGGGGATGCAGTGTTCATTTTTCTGTCTATTTGCCACCTCCACTTATGTTGCAAGCTCCCTAGCTTACCTGATCACAAGCAGGGAGGCTCCAGTCAGCATTGCAAGAGCTGTGCAGTTGGCGGTTGGAATGTCCCATCGAGGCAACGGCTTCCTTTCAAGCGCAGCTGCTGTATATTCGCTGAAGCTGGTTAGCAGCCCAGGCAACCTTATGCAGTAGGCTCCAAACATGACGAGCAGCAGCACGTGCAGGATCAGCTCACGAATCACCTCCCACTCGCCGTAGGCCGTCCATTGCTCCTGGATGATCGCTTGAACTGCAGCAGGCAGGGGGCACATTTATAGGTAGTAGACCGACAGACGCAATGCATGCTCACATGCAGATCTCACTGAGTAGGCCTACTCCCAAACAGTGTATGCCCCAATTGGTGTGTGCGTAGATGTAACGATGCAACCATGCCGAGGTAGCTCCATATGCAAGCACCTTTGGTTGCTTTAGCCCCAGCAACCTCGGACAGAACCCCTCTTCAAGTTTTCAAATGTCATGCAAACAAGAACAACTCCATTGGCACCTTCGTTGCTGTACGGGATCCAGTAAGGAAATAGCACTCTTTGCATTCATAGCGTGGCAATATTGCTGTACGACTCAATTCAACCGAGCACTGACACGTCCTCATGTCATTGGACCCTCGCTGCTACCTCACCTGCTTGTGTGAGGAAGTAGCTGGCTGGCACCTCACACTTCAGCAGCACCCGCAGCAGCGAGTCCTTGCCAGGCACGGACGCCCTCGCCACATTCGCCAGCGGCTGCATATTTGCAACAAACCAGCGCTGCTGCTCTGAGCACCTACTGCTCTTAAAGAGCGGCGTCAACTGCAGCTGCTTGAGCCAGCTGCCCCTGGCTATTGCCCGCTTGGTCCACTCCCGGTCGAAATGAAGGTGCCCCAATTGCCATGCTGTCTGCATGTCCCTGCTGTGGTAAGTACTGGTGACCAGCAGCACTTCCTCCTGGGCGGGCAGAAGTTGCTGCACCTCCCCAATCACCCTCGGCAACCTCTTAAGGTACTCCAGGGCCTTGCCGGTGTGGTCTGTTTCGCAAACGTGGCGAATGAGTGGCCAGTGGGGGCCCTGTCCCATGGGCAGCAGCTCGCCAGCCATCAAAGAGCGCCAGAGGATGGTCACCATTTCTGAGTACTGTTGTCTACCTTGCCCGTCCAAGTTGAACAAGGTCTCAATTGCTGCCTGCCCGGCTTTGACGGACACCATCTTGCGCCACTTGCAGCACTCAAATACCTGTTTTGCATGCATGAAACAAGGTGGTAGGTTTTCAGATTGGGGACAAGCTGGAGGAAAAGGAAATAGGAGAGAGGAAACAGAGAGGGGAAGGTGGTGACAGCTTTGTGAGAAAGAAATGAAGGGCAAGCAGGAGCTCACCTAGCATAGTGACATGTTCACTGGAGAAGGACAGATGAGACAAGCATTGTTTCTTCCTCACTGCCCTTGCCTTCCATGTGATTACAATTTATGGTATGTGGTAGCAAAAAGAGCCATACGGGCCCCGCACCTCAAGCCGTTCTAAAAGACAGCAAGGTAATAAGAACATGAGACCCATGGCTCCATGTGGTGCTTTGGGACACCTTTAATGTCGCTTTTCACAGCCACGCACTCACGGCAGACCGTCGATGCGTTGTAACTACAGCTACCATGCCCCTCATGTATCAGCATTTATCAGACCTTGCAGACGTCTCACCTTGACCAGCAGGTTCCACCTGTCTAGCCTCTGGTCCTTCACAGCCTGCATGAATAGCGTGTAGCCATACTTATCCTCCTCTAATGCTGCCAGCTTGGCAAAGGGACCAATCACATGCGCCAGCTGTCTTGCAGCTTTATCACTCCGATCAGACGCCTGACTGGAAGCGCTTGGCTGAGACTGCTGCTCTGCTGGCTGCCCTGACCGCATGCACGCACGCATGGATGTGCGCATGCGTCCAGCCCATTCCTGGCGCCGGGATGGTGCGATTACACCGCTTGCTGAACGGCTTGGCTTCGGTGGATTGGGTTCTGCCTTGTGCTCGCTTACAACTTCCAGCAGCTCCATCTCTGCGTTGATCCTGTCTGTGCTAGGGGCATGGCAGCAGTTGGCCGCCATGCTCCACAGCAGCAGGTGGTCTCCATTGGAGCTGTTCCTGTCACAGTGCACTCCAAGCAGCTGCAGGTTTCCCGGCAGCATGGTGGCCAGCTTGCAGGGTAGGGCGCTCTTGATCATGCAGCAGAGGGCACCTGCAGCCAATCAATCAATCAATAAATCAATCAATCAAAACGTTAGACCAGCTATGCCAATGGCCAACCAAACCTGGAGTCGCATGGAGGCAGTAGCAGAGTCATGGGAAATATAACAAAGCAGCTTTTATTACCTAAGGGAAAAGTAGCAATGCCTCCTCACCCACCACGCGACTACCATAATCATTCTGGTGACTCACTGCTCACCAGTACAAGCCTCCCACACACAGATGCCCTTGTCTGCTGCAGCAACCAGCAACGTGTTGTCAGCTGACCAGTAAAGGCTGCAAATATCCCAGCCCTCTTGCACCAAACTCCTCATCACCATTGTCCCTTTGGTGTTGTCCAGCACCATCAATTGGGAGGTGCCTGCACCACCACCATCAAAGCTGAAGCTGGCTGCCCTTTGCTGCCTAGCAGTTGCTCCTGTGCTGCTGCTGCTGTTACTGCTGCCAGGGCTCCCCTTTTGTAGGCAGATAGCCACCCTCTCGCCATTGGTAGACCAGAACAGCTGCGCGAAGGAATGAGTGGCTTCATCTATCAGCAACTCCTCTAGGGGTCGCAAGAAGGGCTTATCCTGCTGCCAAGTCTTTGTGCTCAGGCATACAAAGCGGCCCTCTGCAATTGCAGTTGTGGATGGGGAACAGGGGAGGTTTTAGTGGAAGGCATGGTTCAGGGCACCACCAATCAAGCTATGAGATCCAACACGACACTGAGGCGTTGCCATCCTCTTGCAGACACCACCGACCCCTATGGGCATACGACATGCTGCCCAGACTAGTGCTGTGTCATGCCCAAACTCTTCTGGTGCGCTCTAATGGATTCACCGCAGGCCTAGGATTAGGACACAGCAAGCGTGCAGGCATAAGGATGATGACGGCTAAACTGGCATAGACAGGAAAGATGCCGGATGGCTATTACAGCATATACATGTAGTGAGAGCCCAGCAGGTATGTACGGTGGGAGAACGGCATGAGCCCTTTATGCGTAGACAGTGCCTCAGAAAGCCTGTGTTAGGGTCTAGACCTGGCCAACCATGAACCCAGGTTTCTGTTGGTGTGACGGTGTTACCTGCACAGGCCAGCAACTTAGAGCCATCTGTGGTGAAGCACAGGGTAGTGGGGCCGCTGACACGGCCAGTAGGAGTCTGACAGAAGATGTCATGAAGGTCAATCTGTGGAACCAGCACCTCAAGATGCTTGGTTGAGCGGACCTGCAGGAGACATGCAGCAAATGCAAGGGTTTAGGGTTTAAGAAGTAAAGACAATAGCTCAGTGGGCTACAACATGCACGGCACGTGTCTGACGGCCAAAGGCTGGGTCTCAGTAGCTGACTTCCTTTTTACTATTCTGGTAAATTCTCCGAAACTACTAGCCGGGTTAACTGACATACAATTATAGTTTTCAACTTTTCATGTATTGGCTACATCCGCTCTACTCAGACATGGAGTATCAAGCAATGCTCAAGCATGAAGCTGCATATTGCCACAGGGGTAAGGGTGGTTTCAGAGCGGCTATGTCCCAGACTTCTCCTTTGCTCATGCATGCTATGTCGTGTGAGGTCTTGCACATTGTTGTCCCGTTCGAATTGCAAACAGAAGGCCCAACTGAAAGACACAAGTGAAGCTTATTAGGAGCCAGGATCAAAAGAGAACTGCTGCCCACTCGGCGGCAAGTTATCTGGATCCCAATGGGCACTGGGCTCTGAATGGTAGTGGGCCTATCACGATATCTAGGTAAGGGCCCACCCCCTTAACATATGCAAGAAGGGCTCTCTCCCTCTCTCTATGGATTCCAAGGTCCACCCAGCAGTGTGTAACAGAGGCCAAGGGTCATCTGAAGCCCCTGGAATTACCTCAATGATGCAGCTTTGCAAGGGGCCACCCTGTGAACTCCGTGTGCCCAGCAGCACAGCCAGCATCCTTCCATCTGGACTGAATGCCAAAGCATTGACAGTGTCCCTGCTGTTGCAGCAGTCGGGCACCTTGCACTCCACCTCTGTGGGACAGGACGGGCAGCGCACAGCTGGGATTTTACTGGAACCGGCACCAGCACAATGACGACCAGCGGGAACACTAGTAAAGATGGTGGCAGTAGCTTTCATTGCAGGCGCTGGTCCAGCAGCAGCGGCCATGGCGCCGACCATGACGCCACAATCGACCGATACCTTGCGCGCTTTCGACTGCGGCTGCCGCGGCGTACCTCCCTTACCACCCTCCCAGACTATGTTGTATATTGCCAAATCCATCTTCGACGTGAAGCTGCTGCTGCTGCTGTTGCTGCTGCTGTTACCCTTACCACTCTTGAAGCAGGCAACCATGTCTCCAGAATGCGATAGGGCAAACCCATGCTCTTGCAGCAGGCCATTGTCCTTTTTCATGGCGCGTATTGAGGGGATGATGGAGTTTCCGAGGTATTGGATGCCGGTGCTACCGTGCAAAAGCACCCTCGTGTCTGCTTGATTAGGAAGTAGCAGCAGCCCTGCAGCAGAGGGCACCACACGATAGGGATCAAACACAAAACCAGCTACAATCACAAAGCCACAAAGCCGATGGTGGGTTTGCCACACACCAGCTGAGATTAGATGCAACGGAGTGCACGCCAAGGAGAAACAAACAACACTACAACACGAATAGAGGCATCTGGTGATGTAGATGAGAGATGCATACTCTGTCTAGAAGACAATCATTGTCAGACTAACCTACAGGCTGGGTGTTGTGCAGTCTGACAATACAGCTGCTACTGCTGCTGCTGCTGAAATCCTGGCACTGGGACTATGCTTGGAGGTGCTACAGGCAAACATGCAGGGGTGCTGGCTAGGCAACAAACGCAGGGTTCATGTCAGGCTGGCACGCAGGAGTATGCTGCAAAGCTGAAGTGGACCTGAGTCACCTGGAAGTTGCGGGCTAAAAGGTGCACAACGCATCGTCACAGTCTAATCTGATGTGGACAACCGTGGAAATGGGTACTGACCCACCCTGCAGAAAGGGGGAGGCATAGAGGTTCCACCACTGCTCACCGTCAAATCTCTCCTTTAGGACAGTTACATTTTTCTCAGAGCGTCTGCCCAGGACTTGCAGGGCACGCACAGCCTCTGTGAATGCCTGCAAGCCTAACTGAGTAGTAGGACCAGAGCCCCGGCCCATGCCAAACACCAGGAAACGGCCATTTGGTGAGAATGCGTAACTGTTGAGCGATGCCGAAGGCTGCACATTGTAGATGAGCATATCCAAGCTTTCATTTGCTTCCCAGCTGTACACCTGAGTGGTGTGCTTGCTCTCTCCCTCATCTGAGATCCAATAGACCACCAGGTTGCTCCTGTCTGGCCACCACCTGGCACAGGGGGATATAAAAAGGGTAAGCAAGGGGAATGCTAAAGCCCATTGATTCTGCCTAACTTGCTCAGTGTAGATCAAGCATGGACCCTGAACCGATCCCACTTGATCCAAATTGACCCCACTTGATCCCAACCAATCCCACTTCATTGCACTTGATCCCACTCAATTCTAATTGATCCCACTTGATCCCACTCAATCCCAATTGATCACACTTGAACCCACTCGATCCTGGTACTTGATCCCACTCCATTCCACTCGATCCCACTTGATCCCAACTGATCCCACTTGATCACCCCAGTGCTCCACAGAGATGGTGTACCTAAATATTCCCCGCACCCACAGACCATATGCAGCTATTGTTACATTATCACATCTACGCTCGCCCATCATGAGCAGCGTATAATCAAGGAAGTACGCTTACTACAGTGAGGGCACCCGTCTCCTGGACACATATCTCCTGGCTCGTCATATCGTCGCCTCCAGCTAGGCTTAGGCATGCATTTTACCAACTAACTCCCAGCTTACCTGACAGAGACTCCTCTTGCCTTGCCGCCATCTGGCTTGCAGATCGGAGCGTGCCGCCGAATGGGGCAGTCCCCAACCGCTTCCCCCAGCTGTCCCTGCAAGCTGTACAGCACCACTCCGCCATCAAACACTGCCAGGGAGCTGCAGTTGGGCGAGAACTGTGGGCGGAAGAAGGTGTCAGGAAAGAGAGGTTTATGGTGTACGCGCTCAACTTCCTGCAGCTTATGGGGCCAATAGCGGCGCTTGAGGTCCCATACCACCAGGCGGCTTGAGCACAACGCAACCAGCCGCCGCCCATCCGGGGTGAAGGTGATTGCTGTGGTAGTGGAACTGTTTGATGGACTGCCAAAGTCCCTGCACTGCCACAGCCGTTTGATGCACGTGGTGTCCTTTGAGTAGCTGCTACTGCTGCTGCTGCTGCTGCGGTCACGCTGTTTTGATTACCCATCCCACAGGCTCACTGCTGCCTTATTAGAGTCCTACATGGTCTCCACCACAGCTATGAGGGAGTTGCTGCCCCAGAGAGGATGGGGTGCAAAGCACACATCATGCACCCTGCATTAGAATGGCAAAGAGGTGGAGCACTGGCTGGTAACAAACTAATCAAGATGGAGTTAAGCCTTAGCATTATGGCAGAGGGACTCAATGTGGTTTGGTGATCAGCATGGCAGTGTCTTGTGTGCAACAAAGAGGCACACCCAAACAGATGAACATGGCTGTGTCTGACAAGTTAAACAAACGCAATTGCGCATGGGTAACGCGGCACACATGGCACCATGCACGATGCCATATGTTCACTCCCTTTATGCCAATTAGCAGGCATACAGACAGCTGAAATTGTGCTCACAATAGGCAAAGCTGCTGCTTCAGGACCAATCTATATCCTAGTGAGCTTGGCCAGTGAGGGTGCACTAAGTTGGATCCTATAAGATCAGTTACTTACAACACCTTGGATGATCCGTATAAGATCAGTTACTCACTTATATCACCCTGTGGACCTTTTAATAAATCATGTGATGCACAAGAGCCTATTGGGAGATGGTGGATAGTAACTACTAATACATCTAATACTATTCATTGGAGATTATGAGTATGTGGACCATAAGAATACTATATGTACTATGATGACTGGTTGCTTCATTCAGGTCGAGACGGGCAGGGCCCAGTGGCAGGACAAGAAAAGGACGTGTTGCATTGAAGAAAACCATCGGAGCGGTACGTGCTTCATCTTGTCCTCAAGAGACAACTCACTTTACATCACGCCCAAAGAAAAGCTTTCTGCCCGTTGACAGCTCATGCACCTCCAGCCGACCACCATAGGATCTGCTGCTTGAAGCCACAAAGGATCCATCAGGTGAGACACATAGGCGAACCACTGGGTGTTCGTGTTTTGCAAGGATGTGCGGGGTTGGCTCTACACCGTCCCCCTCAAGCCTCCAGACAATCACCTGCCCCTCCCCTGTTGCTGTAAGCACTTGGTTTGAGCTTTTGGGAACAAAGAGCAGCGGCCATTGATATGATCTGCGATAGAGCTGCAGCTGGGCCTGCTTCCGCTGATCCTGCTTGTCCATCTGGAACAGTGGGTCTGTCTGGGCCGTGATAGATGCATAACCAGCAGGCATGGGGTGCGGGATGGGCACTGACAGGCATGCCCGCTGCCGCAATGTCATCAGGTCGTATACAATCACAGTGGGAGTGAAGGGCTGGGGCTGCTGTTCATGTGAGGCCACGAGGCCAGCTGCAAGCACGGAGTAGGGTGGTGTCAGTTGACTTTACAGCTCTATATATATTACCTCATAACCTGACAATGACGTCAAATTCGACAGCCTTTCTCTGCTAGAACAATCTATAATGCCTTGAGGACGTGGCTTGGAGCTGGAGTTTTGGCCACAAGCAGCGCAGGACCCGTAATAGATGCACAGTTCAAGGTGCTACTTGCGGCACAATGCCAATGGACCTAACTAAGTATTGCAGCAACCAGCAATTGCAGTCTACTATTGCAACCGTAAACATATCCCCCCTTGGCTGACCAGCTGAGGGGTTAAGACCATGCCTATTCAGCAATGCGCCCAGGGCCATCGCCGCTCACCTACTGCAAAGCTTTTGCCATCACTGGAAAAAGCAGCTGCCTGAACGCCTTGTGACAGGAGTGGCTCGGTGCTGTGGAGGATGCCCCAGCCCCACTGTGTGTTTTTGTCTTGGCCTTGGAGGGGCCCCTTGGCTTTCCCAAACGCCGCCCACAATGGTATAGGCGCATGGACAGCAGGCTCGGGGCCCGCATCATTGTATAGCGACCTGCTAACTTCCTGGGGGCAAAGAAGCAGGTTTGCCATCAAAATGTCACTTTTATTCACCATTGAAATGTCACTTTTGTTGGGCTCATTTGCCACAGGGAGAAAGAAGATAAGATGAAAAATAGCCTTGGAATGGTAATAAGTGCAAAAGCGAATCAGGCTTTGCGAAGATACCACATATGGTGTGAAGGCCACTTATCTTCTCCAGCCTGGGTGCTATTGGCGCTGGGATGACCATACAATACTGTTAATGCCCTATTCATGTTTGCATGGGGGCAACATCCTTATCAGAACAATCATCATAGCACACCTGAAGTCAACTGGCGGGAGTCACGGACCGCACCTAACACCGACTGCAGGGACCACCTATTGATCCGGTGAAAGCAACTAACTCACTGCGCAATCAAGAAAAGAAATTGCTGCAAACTAGTCTATAGCCTAGGGTTGCAGAAGATCCATTCAATAGCAGAGGATGCACCACAACACAGGTAACATATACTGCTGCACAATCAGTATCATAGGTTGCAGCACATTACTCTGACACATCTGATGAGTGACACATCCAAGTGAATTGACACATTGTGTGCCTGAATGGTTAAACTCTCACAAGTTACAAGTGATTGTGGCACCTACCCAAGTTGGGGTTTTATGATGTGGGAGCCTCTCAAACTGACCACATACCTTTAATGTGAGGCTGCTGCCGGATTCCGTGTCATCCGAGCTTGCAAACAGCTTGTATTTGTCTGCTTGCTCCTGCTGCTGCCTCTGCTCTTGGTGACCATACCTCTGTATCTCTCTGTGCCGCAGCGAGTCTGTGTCTAGTTTGATGTCTGCTATATTTTCCTGCAGAGGAATCACCATTTGTGCTCCTTTTAAGCAACCACCAACCCAGCTTGCAGCAAGGGCACAAGCTCCTCCTGATTATCTTTGAGCAGAAAGAGGGAGAGAATTACGCAGAGTAAAGAGCGAAACCCTTCTTGCATACATTAAGGGAGCGTGCACCCTGTCTTTGTGCAAGGCTGTAGTAGGCAAGGGCTGTCAAAAAGCAAAGAGGATCACCCTCAGGTTATCTAGGCATTGCCAAACGGCTTCTATCTTCAGGTTCAACAAGTATGTGACAGGACGCCTCTATCCTGCGCATGTATGTAACGAGAGAGAAGTTGAATATGTGTACATTATGATTCCGGCCAGTCACTTAAAAGTTCCCTGCTGACGGGGTGCCCGGTAGTTCACAGGGGTTCCCGGAAGCTACACGTAAGCTCACGGGAGGTGCACGGCAGCTGCACACTACAAGCCTTGAGCACACTAGTGGCAGTGCGAGGTGTACGTAGGTCGCTCTCTAAGGCTATATACAGCCCGCATATCCCAAGGGCGCGATGTGAGTGCCCCGAATCTATTTCTTCTCCAGTTGAACAGCGCATGCTTGAGTATCTGTAGCATGTAAGCCTGGGCTCACAAGCTAGTAGACAATAGTTCCCAAATGGGTCGGAACAGCCCTCTATATAGTAGAGGATGGCTGCACTACGTACCCGCCTACGCGCTGGCTTGGGGTTACAGGTGACAGCCGGCGCCGAGGCACTTCCAAGGTAGTGCCCGGCTAGGCAGTCCAAGGTAGTGCCCGGCTCATCAGCCGTGCGTCATCCAGTAATCCGCCATAGTCAGCACTAAGGGCGAGATCAGACCAATACCGACGTAGTTCCGGACCTCACATGTATGCTGGCTAGTAGCCTTGGCATACAGTGGGTGAGTTGGTTGCATAGAGCTTGTAACAGTCCGTTACACTCCTCCCCCCTCTACTGAGAGGCTCAAAGAGACTCATCTCAATTCAGGAGTTTTTAGCCCAGTAAGAATCAATGGCAAACTGAGTCAAATTGTCCTCAGGTTCCCATGTGTTATGTTCATGCTGATAGCCTTTCCACTTGATTAGGTAGTACCTTGTAGTGTACATCTTGGTCACACCTTTGCGCTTTACATCCTTGTGCTGTAGGACAGCTTCAACCTCGTAATAGAGTCCATCATCGAGGTGGCTGGGAGGCGGCGGTGGCCGGTATGTACCATCAGAGTGATAGGGCTTAAGCAGAGAAACATGAAACACATTGTGAATTCTCATGTTGGCTGGGAGTTTTAGCTCATATGCAACCTGGCCGACCCGCTTTGTGATTGGAAATGGTCCAATAAAGCGTGGTAACAGCTTCTGAGTGCCTGGAACTTGGAGCCTGATGTTTTTAGTACTGAGGAGAACCTCTTGACCAACGTTCAGTTCAAGTTCGCGACGCTTTTGATTGGCGTAGGCTTTTTGGTGTTGTTGTGCGGCTTGTACTTTGCTTTTTGCACGTTTGATGGCACTGTCAATGTTGGAGACCCAATCATTGGCACCAGGGGCGTTGGTCAGAGTTCTGACTGCAGGCCTGTTGGGGTGCTGTCCATATGTAAGGTAGAAAGGGGTAGTACCGATGCTTTCTTGGTATGAATCATTGAGAGCAAACTCTGCTAGAGGCAGTAGCTCGTCCCAGTCGTCCTGGTCGGCGGACACAAAGTGTCTCAGATATTCCTCAACTATACGGTTGACACGTTCAGTCTGCCCATCAGTTTGTGGGTGAAACGACGTGGACATCTTGAGGTTTGTACCGGTGGAAGTCATCACTTGCATGTTGCCAGAAGTTACTGGTGAACTTCGAATCCCTGTCAGAAACAATGGAGTTCGGCATACCATGGTGGCGCACAACCTCTTTTATAAAGAGATTTGCAACCCCAAGCGCCGTAACATCCGTAGTCGTCGGGATTAGGTGAACCAGTTTCGATAGTCGGTCGATGACAACCAAGATGCTGTCATGGCCCGCCGTCGAGCATGGCAATTGGACGATGAAATCCATACCGATACTTTCCCATTTGCGATGCGGAATAGGTAAGGGCTGCAGGAGTCCTGCTGGCTTTTGATTGGACGCTTTGTTTTGTTGGCATGCAGGGCATGTCCGTATGTACGGCCTAACGTCGACATGGACCTTTGGCCACCAGTATTGACGCAGGAGGGACTGAGAAGTCCTTGTAACGCCTCCATGACCGGCAAGGCGCGTGTCATGATGCTCGGAAAGGAGCAGCTTGCGAAGTGCTGGAACTGCAGGTACCACGATCTGAGCAGGGTCAGTTTCGGTGGCGGTAGCAGGCGGCGACTTGTACCATAGGCCGTCAGTGAAGGTCCATTTGTTGGTATAGGCCGGTTGTTCAAAGTTTGAATCAAGCTTGTAACCAGCTTTTATCCTTGCAAGGAGGTCTGTGGTGTCATCAGCTGTAGGTGCTGCCTCAGTGGAGGTCTGCTGAGCTTTAGACTTGTTGCCTTTGGCACAGGGCTTCTTTTGGCGAGAAGCTTTTGCTGAAGGGCTTTTGTCAGCAGGGACAGGGTCCACGTGCTGTTTTGGGAGACTGCCTGTGCGAGAGCGAGTGATCATAGAGAGACTCTTGAAATCAGCTCGTCTGCTTAGGGCATCAGCTGGGTTTGTCTTACCAGGGGTATAGACCCAGTCAAACGCAAAGCGAGATAGATATTCCTGCCAACGCACTTGGCGTGGGGACAGGTTAGGCTGAGTCATGAAATGGCGAAGCGGACAGTGATCCGACATCACACAGAACTGAGAGCCTTCAAGATAGCAGCGCCAAACTTTCAGAGCATGCACGATAGCAAGCAGCTCACGTTCATGTGTAGAGTAGTTACACTCTGCAGGGTTGAGCTTGCGTGATTCGTATGCAAGTGGCCTGCCTTCCTGCAAGAGGATGGCGCCAATGCAAAAGTTGCTTGCATCAGTGATGACTTGAAAAGGCTTGTTGAAGTCTGGGAGTACCAGTAGGGCGGCATTGATGAGAGCATCTTTGATTGCCGTAAAAGCTGCTGTACTGCAGGTGTACTGGTGTCAAACACAGCACATTTCTGAGTCAGCTTGGTGAAGGGTAGCATAAGCTCGGAGTAACGATGAATATGCTTCCTGAAGAAGTTGCACATGCCCATGAACCGTCTGACTTCAGAAACGTCCTTTGGCATGGGGTAATCACGAATCGTCTGTGTTTTGGCAGGATCGGGCTTGACGCCATCCTTACTGACGATGTGACCCAGGAACTTCACTTCTGTCTCATTGAACTTGCATTTGGTAGGCTTAACGTACAGGTCATGTTCCGTTAGCTTTTCCATAATGAGTTCGAGGTGTTTGAGATGCTCCTCGGGCGTGTTAGAGGCCACCAGGATGTCATCCAAGTAGATGAACACGAACTTGCCAAGGTAAGGCTCGAAGACCGTGTTCATTAATCTCTGAAACGTACTAGGACTGTTAGAGAGGCCCATTGGAAGCACACGCCTCTGGTAATGACCCATGTGTGTCGTGAAAGCTGTCTTGTGGACATCGGCTTCATGAATGCGGGCTTGGAAGTATCCCGATAAGAGGTCCATAGAACTGTAGCATACTTTGCCCTTAAGTTGGTCGAGCAGGTCGTCAATGCGCGGTAGAGGATATCTGTCCTTAACCGTTATTGCATTGAGAGCACGGTAGTCAACTGTAAGGCGCCAAGTGCCATCTGGCTTGGGTACGAACAAGACGGAAGCTCCAAAAGGGCTTGTGCTAGGCTCGATCAAACCTTTCTCAAGGAGATCTTTGACGTAGCGTTCGACCTCGGCCTTTTCTGAAGGACTCATGCGGTAGCACCGCTTTGGTGGGATCTTCGCACCTGGGACCAGCGGTATAACGGTATCGTGTGAATTGCTGGGCCGCGATGTTGGGGCAGCTCTGGCAAGTCCATCGAGAAACGATGTTTGTACTTGTCCAAGAGAGCTTTGAGTTTGTCATCTGGGATAGTGTCCGGGCATTCTGGCTCAGTAGACTGAGTCGCAGTTCCCACAGGAGTGGCAGAGTCACTTCCTGCTGGCAGTTCGTCCTCCATTTTGCGAACAACCACCATGAAGCACTGGTTCCCGTTTTTGCGAACAGCACGCTTAGCTTGTACAGCACTCAGGAAAGGATTCACAGGAAGCTTCAGAGGGTTCACCCATCGTTTAGCATTCACTGTGTAGGTCCTTGTCCCTTGGCGTAAAAGCAGGGCGTTTTTGTGATAGCAGATGGTAGCTGCGTGTTGCTTCAGCCAATCTTCACCAAGAATGAGATCATGATGAGAGGCTAAGTCAGTAACGTACGCTTTTACACGGCCTGAGTAAGGTCCTAGTGTAATCTTGAGCGTAGAGGTACCGTAGATACGCATGGCTGAACCATCAGCTAGTGCTGCACTGTCATCAGCGGCCAGTGGAGTTACATGTGCAGAAGCACGTTGTATCCAGGCTCGGCTGACAAAGCAGTGTGTTGCTGCGGTGTCCGAGACGGCTTGCGCAGTATGGCTAGCTGCTGGAGAGGTGCCAACAAAGGCATTAATTCCGGCTAGCTTAGCATCAAATGTCATGAGTAAATGATCATCTGACTGTACTTTACTCAGTAGCTGCCTAAGCTGGGGCTTTGGGGGATCATAGTACACTGTCACTCCCCACGGAATTCCAGGCATAAGCACACGCTGGCGGCCGGCTTCGGGCGAGGGCGCCTCAAAAAGTCTAGTGCCAACTGAGTACTGCTTAATAACCTGCATGCCTTTAAGCATATGCTGCCATGGAGCCTTTTTCCAGTTAGGAACTAAGATACACGCACTGGTATTGTGTGGGCTAGAAGCCTTACACTGTAAGTAGTGCTTTATGAAATCTGCTGCGCTGTCAAAAGGGGGATTGAGCCAAATATGCTGACTGATTGAGCCAAGCAGCCCATAAGGCTGGTCTAAACCTCAAGCCTCAGCAGCGGCGCCGAGATTTCGCTATATCCGATGCGACCTTGCAGAAGATTGAGCGGAAACATGCAGCACATGCAGCGGTGCTGTCCTCTCCTAATGATGCTACCAGGGCAGATTACAGGGAGGCCAATACTGCTGCTAGGCGAGCGGTTAAGAAGGATCAGGAGCGGTACTTCAAGCAGCAAGCGCTGTTTGCGGAACATGCTCTAAAAGCTGGTAATCTAGCCGTGTTCCACAAGCATGTCCAGCGGATCTTCAAGGAGCAGCAGGGCAGTAGCTCTGCTGCTCCTACAGCTGTGCTAGGGGGTGCTGATGGCAAGCAGCTGTTCCAAAGCAGGGAGGAGGTGGTGAAGTGCTTTGCTGAGCACTTTGCTGATGTCCTCAACTGCCCTGCCAAGCTCGACCAGCAAATGCAGCAGACCATTGAGGAGTTAGTGCAGAAGATGGAGGCAGGGCAAGGTGCAAACCAGCAGAGTGAAGCAGCAGCTCAGCCACCTACTGTGCAGGAGGTTGAAGAAGCTGTCTTTGCCTGTCGTAATGGGGCAGCTCCTGGGGTTGATGGTATCGCAGCGCCTATGCTAAAGCTCAGTGGGACCATGCTGAAATGGTTGCACAGGGTCATTGTGGCGGTGTGGGAGTCAGGGAAAGCGCCAGTGGAGTGGAAACGTGCACTGTTGGTGGCACTGTATAAAGGCAAAGGAGAGCGCAAAGTGAGAGATAGCTATAGGGGGATAAGCTTGCTAAGTATACCGGGGAAGGTGTATGTCTTGGTCATTTTGGCTAAGATCAGTTCTCATATCGATGCACAACTGCTTGATAACCAGTCTGCTTTTAGGAAGGGGAGGGGCCTCACTGATGCTCTGTTCACCATACGCCAGGTCATCTCTAAGTCTGTAGCATTCGATCAGCCTCTATTCATGGCTTTTGTGGATTTGCGTAAGGCATATGATTCTGTACCGCGAGACACGCTATGGCGCATCCTGCATGTGTACGGGGTACACACAAAGCTGATAGAGTTGCTGATGGACTTGCATACTGGCACACAGGCTGCTGCTAGGATGGGTGGTGTGGTGTCTGAGTGGTTTGATGTGCATGGCGGGGTGCGGCAGGGATGTGTCATTGCTCCCTTGCTGTTCAACATCTACATGGACTTTGTGGTTCGGCAGGCAATGGCTCAGATGCCGGAGGGATGTGGGGTGAAGCTAGCCTATCATGCAGATGGGAAACTTGAGCATGATGGGTGTGGTAGTGGTGGGTGTGTGGAGCTGTTGTCTGTTCTGCTGTATGCAGATGATATGGTGTTGCTAAGTCCCAGCAGGGAGGAGTTGGTGGTCATGCTGCAGGTGATGGACAAGGTTGCTGCTAGTCTTGGGTTGCGCATCAATGCAAGCAAGACTGAGATCCTGTCCATTGACAAGGATTGGAAGGAGGGGGATGTGCCGCCAGTGCAGCAAGGACCAGAGGTGGTTATCAGTGAGGGTGTGGTAAAAGAGGTGTCACAGTTCAAGTACTTGGGAAGTGTGCTTGTGACTGATGGCAGGTTGGATGTGGAGTTGAATATCAGGAGGGGTAAGGCTGTGGGGAGGTTTAAGCAGTTTGAAAAGATGTGGGGTACCAAGCATCTGTCATTGGCTACGAAGGTGAAGTGTTACAAGGCATATGTGTTGCCAATTCTGCTGTTCGGGAGTGAGTGTTGGTCCCTGACCAAAGTGCAATCGCAAAAGCTTGAGCGGGTGCACTCTAGCTGCCTTAGGAGCATCCTGGGGGTCAGGCTGTCAGATCGGCACACCAATGAGCATATCAGGAAATCATGTGGGGTAGCCACCTTGTCAGCATACATCACAGCAAATAGGCTGAGGTGGCTGGGGCATGTGGGCCGCATGGAGGAGGGCAGGTTGCCGCATATTGCGTTGTTCTCTTCATTACATGGTGACATGACGAGGCCAGTGGGTAGGCCTCGCCATACCTGGGAGAAATGCGTGTGTGCAGATCTGAAGGTGCTTGGTCAAGATGAGGGGAGCTGGGAGGCTTCATGTCAGATTAAGAGTGCTTGGAGGAAGAGGTTGTGGGATCTTACGCACCCTTGGGAAAGCCAACGGTTAGTGAGGTGTAGAAGGCGCACTAAGCAAGCTATTGATAAGCATGTGGAGCGCTATGTGGTGCCTTTCAGTGGCTGGGAGGATGGTGGTTCACCAGTACCTAGGTGGTGGGAGCCACCTCCAGCCCCTACTAGGGTGGTGCTTGATCCTGCTGCCTCCCCGCCACCCATGTGTGATGGAAGTGGAGCAGGTTTTGGGTTTTAGTGGTGGTGTTTGTTTCCCCTTGGTGTGCACGCCGTTGCATCTAGCCTCAGCTTGTGTGTGGCAAATCCACCATCGGTTGTGTGGCTTCGTGATTGTGATCAGGAGCCTTGTGTTTGTGGCCTAGGTTTGTTTGGCCATTGGCATTGCTGGTCTTGCGTTTTTGATTGATTGATTGATGCTGACTGGCACAGTCGTGCTGTAGAAAGCTGTTGTTTGGGCTGCAATACATGTAAGGAACGAGAGCATTCTCTCCCCTATTGTCACAGCAGGCATCCAAGTCAAACTTAGCAGTCAACTGCTGAATAGACTGGAATTCTGAAGCAATGAGCTTACGATCATTGTTATCAATTCTGGTAGGAGGGCTGCAGTCAGGTGGCTTGCTGTCACTAGGAATGCGAGAAGGCTGGCCAGTAGGCTGGTCCACATCCATAGGCACTGCCGTAGTCTCAACATATTCAGCAGAAAGCTGACAAGGCAATTTACAAGGAGAACAACCTGCCAACACACTAGACACTGTAATAGCATCAGTAGCATGCTGATCAGTACCACTTTGCAAACACTTTGCCAACAAACCAGATGCCGAAGCATCTACACCGAACCGCCCAAATTCCTATTGCTGCTTGCCCTTTGGCTTATGGTTGGGGTCAAAGCCTGGAGGGAAACCCTCTCTTTTGCTGCTGCGGCAATAGTTAGGGGAGTGCCCTTTCCTAAAGCAGTGAGCGCAGACTTTGCGCGCCATGCAGTACCTGGCCAGCTTGCGGTCCCTAGTGAAGGTCACATTACCGTTAGGGCGGCAGACAGTGAACTGCTTCTCCAAACCACCGTTGACATCAGCGGCAGGCACCTTGTCATCACGGATGTTGTTGTTGGAGGCACCAGCACCAGCATTGCCGCTAGAAGGGTCAGTGCGGGGCTTCTTGGGGGGCCGTGTGTCAGTGACACTGGGCTGCTGGGCGAGGATGTCTCTGGCCACATCTGCAGAGTCATATTCAGATTCATTGATCAGTACATGACCATATGCAACCATGGCATTGTAGCGAGTCCAGAGCCGGCCAGTAGAGGGGTTAATCTTAAGCTTAGACCTGATAATGGGACGCAGACCATTCAGGAAGCGATGGATTTTGTCACCCTCCTCATACTTGGGAATGTAAGCATAGCAGTCATCAAAGGCATTGACATAGTGAGCAAAGCTCATCTTGTTCTGCCTGAGGTTATGCAAGCGATCCCTAGCTGTGAGCTCAGCATTCTTGTAGCCAAAGCGGCCAAATAGTGCTGTCTTAAAGGAACGCCAGTGGAACGGATCAGTTCCTTTGCGGGTTAGCCTGTCAGATTCACTAATCCAGAATGCTGCTGCATCATCAACTAGATAGGAAGCTGCAGTGAAAACTGCATCACGCTGCTGGAGCCCCTGTGCTTCTAAGAAGTGGCTCATCTGTGTCAGCCATAATCTCAAATTACTTCCGGGAGACCCGTTAAAGGTAGGAGGCTTATGCAACATACGAGCAAGGGCTGGATTCACAGCAGGGTGAGCTAGAGCAGGGCTCTTATCCGGCAAGGAGTACTTGTCACGGTTGCGCTTACCAAGAATGGTCTTCAGTTGAGCATTCTCGGACTGGGCTGCTGCGAGTTGCAGTCGAAGGGCTGTAACAGTCTGGGGCATGTGCCCGGCAGTGGCGGCTGGGGCCCTGGCGGCTGCTGCAGGACGAGAGTCGGCAGAGCCTTCAGAAGGCGGCGGAGTAGACCTCTCGCTGCTGGATAGTGGAGTAGACCTCTCACTGCTGGTTAGTGGAGTAGACCTCTCACTGCTGGTGGGGAGCTCCAGAGAAGAAGGGTCGTCGCTGGAGGCGTCATGGTAGTCCTCGTCCTCGTCCTCGTTGTACGGAGGAAGCAGGTCGTGGACAGTCTGAGGGCCGGGAGACTCCTCTTCAGCTGTGAACTCAGCACTGCCCTTGTTGGTAAGGGCTACCACGTCGGCGGCGGAGTCAGAAAGACCATAGTCCTGGGAGTCGTGGGAGGCATGGTCAGACATCTCACGGCCATCGATGGTCAAAGCTTCCTTAAAAGACTTAGAAAGCTTGTGAAACTGCTGATGGGGCTTGCTAGTAGCCCGTGTGGGTAAGGAAGGCCCTGGCGGGCTGGTCATAGGACCGCCGCCAAGCCTTGCGGCGTAGCGCTGAACAGAGATGCGGAAGCGTTGTCACAGGATTCGAACCCAATAGCGTCCGAAACCAGAATGTAGCATGTAAGCCTGGGCTCACAAGCTAGTAGACAATAGTTCCCAAATGGGTCGGACCAGCCCTCTATATAGTAGAGGATGGCTGCACTACGTACCCGCCTACGCGCTGGCTTGGGGTTACAGGTGACAGCCGGCGCCGAGGCACTTCCAAGGTACTGCCCGGCTAGGCAGTCCAAGGTAGTGCCCGGCTCATCAGCCGTGCGTCATCCAGTAATCCGCCATAGTCAGCACTAAGGGCGAGATCAGACCAATACCGACGTAGTTCCGGACCTCACATGTATGCTGGCTAGTAGCCTTGGCATACAGTGGGTGAGTTGGTTGCATAGAGCTTGTAACAGTCCGTTACAGTATCAATGCTTACCTGTGGCTACATCGAAGGGTAGGATACTTGCAAGCCACTCTTGCTTCGATGTACTGAGGTTTTCACCCTAAATGTGCTGATAAAGGCCCGAACGAGCTTGATTGTGACAGGGACTGCTGCTCCAGCTTGCCATTGCTTGAGTGCAGTTTAAGTGCAGTGACGGTGCAGGCCGGTTGATATTGCGCGTGCGAAATTTGTCCGTGTGAATGCTGTACGACGAGAGTAATATTTACACTTTTGCGATATTGGTACTGATTCAGGTTGAAAGTGAACGCGCCAGGGGACCCATGCAAAGAGTGCCTCCGGGCTGCCTCCGGGCTGCGGGTTCCCAGATAACGTACATCTAGCTGCATCTCATGAATATTTTCCCAGGACGATTTAATAGCATACCTATATGCTAGGTGCCAGCTGAATGTGCTTATGCTGCTGCTGCGTGAACGCTGTTGCGTGGAGTCACCGCCAGGCCTAGGGCCCTAGCTACCGTCCTGAAGCCGGTTCCAGGTTCCGGTTCCAGGGCAAAATGTGCTCAGTTCCAGCGATGCCAAACATGTCAGTTCCTGGTTCCAGCCCTGGGCCACCCTCTGGCCAACATGTCACATGCTGGTTCCAGCAAGTTTATTACTAAGTGTAGAGTGCTCAACTGAGTGCAAGAATAGCATTTTCCATTGTACAATTGGTTGTAATAAGTACAAATCATCGCTGGCTTCTGGGGCTTCGCCCCAGACCCCACCAGGGGGGCTGTTCCTCCCCCCTGGACCCCCGCCTCCTGCTTGGGTCCATGCTGCGCATCGACATGGCATGGTCTCCCCCAGAAAAGTTTGGTTCCAGAGGCCTTGTTCAAGTCTAGTTCTGGTTCCAGAGGAGGTTGTGGAACCGGCTTCAGGACGTTACCTAGCGCTCACACTCACGCCAACAGTCACACGCAGTCAGAAGCCCGTTCGCCCTGTGTTCATGCCTTTGCACACATTATGGTTTCTCAAGACTTCAGGGCAATGTAGCCCAGGAGTTCAAGCAATAGTTACCCGCAGCGTTCTCCCGTGCAAGCCAGTAAGCTTGCGGTAGGTGCGTCTCGTGCAGAAGTAACCTGCTGCCACCTTCTAGCCAGTCGCGCTTGGAGGGAACTCATGAATTTGTGCTGCTGAGTAGCTTGAAGGAGCCCACATGTGTAAGACAACCCAAAACAAGGCCCCAAAAGTGTGGCCCATGCCTGCCTTGAAGAGGACACCATGATTAGAAGTTTCCTGCATGTTTTTTAGGCATGAAACTTGCAGTGACAGCTCTGCAGCCAAAATCCTTTAAACCCTAAGCCCCAATACAAGCCAATAGTACCAATGGACAGCTTGCAAAGCAACCAAGAGATGGCATGAGCTGCAGCTTTGCAAACCAACTGCATGCTGCAATGAAGGCAGCAGGTCGTGGTGCACAGTGCACGCTTGCACACCCACACAACATCCGCAACTTTGCAACCACATGCACAAGGCTTTGCCAACCAAACCAGCCACCCCAGTAGCCCAACATTTACCCAACATGCATTCCCATTCTAGGGCAGCTTGGCCGCTGGTTGCCCGAACATTGCTGGCACTCGTCATACCATGCGAGCAAGTCGGCAATGCCTACGTGGTGGAGCTTGTGCAGCGTCAGCAGCAGTCTGGCTTCGGGATCGATCCCCAATTCGAAGTGAATTCCTCCATGATGGTCGCAGCTTGTGGCAGCAGCGTTAGCAGCAGCATGCAGTTGTGCGTCAGCAGTGGGGCATAGCTGACGTGGCATTCCAGTTTGCTGGAGCAAAGGCCTAGTTCTATGTGTTCTGGACGAGCTTATAAGGCAGCTGTGCTTGAGGTTCATTCACTAAAGGGTACTGATGAGGCCGCATTGGGCTGCAGCCGAAACATGTATACCCAGCCCTACATTACGCCACTGCGCAAACATTGGTGACCCTCCTCGTGGGGGTGACGTAGGGGTTGCCTCCCTGCGCTCGATTATAACCAAAGGCTGCGCATCCTGGTATCCTTGTGACGCCAGGCCTCGTATATCTGGGATGATTCTGCTGGAACTACCCATTCTAGGGCCAGTGGATCTTTCTTCACTCTGAGGAGTGGGACGTTACCGTGCTAGTTTAGTGCTGTAATGCCTGGTCCATCTCTATGATGGCGAGTACAACATGGCATTCCCATGCCCCCACATTCATACCACAGCCAGCAACCAATGGGCCTTCCTTGATGCAATGCACCCATATCAGGACCAGCCGAAAGTGAAACCCTGAAATCAAGCATGCAGCAGCAGGCACAGCACACCACCATCGTAAGCTAAGGGGAGACAGCCCCAAGTTACCTCATATATGGGGAGTAGGCCAGTGAATGGGCTGAGTGGACGCCGGGCGTTAGCCCTGCGTAGTTTTAAGGAAGAGGCGGTACTAGCACGCGTGGTGCGTTCCCCCCCTACCCTGTCCTCCCAATCCATCATAAAACAGGCAAATAAGCATTTATGGAGCTACCCGATGCCTGATCTCATGGCTGCGGATGTGCCCTGCTGCTGGAGTTTCTGTCGATGTTGCCAGATCTTTTGCATGTGTTGTGTGGCGCAGACTGCCAGCTTCTGAATAGTTTGTTTCAGATGTTTGCCGCTGATGCCGAGTCTGCGGAGCGGAGCCAGAGTGTAGTCTTCGTATGCAGTGTCTGCGACTCCTACTAGAATGACCACTGTGTGGACGACGGCGGCTGGGTGCTGCTTGCAAATCGCTCTTTGAAGGTTGGCATGCTGGTCGACGGCGCGCTGATACGTTTGTTCTGGGCTGGAGTCACAGCAGACCTTAAGTTCGACTATGTAGATGATGTCCGGATCACCAAATTCCTGATTTACAGCTGCTTGCTGCCTTTTCCATAGTAGCATGTCTGGCCGTGATCCGCATTCTGTCACCGCTTTCTTGTGAATAAGGTCTGCCGGGACTTCGGAGAGGGTGTGATGCCTCTCGAGGAGATCTTCTGCTGCCCATTTGTCTTGACTACCCAAATCAGTGAAACAAAATTCCAGGCTGTTGCCAAGGTTGCCATGTGAGACGGACTTACCGATGATTCTACCAAGTGCATGATGCCTGCTCAGGTAGGAGGTAGATATTGCGGGACAGGCAGACATTATATGCGAGCCGCCATCTTTGCTGCTCTTGCAGTTGGGGCAGATGTCGGTGTTGCAATATCCATACCAATAGGCACGCTTGCGACTGTGCAGTGTGCCTGTTAGGTATTGTATCCTTCGTATCTTTTCTATGGTTGTAAGCAGTGTGGTACTGGCCAGGAACTCGAGGTGCTGACTGTCAATGCGATGCATTTGATTCTGCATTGCAGTGTAGTAGACGGTGTCTGTCTTAGCTCCCCCTAGGCGTAGGGCATCAATGCTCTGTGTCCTAACGGCTCCCTCTAGGCTATCGGCGTAGATAACCCGGGTACGTAGTTCGCCGTCCCGATCTTCCTCTTCTTGTTCGGTGCAGGGCCAGTACAGTTCGGTGCGGCGATTGCTGTCAGGTACAGGGTAGTCCTCGCATGGTTCCTGTTCCCCTCTTGCTGTTGCTTGCGCAATTTCGTCGGCTACTTCGTTGCCGGGTATGCCACTATGAGCTTTAACCTTGCCGAGAACGACGGGTTGCTGTAGCTCTTGAGCTAGCCGTATTGCTTCTTGTACTGTATCGGTCACTAGGTGACTGTGCCGGTGCAGAGGGCCGATTGCGTAAGGCCTCGTCAGTTGCTTCCAAATGAGTTGCAGGGAAGTTAGGCTGTCTGTGAGGATGGTTGGGGTTTTCAATATCACCGCCGTACGAATACCTCCCAATTCTGCGCGCACGATGGTGTTGGGAGTAGGCCAAGCCAAAGGGGCATGCATACAAGCAGCTGGAGCCCTGGTTGGAAAGCAAAACATCTGTTACTTTTGAACATTCTAGCAGGTTACTTTTGCACACACTAACGGCATCATTTGCCCGTGAGCAGTAAATTACCAGATTACCAACTAGCCCAACCCCCAGTCGCTCGAAATCTTGGGGCTAGCTAGTTGGTAATATCCGTCGTATCGAGCGGGTGGTAAAGGGTTACCGTATCTTGTATCCCTTGTGTTGTATTGTATCCCTTGGAAGCCAATGAGTGAAGGCTCATAGGGCCAAGAACCAACGCATGACCACAGATCCAGATACAGGTACATACCAGCACCCACAACAACACTAGCGCGAGTCTGCTGCAACCCTAAGTCTTCAGACGGCCATCAGCAGTGCTTGTAATCTGGTTCATTATGCTGCAAGTTGGAGGAGTGCCTGGAGTTGCCAAGTGATCCCAGTAAGTTCATACTTACATGTTGCACACGGTTACACCCATTACTGCACAAGACATGGCAAGAAGCAGCAAGTCAATATATTCAGGTCACAATAAAAAATCAACTCCTACACCAGCTGCCGTAAAAGTTCATTCCGTTCAACAGCAAACAGGAGTGTCCACGTCCACATGTCCTCATACATGTTTGTCAAAATGCTACTGCATGTGCGCACACCGCCCAGGTGGCTGCCAACTGAAGGCTGACACAGAGCCCTTGCACATTCCCCCCCCCCCACCTCAATCCGTCATAAAAACAGCGAGGTGCAGCAGAATACGGGCTGGCTTCAGCATGCCACATGTGCTTAGACATAGGGAAAATCACTGCGAATGTGCCCCTTACTTACCCCTACCCATTTCATGCACCCAACTCAATCGTCATTCCAGCTGCAAAAGGTACTTCTCATGCTGCTCCTCATAGAACCGCGAGAATCTCCACCACCGTGGCCAAAAGCCCCATTCTGTCTCACACATACATGCACCTTGACATCAGCAACTTGAACCGCATCACCAGTCCTACTTGCTGCTGCTGCCCTTGGACCTCCTCCTCCTGCTGCCCTTGTGCCTACTGCTGCTGCTGCTGCCGTTGTACGTCCTCCTGCTGGACCCACTAAAGCTTCCGGCCCCTTTACTATCACCCTCTCCACAGTGTTGTGTACCATCCTGTACAGCTTCTCTCTCCTCCCTCTTCTTAGCAGCTCTTCCACCTCGTCAGTCTCCTTCTTAGGCTGCACCCAAATGTTAAGCACTTAAAAAGCAAAACAAGGCGGCGGCAGCGGCTGTAGCACCCCACCACCACCACCACCACCACCAGGAAACAGCACCAAAGCCGCTACTGCTGCTGCTGCCCGAGGCGCCCCTGCTACTGCCCCTGCTGCCCCTGCTACTTCCTGCCCCTATCACTTCCCCCTCAGGAACCCCCAGTGCCTCCCTCCACCCTTCCCAAGGCCTTACCTCAACCCGAAACACCAGCGTCTGAAGGCTGGTGACACCCCCATGCAGAGCAGTGACACCAGCAAGTGCCACAGTTGTGTGGCACCGGTGACGGTATACTCCAGCTCCCATGACTGCGGCAGATGCACCAGCTGCTCCAGCAAGAAACTGCTAGTAGCCAACCCAGAACCATTCCATGCTCCAGTCAACCATCTCCGACTTCCCCAACCACCACCACCTCTCGTGCTTCTCGCTGGTTGGCAAGGTGCAGAGATGGTGAGTTTCCTGAGCTTAGCCAGCTGCTGGAAGGCGGAAAGGCGGCTACTGCTGAGTGGCTGGTGAACTGCCATCTCTAGAATCTCCAGCTCTGGAAACACCTCAGCCAAGGGCACCGGATCCTCATTGCAGGAACACGTCAGCTCAGGTCGCAGGCGATCAAACGTCACTAATATTCCTGCCTCAAGGCCGCAGTCGCCCAACAGCACTAACCTAGTGAGTGGGGAGCCACCAAAAACCCCTGGTATGCAGAGGTTTCTAGGGTCTAGCAGCACTAGTGACCGCAGTGACGGCAGCAGAGGCTCCCCACCCCAGCCTCCATCTCTATGAGTGATAGGCCCTATCCCCACAAAGTCCGGATCGGCAAGAGCTAAATGCTTAAGCCCTGTTGGTAATGTTTCGATGTCGAGGCCCCACTTAGGCTGTGGCACGTTTGACGCCACCATGCTGCTATGCTGAACGCTAATGATGAGCTCCTCTAGCTGCGGTAAGTCCTCCAGGGGTAGGAACAGGGGGTAGGGAACTTCCTGTAGCAACTCCTCCTCCTCCTCCTGCTGCTGCTGCTGGTTGAGCTGAGCCACCCATTGCTGCTGATGATGATCATGATGCACCGCCCGGTGCTCGTCCTCCTCAGGGCCTTCCATCACCACGTCATCACACTAATCATCCATCACAGGCCCACCCACCCCAAACTGCTGCTGTTGCTGCTGGTGGTGCTGCTGCTGCTGGTGGTGCTGGTGGTGGTGCTGCTGGTGCTGCTGCTGGTGCTGTTGCTGCTGGTGCTGCTGCAGCACAGCAGGCTGCCCGAAATGCAGCAAGTGCTACTTCTGCTGGTGCTTCAGGCAGCACGCCATACATCGCCAACCTCCTCAAGCTCACAAAGCAGCTGCTCGGAAGCTTCTGAATCCCTTGCAAGCTCAGGCTGGAACCCAGCTTCTCGCACTGAAGAGTTAACGAGTGGCAAAACGAAAGGAGGACTGAAACGCCCGGGGGCAGGGACACACGGGTGAAGCGGCGGTGGTCCAGCCCAAAACCGTCATGCTCAGGCTCCGAGCTGAGGCTGAGATGGAGCTGCCGAGCACCCCCTCCTGCTGCAGAGACCAAAGCTTGGCCTTGGTCCTGAGGGATGAGAGAGTTAGTCATAGGTTCAATGGAGCTGCCAAGGGAGAGGAAGGGATGCTCCATTCCATAGCCAGCAGAAGTGGTAGAAGAGACCACCTGACTGCTGCTGCTGCTGCTGCTGCTGCTGCTGGTGGCTGTGATATGATGCTCGCCTTCGTCATTGGGGATAGCTGGAGGGGATAGAAACGTGCCGGGTTGCTCTGTGAGAGCGACATGGTGGCTGGGAGGAGGAGGAGTCACTAATGGTTGTGCTGCTGAGATCCAGAGTGCGCCGTTGATGACATGAACTGGAGAGGATGGAAACGGGCGTACCGCGGTTAAGATTGCTTCGGAACTGCTGCTCGCTCCGCTGCCTCTGCTGCTTGTAAAACTAGCCGGGCTGCTGCTGACTGAAGAGAGAGGTGGTAGGGTACCTGGGCTTGTCTGCTGGTTGCAGCCCAAGCTGCCATCCACACTGCTGATGCTGCTGTTGCTGCTGCTGATGCAGCTGCTGTTGCCGCAGCTGTTGCTGCTGCTGATGCTGCTGCTGTTGCCGCAGCTGTTGCTGCTGCTGATGCTGCTGTTGCCGCAGCTGTTGCTGCTGCTGATGCTGCTGTTGCCGCAGCTGTTGCTGCTGCTGTGGCTGTTGCTGCTGCAGGCAACGCTTAATGAGGATAGCAGGCTGTAGCTCCTGCTGGAGATGGTGCAATGCTGAAGCTGTGGCATGGTGGAAAAGAGCTGCATGATCTGTTCCTGCAGCAGCTGCAGCTGGGGTGGCCTGTGACTGAGGGTACTCAAGCATGCTTTCCGTCCAGAAATCGGGAGAAGCAGTTGCAGATATAGGCTGAGCATAGTTGTGGTAGCACACAGTAGCATCAAAGGTCTCAGAAGTGCTTGGATCCTAGCACTTTACCTTGGGGTGTCATTAGCTCTTCCTTTGGGGTGCCAGGGTGCTCTTGCTTATACTGTGGCGTAACAAGCTGCTCCAGCTAGCAGGCTGGTATGGTGGTACACCTCATACATTGAGGCCGGGGCCATGTCAAGGTGGTGAGAAAGTCAGTAAGAAGAGGGGGATCAGATATATAGTCCTCAGCATGGTAAGCTTGATTCAGAGCTGCATTAGCCTGCCGCGCTCTTGTATGCGTCCCATTGGAACTTGTGAGTAACAGAAGGGGTGGAAAGGGGACCTCCCATGACAACATTCTCTTGCCAGAGGTTACGGCTTCATGCACCGTGGACATGCGATACCGATCTCGGGTTCACGTGTCTGGGTGGAGCCTTTGGCGCTTCAGAACATTTAGGATATAAAAACAACTTGATCTACTCACTCGAAGGCTTTGTGCGGCAAAGGGCCTAGTGCAGACCAGAAGGTGGTAACCCGGGTGCGAAGTGTTGCGAGTGGCACCTGCTCTGAGTAGCAAGACGTAGCAAATCCTCACATCAATTGCACCTCCCGTATGGAGCGCAGGATATTCAAGCTGTCTCTAACACTAAAACGGGCCAATTTTGTATAATGTTACAGTGATTGTGGGAACGCTTGCTTCGGAAGGAGTTGCTTTTCTCAGGACCCCTGAAGACCGGGCCAGGAAAAATAGAAATATATCTCCCTCACCACGTGTTGCTTCAGATTTGCATGGTCTTGCATAGCTTGCTAGGTCCCTTCGGCCCATGGTTTGGGATTCTTGATTCGGGGGACCTGAACAGAAAGCGACAACTCAACAGCTGATAGCCGAATGGGGGACCCAGTCAGCCTCGACGTCACCTATGTTACTTTCGACTGGGATGAACTTCCCAAGGCAGCATGGGCGGTAAGTAGTACTTGGGATGCAGGCCCGGGGGTTAACTGTGCAGTTTCCAATGGCAAATCTTGACTGCAGGCCATCGTCCCATACCTTGGAAAATATTCTTACTCAGCCGCACGCCTGATCTGCAAAGCAGTACGTGCCGGGATCAGTCAGCACGTCACCCACCTCGACCTGAGGTTTTCACCAGATCCAGATGACCCAGCCTTCCAAGCATGGCTGCAGCGCGCAAAGGAGCTCAGCAACACTTTTCCAAGCGCTAGACGCATAAACCTTGAAGTTTGCTTGCCCGGAAACGCCACACCAGCAGGGATCTCATCAGCCCTTGCAGCTTCTCTCAGCCCCAATGTCATGGGCCTTGCCAAGGAGCTTACCATCATGACCTCCGAGCCAGTGGTTTTCGACTTGCCCGCACAGCAGGCTCATCTCGGTGGTCCAGCAGCTCCTTTTGGTGGTCCAGCCGATTTCGTTGACCTAGCAGGACTCGATCAACCAGCAGCTCCTTTCGCTCTGCATCATCAGGGGCATGCTGCAAGCCAAACAACAGCAGAAGGTTTCAGAAAGCAGGTGCAGGCGGAAGTGCTGGACCTTGTCCAGGGCCTGCAGCAGCTCACCAGCTTGCAAGTAGCATGCTTAAGTAGCCTCAGTCACAGCCAGCCCCAGCTGCAGCAGCTGCAGGAACAGATCATGCAGCTCTTTTCTGCCATGCCACAGCTGCAGCATTGCACCATCTGCAGCAGAAACTACAGGCCCCAATCCTCATCAAACCCGGCATGCAGCAGCAGCAGCAGTGTCCATCGCAGCTTGGGCTTCAACCAGCAGACAAGCCCAGGTACCCTACCAGCTCTCCTTCCAGACAGCAGCAGGCCGGCTGGTTTTATGGGCAGCAGAGGCAGCGGAGCGAGCAGCAGTTGCGAAGCAGTACTAACCGCGGTACGCCCCTTCCCATCCTCTCCAGTCCACATGCTCAACGGCACAATGTGGATCTCAGCAGCCCAACCATTAAACCCTCATTCCCCCGGCCACCAGATCCCTCCCACACAGCAACTCGGCTCGTTTCACATCCCTTCAGCTGTCTCAAACGATGTCAGCGAGCATGATGCCATGCTCCCCACTACCAGCAGCAGCAGCAGTGGGACGGGCCCTTCTACCGCTTCTGCCGGCTATGGAATGGAGCATCTCTTCCTTTCCCTTGGCAGGCCCAGCGATCCCTTGACTAGCTCTTCAGTCCCTCAAGACCATGGCCAAGCTTTGGTTGCTGCAGCAAGAGGGGGTGCTCGGCAGCTTCATCTCAGCCTCAGCTGGCAGCCTCAGCATGACGCTTTTGGGGTGGACCGGTTCACCAGTGTGTCTCTGCCCCTTGGAGTTTCAGCACTTCTCCCGTATTGCCACTCTTTAACTCTGCAGTGTGAGAAGGTGGGGTCCAGACTGAAGTTGCAAGGAATTCAAACCCTTCCGAGCAGGTGCTTTGCTAATTTGAGGAGGTTGGCGCTGTATGGTGTGCTGCCTGAAGCGCCAGCAGAAGTAGCGCTAGCAGCACATCAGGCAGCACATCAGCAGCAGCAGCAGATCCAGCAGCAGCAGTTGGAGGTGGTGGAGCCTATGGTGGATGTGTTTGGTGTACAAGACATCGTGATTGAAGGCCCTGAGGAGGACGAAGACTGGGTGGTGCATCATCAGCAACAGCAGCAGCACTTTGTAGATCAGCTCAACCAGCAGAACCAGCAGCAGCAACAACAACAGCAGCAGCAGCAGGAGGATGAGGATGAGGAGTTACCCGAGCTAGAGGTAATTCCATTCCTCCTACCCTTAGAGGATATACCCTGCTTAGAGGAGCTCATTATCAGCGCTCAGCATAGCAGTGCTGTGGCCTCAAAAGGCCCGCAGCCCGCGGAGTGGCACCTCGACCTGGAATCATTGCCGACCGGGCTTAAGCATTTAGCTTTGGCTGACTCGACATTTAAGGGGATAGGACAAGTCACCCATAGGGATGGGGGGTGGGGTGGGGAACCTCTGCTGCCGTCACTGCAGTCACTAGTGCTACTACACCCTAGAAACCTCTGCATACCTGGGGTTTTTGGCGGCTCCCCGCTCACTAGGTTAGTGCTGTTGGGTGAGTGCGGCTTCCTGGCGAGGTGTTCTGTGGCGCATGGTCGTTTGGAACCTGAGCTTACCTGCCTTTGCAGTGAAGACCCTGCGGTTTTGGCTGAGGTTTTCCCACACCTGGAAGTTCTAGAGATGGCAGTTCACCAGCCAATCAGCAGTAGCCACCTATTCGGCTTCCAGCAGCTGGCTAAGCTTAGGAAACTGACCATCGCTGCACCTAGCCAGCCTGAGAGAAGCAGCAGGGGCGGTGGTTGGGGAAGTGGCAGAGGGTCGAATGGAGCCGGGAATGGTTGTGGGTTGGCTACTAGCAGTAGCGTGCTGGAGCAGCTGGTGCAGCTGCCACAGTTACGGGAGCTGGAGTATAACGTCACCGGTGTCACTTCTGCAGCGGCACTTGCTGGTGTCACTGCGCTGCATGGGGGTGTCACCAGGCTTCAGAAGCTGGTGTTTAGGGTTCAGAAGGTAGGGCATTGGGAAGGGTGGAGGGAGGCGCTGGGGATCCCTAACGGCGAGATGAGTGGCAATGGCAGTAGCAGTGGCGGCTTTGGCAGCAGCAGCAGTAGTAGTGGTGGCGGCTTTGGTGCTGCTCCTGGTGGTGGGGGTGGGTTGCTGCAGCCACTGCCATTGCCTGCTTTTGCACCTTTGCCCAACATATGGGTGCAGCCTAAGCAGGAGACAGACGAGATGGAAGAGCTGCTTAGAACTGGGAGGGGAGAGAAGGTGCACAGGATGGTGCATGAAGCTGTGGAGAGGCTGATAGTAATGGGACCAGAAGCGGCAGGAGGAGGGGCAGGAGCATCAGCATCAGCAGGCAGAATTGGTGATGAGAGTCGGCAACTTGCTGATGTTCACGTGCATGTATGTGTGAAACATTCAGGGGTTTTTAGCCACGGTGGGGTACAGTCTGGCGGTTTGCTGGGAAGCAGCACGAGAAGTACTTTCTGTAGCTGGAACTACTAGTGAGTCGAGTGAATGGTAATAAGGATATCGGCAGCCACATCAGCAGCAGCATTTTTGCTTAGAGAGGCAGCAGGGAGGGAAGAGGGAGGGAGGGAGGAAGCAGCAGGGGGGTTGGGATGGAGAAGCAGGTGTCTCAGGTGCAAGTGTCAATGACTGCATGCGAGTGGCCATGTTTGACAACTAGGGTTTAGGGGGCCAGGATTAGGGGTTGGTTTGCAACATATGGAGGCTCACGCTTGCCGTCTCTGTCATGTGGAGCAAGGCAAGCAGACCCTACTAGCAGATTTTTGCTTGCTTTGTATTGTGGCACATTACCAGGGAGCAGGTAGTGGTGAGCAGAACTTTCTATCTAGTGTTGAGACATGAGTCATGAGGTCCCAGGTACTGATGTTACCACAGAACAGACTGTTCCCAGACTAATGGTGTACGTTATAATGAGCTATCAAGGTGATGTGAATTGATTTTGGCGGCACTGGAGTGGAGACCTTGAGTTTCAACTCGTTCAGTGTTTTGACTTTGGACAAGCCTGAAAAGGCTATAAAGGCTGGGCTGATCATTGTGGGCTGAGAGATGACGAAGGCAGTTTGAGCTGAGGTTTCATTTCGATCGCGAGGGGCCATTGGAGTCCCCTTGGAGTTGGTGTCAGTGCAGCTGCTGCCAACATGCATTGCGCGTGTTCACTCACTGGTGCAGGGGTATGTCGGTATTTACTTTATATCTCAGAGAGCCCTGCCTTTCTGCATGCTTACTGAGTGCATTCCGGCCTTCTTCGGCCGGCTTTCATTGTAGCAGCTGCTTCGGCATGTCCTGGTTAGCTCATGGATGCCATCGGGGTTATCAGTGAGTACAGGCGGGCTCTCGATCGACGGACGGAGCTGCAGAGCCCCGGCACTCAGTCGAGTGCGGTTGATTGCCGTGAGCGGAAGATCAGTTGCTCAAGAGGCTCGCCAACCAGTCCCCACTCTAGTCGCCGATCGGCCGGAGGCCCGTTCCGTCACTATACTTGAAGGCCGTTCCATAACCCGATATTGTGGCGGCAAATCAAATAATGGGACCACAATGTACTGCGGCAAACAAACAAATATATAAGGTGTGGCAACCGCAAAGGGGGCTGCTAGGTCGACCAAACACACCATCGGATTACACACTTGCAAAAGGCTGTGAGCGGTATCATGTAAAGCAGCACAGCGGGGTTCCAACAAACCAAAAAGAGGAACTCGCTAGGCCACCCAAGCGAAGTCTGGACGGTAACAATCCTCCGTCGCCTACAGACAAGGGGCTCCATCCAGCTTCTACCATAGGGCCACATGCTGCTCCCTGATTTGCACTGCTGTGTGTGCGTCTTTCCTCCCTGACCCCCTGTCCTGACAGTCCCCACAGCACTTTACTCCTATCAGCTGCTACTACACTCTCCTGCACTTAACGCTGCTGCTGCTCGTAAGCTCCAAAGCAGGAGCAAGGGAGCCCTACTGCTGCTCAATAACTCCTGTTAGCCCCTATTGCAGCTTACCAGGCTAGCTCAATGCTCCTCCATTGCATCCACCACACCACAGTACTCGTCCTTCATGGAACATATACAGAACTGCAGTACAGGAGCAACAGCAGACCTTAGCATTCCTCAGGGCCGTGAACAGAGGTTTGTCAGGCAATGATAAACAACATGCCACTGGCACGGACCATCAATGAAGCACCACATCAAGTGCTAATAGTGAGATCAGACTCCTTAATCGACATTACATGCAATACCGGTGGTGGATCACATCACAGCTTTGCAGCCTTATGCCATCCTCGGCATCGCACTTGACCACATTTGATACCATTCCCGTGCCCCACCACCACCCTACCCACCATCCTTTTCATACTCCCTTCTGGCCCACCCCTCTCACCACTTCTGCTGCAGTGATGCGCACCCCCACCCTTTCCTTTCTCCCTTGTGGCCAAATCCCGCTGACAGGGTTTCCCATGATCCCAGCAGCTTCCTGCCACAATGGGATACCAAAACCTCAATTGTAACCCGTCCGCTTCCTCCTCACTATTTCTGCTGCAGTGGTGGGCCTGTGGCATGTCCACTACGACATTTCAAGAAACAGGACCCGTGCCCAACCCCCGCCGCCTTGTCCCACCATCCTTTCCATACTCCCTTGTGGCCCACCCCCCTCACCACTTCTGCTGCAGTGATGCGGAACCCCTGCTTCCCTATACCCCCAACCTGTCTCCTTTCCCCTTCTTCCTTTCCCTCTCCTATGTGGCCGTCCCCCACCCCAGCAGGTGCCTCCACAATGGGTTTGCAAAATGTTAGTCATCCCTCCTCACCACGTCTGCGGCAGCGGGTGATAGGCCTATGGCAAATTCGCTACATCAAATCAATGCAATGACAATACCTTCCCCCACCCCCACCACTGCTTCTCCTCCTCCTCCAACCATTCCATACTCCCTTGTGGCCCACCCCTCTCACCACTTCTGCTGCAGTGATGCGCACCCCCACCACCCGCACTCGCACCACAACATTCTCCTCTATTCGCACTGAGGCATCAGCAGAGACATAAGCAGCTTCACCCGACGAATTATACTCATACTCTTCAGGTATCAACTGCAGCAGCAGCAGCAGGTAGATCCAGGCAGGGCAGGCTTACATAGGTAGCATGGTCTCTGCTTTGCATTGCAATGCAGGCCAGGCCTACAAAGTAGCATAATCTGCTTTTTATTGGGGTGCAGTAGCTACTGTTATAGCTACAGCAGTAAATGTGCTGGTACTGGATAACCTCTCGCGGCTTCATACCAAAGGCTCATGAGGCCCTGTAGTCTGAGCAGCTACACCCCCCCATTGGCATGACCCCCATACGCTGCAGTTCAGTTTTCGTGAACACGTTCTGTGATAAGTCTCTGTCGTGACATCCTGTCTGTTGCTCCAGCTCGCTGCCATTGTGATAGCTAAGCGTCTGGGCCCTACCGTAGACGTGCTAAGGCATATCATGACATGTGGTACTGCATCAGCAACTGCTACAGAGGATATTGGCATTGATGATGTTGCTCGCTGTTAACTAGCTACACCAATTGTCGAAACTTGTGACCCTCAAACCGCTGGTACCCGACTAACTGCAGAGATGGAGGAAATGAGCAGGCCAAGAGCCAAAGGAACGTGCAAAACGGGCTAGGCAATGAACGGCATCCAGCAGCAGAGGCCGCCAACAGCAAACCCCAGGTAACCCCCATTGACAATTACTCACGTGGTTGGATACAAAGACTTGCATGGGCCCCACTTTCCCAAAGAAGCCCATCTGCAGCAGTACAGCAGCAGGAGGAGGCCACAAAGACAGTTATTATACAGGCAGCTGGGGTACCCATAACGGCAAGAGAACATACGGGAGCAATGGCACACAAGCACCTCTTTGTCGGCCGTTAGCATGAGCGCAGGCAGAAAAAAAAATCATCAACATGAACAAATCCACTGGAGGATGTGCTGCAAGGCACCTGCTATTGCCATGATGTGCTGTCATAGGCTACCTCTCCCCGCAATGTGAATCACACGGAGTGATGTTGGCACCAAGTTACAGCTAGGACATGGCACAACTGCAGCTTCTTGTATGCGGCCAACTTCTGCTGAGCTTGCTGTCCTGACTATTACGGCTCACGCTTACATGAAGGGCCCTTAGGCAGTCTTGACCTACTGGTACATGCTGCTACGACCTTGTGCAACTTTTACCAAGGCAAGCTGCTACATCATTTGCTAACTCCTGGAAACGACCACTGTCTGCCCCTGCAAGTAACTGGGTACTTTTGTACTGCTGCTGGCATAACAACTGCACAGCTTCACAGCTTCTCAGGCTGGATTTACAAGCTCTGGCCATTGGAGTTTAGAGGTCTCTAATGATCTTGCTGCTGCTCCTGCCATGGCTGCCCTTCCTGCTGTGTCTGCCGCTGCTGCTTTGCACGTAGAGTCGCTCGTCTCTGTGTGCTGAACAGCATGTTAGCTGACCACATGCAATGGTAGGCTCCTGCTGCTGCGTCCATGGTTGTCCCCCCTGCTGTTTCTGCCGCTGCTGCTGCTGCTTTGCACGTATACACACTCGATTGTGTGTTTGCTTAACAGCATGTTAGCTGGCCACATACAATGGTAGATTCCTTCTAATCATCAACAGCATCAGCTTCATAACATTCACATGTAACATGGCTTCACAGGAATTAATGTGCATACAGCAACCTGCTGTATCGGTTGCCGAGAGCACCTCCTGATGCTCACCTTGCTAACTGAATCCACCACCATATCCACAACCTCCTCCTTGAAAGGTCTCAAGGCAACACATTCGTACTGCACTTTGTATGTGGCTAGGCCGCTTCCATCTTGTCGAATCTTCCCCTGCAGCGTGCTAGCAAGGTTGATAGTGCATGTCTGACATGCAAGAAGATCTGCATGTGCTTTCGTGCTGCGTAGCGGTAGTGGACCATCAGCATTGCTGCAAGGTGCTGCTGCCCCTGCACACCTGTGAGATCTCGTTCATAGCCGTGACGCAAATAATGTAGCCATGCTTCCCGCAGCTGCCTTCCACCTACAACGGCGATGTTATGTTGATTCGCAGGAGCCGCTCCAGGTTGAGGATGGCCAGGGATCTATGTGCTCCAACCTTCTCCACGAGCTTGTTTCTAATGGTTTCCCTTATCCGAGCTCCAAAATGACGTGGCTCTAAATCTATGTTCTGAGAAAGAGTGACGTGATAGAACATGGGCTGCTTATCAAGGCCGTTCACGGCCGGGACTGCTTCACCACCACACTAAGCTTGGTGCAAGCAGACCACTTCTGTAGAAGTTCTTGGTGAAGTTATAAACTAGATCAGTGTTTCGCAGCACGGCAGTCTCCTGGCTTTGTGAAGAAGAGGGCTTGAACCACGCGGGCGATGGCCAATGGCACATGCAACCTCACTAATGAGACAGCGACCTCTTCCAGTTTCTCCAGTCCTCTCTAGTTTCTCCAGTTGAATTTCGAGGTCTAAGCATGGCGGGCAGTTGCAATTTACTTGAGTGCTCCGAGTTGAACGTTTGTGTCGACCAACTGCTCATCTGCCGCTACTCACTTCTCACTTCTCCGCATCTGGTGGAGTCCATTTTGATCTTTA
The DNA here is from genome assembly GCA_963556185.1 of Pseudopediastrum boryanum. Classification (NCBI taxonomy): domain Eukaryota; kingdom Viridiplantae; phylum Chlorophyta; class Chlorophyceae; order Sphaeropleales; family Hydrodictyaceae; genus Pseudopediastrum; species Pseudopediastrum boryanum. The sequence goes on from OY744495.1 coordinate 952,924, forward strand.
CACGCCAGACCTGAAGAATTCAACTAACGAGGAAACTCTGGCAGACTTCTGGCAGCTTGCTTCGCTGTTCTGAAGCTCGGTGCTTCTTTGATATACCTTCTTTGATACCTCATCTGCATCTGATTGTGAGTCCGTGGCTTCCCTGATTTGGGAAAAAGAGCCTGCAGCACCTGCAGATATGGCTCATGCTTTAACATCTCAGCTTTCGAACCGCTCTTACAATCGTCTAGCAGCCTCTCATGGCTTAAAAACCTCACAGCGTGTAGCGAGTGGTCGGCGTCGCACCGCGCTGTGTCTAGCTCTTGCAGACGGCAGTGATGGCAGGAGGCGAGCTCAGGGCGTTGTCTACACTAACAAAGGTGCTTAGCGTGGCCGGAATAGTTTCTGTGACCCTTCATGCATACATCCCCGGAGCACCGCAGCATGCGAGCAGAAGGTCACTGCAGACAGCTTCTACAGTCCGCCTACGTCGGAAGGAAGCTGCTATTACCTCTATGCATTTTGCCACACCCTCGAAAGATCGCACGCTCAGGATCATGGACAGCCTTCGGCCTTCATAGTAGGGTTCGAGCAGCTGCCAACAGCCCCTACCCCTGCTGACATGCCTTATCCGTGGTGCTTTCAGGCAGTACTACAACGCCTGACTTCCCAATGACTGTACCTTTCCTGCCGTTCACAGCTGATGAGCTCCTCACGCCAGGTATGCACACATCCTGGCCATACATGGGTCACCACCACACGCAGCCATACAATTGCTTGATCTCATATCATCTCCGTGCATGCACGTACCCTGCAACGGCAAGAGCAGAGTACTTGTGTGGCATTAGAGCATGCACATACCCTGCCATGGCAAGAGCAGAGTGCTTGTATGTCATCACAATCATGGTTGTCATTTAAAAGGCATGCATCGCCTTTTTTGAGCAATGCATGGGCATAGCTGGATGTTGCTTTGATGCCATAGGAGTCTCTGCAACATGTAGCAGGATGTGCATTGCATCCTGGTACAGCTTAATTGTTCCACCTCGCTGTTCTTTGTGACAGCTTGAAATGCGGGGCCTGTGGCACTTTTTGCTATGGCATAACTTGAAATGTAATAGTAACAGCTCTACTGGCATCTGCAGCAGTGCACTGAGGTTGGATGTATGCATCAGAAGCCACAGCCTGGAGTCCTTGTTCAGTCCCTTGGCTCATGTACTGTGGAATCTTGTGTGGTAGTCATTTTGCGCGTCAGTACAGCAAACAATACTAGCAAGAGCGGCAGCGGCAGCAGCAGTCTGATCCTTTGTGATATGTCACACGACCAGGTACTCTGAAGCCGCTGCACTTGTTTAGCGCATCCCGCTACCTACTAGCAGCAGCAGCAGGTGTCATTCTTTGTGTCGTATTGTGTGTCATGATGTGCCCATAACAAATCCGCTCCGTAGACCCCGCACCGCAAGCTGTAACAAAAACAGGGAACTGCAAAAGTATACGGGATTTTTAGAAGGATGAAATGCCTAAACAACGTATGCCTTAATATTCTATTCCTCTCACATTCTCAGGTGCTGTAAAGACGCTGCATTTGTACGAGGCCCGCTACCTTGCTCTGCTAGAGGAGGTTCTTGCCTCTGAGCATCAGCTGTTTGCCCATGTGGTGGTGGAGCAGCCCATAAGGCCAAGAGGCAGCGCAGCAGCACGATTCCCAGGGGCATTTGTGGGGGAGAACTTTGTGCTGCTGATGGCGACAATTGTTAAGGTACGGGGGTGGGGGGGGGGGGGTAGACGGCCTTGGCAGCACTCTAATGTGAGAATGTAGTGATATATTTATATCTATTCATTATATCTATAGGCCCTGACGTATAGGCCCTGCACGTCAAGCACATAACAGCTTGACGTGCAGGGCCTATATCTATAGGCCCAACACTCTAGTAGCAAGAGTGCCATAGGCCCTGCACGTCAAGCTGTTATGAAAACAGCGAGGTGGAACAAGATGCAAATTGTGTGTAGCCGTCTAAATGTTGAGGCGAAAAGCAGCAGAAGGGTGGCGGGGTTGAAGTGCGGGGGGCGATACTGTTCACACGATGCAACTAGAGATGCGGGTGTTGCAAAGGATTTTTTGGATGGAGCGCAGCTGATATGGGAGAAGAGAGCACCAGGGGGCCCATATGGGTATGGGGCGTCATTGGAACACCAAAACGGGGCCAGAGCTATTTTCTGGTTGACAATGTATGCTGAAGAGGCAGGAAAGAGGGGGATTGTTGGGTTGGCCCGTTGGGGCCCTATATCTGGGTTGGTCGGGTGGCGCCCACAGGTTTTTCAGGGGAGAAAGGGGGGGTGGGATACTCAGGTAAATTGCAAAATACGCGCTATCCTAATGGTGTCGGAAACTTATCTGCTTGAATGACCGGAGTCGCTCATTCTTAGATGATAAAAGGTATCATGTATGAAGTATGAAAAGGTAATATATCAATTTAATCACTGATAAAGTTCCTTTTGTGTTTTCTCTGTATGTTTAGGTGCTGGATGTGCGTGCTGTCGAGATTGGTGCAGTGCTTCGTGTTCAAGCTGAGGGTCGTGTGGCAGTGACTGATGTGATGCAAGCTGAGCCCTTCATCAAGGGTACGGTGGAGGAGATGAGGGATGAGCCTCTGAAGCCTGAGGAGATGCTGCAGTGCAGACAGTTGGTGGAACAAGTGGAAGAGGTCATGAGGGTGAGTGGGGGGTGGGAGGGAGGGAGCGGTTAGGTAGAAGCAGAATAAGTAAGAGTTCATTTAGAGTTCGATATTTTGCTGTACGAACAACTGTTTGGGTAGTTGCATGAGGTCGTGAGGGGGATATGTGAGCCCCTGAAGCCTGAGGAGATGCTGCAGTGCAGACAGCTGGTGGAACAAGTGGAAGAGGTCATGACGGTGAGCTGAGGTTGGGTGGGGGGAGGGGTTGGGGGAAGGGAGGGGGCGGGTACTGGTGGGAGGGAGGGTTTAGGCGGTGGCAAGGGTAGTGTAATTGATGGAAGGGGTAGGGGGCTGAGGCATCAGGAGATGCTGCAGTGCAGGCAATTGGTAGAACAATTGGAAGAAGTCATTAGGGAGGGAGGGAGGGGTGGATGGGGGGTGGGTGGGGGGAGGGAGAGATTAGGCGACGGCAAGGGTAAACTAATTGAGGGAAGGGGTAGGAGACTGAAGTATCATGAGTGGCAGAAATGTTTTTGCAGTCACAGGCAATTGTTGAGATAGTTACAAAAAGTTTTGATGGTGGGTGGGGGTGGTTGATGGTGACAGATGGGGAGAAGGGGTGGATGGAGTGGGGTGGAGGGGGGAAGATTGATGAAAAGGGACACTATGATTTGGCAGAGGGCTGCAGTGCTGGAGGTCATGAGAGTGAATCTAGGACAGGAGGGTTGGAAGGGGGTTAATAGGGAGGGGAGTTTGTGTTGGGGCAAGGTAGGGTTTAGGGCTGCTGCCAATGGCGGGGGTGGGTGTTGTAGAGGGATGGAGGGGACTGTGACTTCTCGTCTGTCATTATCAGTCAAGGCAGACGTTGAGTGGTGGGTATATTAGGGGTATGGATGGTAAATACCTGCAGCTTGATTGGCACTGAGTATCAGAGCCTGGAAGCTCTGCATGGGGCATCCATAGAATGCCATATCGACCTGTAACAATAAAGGGGCTCCGGCAACATTATCAAGAGTATTTGCCGCTCAGCAGCTTTGGGATTTTACAACTGCAAGAATGAATGTTCCCTGAAATGAGGTCTAGTGGAACTTGAGTGGACTTCAAAGTTTCTGCCTGTAAAGCCACTTCTACCAATAGGTTCTGAAGCATGAGGCGAGTTTTTAAGCCGTGTCTCTGACCTGCCCCTGCTTTTGTGCCTGCTGTTGTCTTTTGCAGGATGTGCAGAACCTCTGTATGAAGTTCAAGGCAAAGGAGACAAGCAACCTACAACAGGCTATGTACTGGGTGAATGCCAAGCCTCTATTGCTAGGCATTGAGCAGCTGACACCCCAGCAACAACAACAGCAGCAGCAGCAGCTGGAGGAAGCCGGCCCAAGCAGTAGTGCCAGCACTGATAGCAGCAGTAGCACAATCCCTAGCAGTAGCAGTAGCAGCAGCAGTACCATCACCATTATGGAACCCAACAGTAGCAGCAGCAGCAGTAGCAGTGATGTGGACCTTCCCACCACCACCAGCAGCAGCAGCAGTAGCTCAGAGCAGCTTGAGTCAGACCCTTGGGCAAAAGAGCTGAGCTTACTCAACTCAGAGGGCTTGAGAGAGCTGAGTCAGCGAGCACTCCGGCTGTCCTTTGCTGCTTTGCAAGTCGTGCCTGAAAGCAGTGATAAGGAGCAGATGCAACTCATAAGAAGGAAAGTGACTGCCATGGAGACAAGCAGCACGCTTGAGAGGTTGGAGCTTACACTGCAGGTGATGAGTCAATCTAGGGCATTGTTGGCTGCTAAGTGTGCACTGAAGTCTTTGAACATTGGGGCCAGCTAAGGGGGAAGGAGCAGCAGCAGGAGGAGGAGGAGGGACGTTGGGGGAACCAGAAGCATTATCATCAGCAGCAGCAGGGGGTGGAGGTAATTGAGACACAGACAGAAATGGCGGCGGCAGGGGGGTGAGCTAAGGGGGAAAGCAGCAGCAACAGCAGGGACGTTGGGGAGATTAAAAGCGGCAATATCAGCAGCAGGAGGGACGTTGGGGGGAACTGTAAATGGCAAGCAATCAGCGGTGGTAGGGACGTCGTGGGGATCAGAAGTGGCAACAGCAGCAGCAGGGGGCTGGAGGGAATTTGAGACACAAACATCAGCACCGTTAGGAAGTGCTGGATTGACGGCGGCAGGGGTGGGTAGCTAAGGCGAAAAGCAGCAGCAGCACGGACGTTTGGGAAACCAGAGGCGGCAACACCAGCAGCAGGAGGGATGTTGGGGGGAAATGTAATGGTAATAACGGCAACAGCAGCAGCAGCAGGAGGGGCATTGGGGGATATGTAAATGGCAAGGAATCAGCGGTGGTAGTGACGTTGGGGAATTAGGAGTGTGAACAGCAGCAGCAGCAGGGGGACGTTGGGGGAACCATACACAGTAGCAGGTGCAGCAGCACAGATCGGCAACAGCAGCAGGAAGAACGTTGGGGGTACGAAACGCGGCAACAAGTGCAGCAGCACAGACGTTTGGGGAACCAGAAGCGGCAACAGCAGCAACAGCAGCAGCAGGAGGGACGTTGGGGCATCCTTCAGCGCCAACAAGTGCACCAGCACAGACGTTGGGAAGCCAGAACTGGCCAGAGCAGCAGCAGCAGCAGGGGCGTTTAGGAAAGCAGTGTGGCAACAGCAGCAGCGGTAGAAAGTGCTGGACCACTGGGGGCATCAGTCGACGAGGTGCACCATCAGAGGAAGTAGCACAATGTGGGGCATGGGGTGCCACTCTATTAACCATCAGCAGTAGCAGCAGCAGTAGCAGTCAAACAAGCTGCAGCAGCAGTGGCAAGGGTGGCAAGGGTAGGCAGAGGCATCTCAAAACAGCATGAGTGGCGGCATCAATAATGAGGATCTTACGGCAGCAAGGGGGGGCATACGAGCAGCAGCAACAATGCAGGGAGCTGGATCAGCGGCTCCCCGGTCAGCACAGCTGAGGGTGATGACTACAGGTTGGATGAAACGGACGCGCGGTGTCCAAACGTACCCCTCACCTTAGGTTGTGCTTGTTGCTTACCTATGTTTTGTGTGCAAGCTATATATGAGCAGAACAGCTGTCTCACATACGCAGACAGCAGCGGGGTTTCTGAGCAGCAGCTGCAACGGGGCTGGCAGCAGCAAGGGTGCGGAGGAACAGCACAGGGTGCAGCAGCGGCAGGCGTGGTGGGTGGATCTTGCAGCAGCCTTCTATGTCTTCTATGGGCTTCTATGGGCTGCGAGGAGCGGCTGAGGACTACAACCCACAAGGAGATGACTTTGGGCCCCTACCACCTCTGAGCAGCAGTGGCAGTTTAGCGACTCCCCCCAATGGTGTCCGTGTCAATACTATGCCTGCAGCATAGTGGTGACATAGACACCATTGCGGGGAGCTTGGAAAGCTAATTTGACAAGGGGTAGGCAATGTGCCTTGGGCAACCCAAATTGGGACTTGGGGCAAGGTGGATGGAGCTCTGCAGGGGCGGTGTCAACATGCCCACAAGGGCAGCCATGGTCAGGGCTGGGTGCATTGACTATATGGGTGAAACCGTACAGTAGGTAGCAGGGGTTTTTCGTGCCTGCTAAGAGCTCTAGCTTTCGGTCCTGTGGTCCTGGGTCCTTAGTGGCCCGTAGCAGCAGCAGGTGGAAGGGTGATGGTTGCGTGTCGGGATTAGTGTACTAGTCATTTCAGGTTATGCATTCTGGTGGTGGCTGCTAGGGTATTAGGGTTTAGGGGCCACTGCCTTCCTAGTACTAATCCATAGCAGGATTATGGTGGTAGCTAAGCGGAGGACTGCTCAGCCCAGACATTCCCTACTTGTTATTCAAACATTCTATGTGAAGGCATGAGTAAGGGGCATGGGGATTTGTTGGCTGAACACTCATCTGCCAACCAGTGGCTGGAATGGGGTGTAGCAGGGGAGGATGTGGCTGTAGCACTGGGCAAAATGGGGTGTAGCAGGGGAGGATACTTTGGCGGGCTTTGATCCCATGTCTGAGGAGGAGATGTGTTCCTCTGCTGTAGCGCTTGCGATTAAACTGTCATCTATATACGCACCCGTATGTTGATTACAATCTAATCATCAGCGTGACCCAGGGCACCAGCAGGATCAGCATGTGCAGTGGTGTCACTGACAACAATGGGAGGAGCTTGAAGGGCTTAAAACTGGAAAAGGGGGGGCAATGAGCCTTGGGCCAGATCACACCACCCCTGCATAGCTCCACCTTCATGCCTTAATCTGTTTGTGCCTTTTACCTTTGTGTTTGGGGTCAAGGTGGAGCTACCGTATGCAGGGATGGTGTGAACCTTAATCCAGCTGCGTATAGGGCTAATAGTACTGCATTCAGCTTCCTGCTATGGTCCCCTCTGCTGTAGCGTTGGATATTGGGATATCATCTACGCCTACGTTGATGGTACCCTAATCTCCAGCGCTGCATACCCAGGAGCACCAGCAGGACCAGCATGTATAGCTGTGACACTGACAGCACTGGGGGGAGCTGGAATGGATTACTTGAGTAGGGGTAGGCAATGAGCCTTGGGGTGTGTTCCACCACCCCTGCGTAGCTTCACATTGCTTTCGGGGGCAAGGTGGAGCTATGCAGGGGTGCTGTAAACATGCCCACAGGGGCAGTTATGGTCAGGGCTGGGGGCATTCACTGTATAGGTAAAGCCAGGCAGCAGGTGGCAATGGTTAAGATGGTTCTTAAGATGGTTCTTAAGATGGTTCTTAAGATGGTTCCTGCTATGAGCTCTGGGTCATGGGGTCCTGGGGTTCTGGGTCCATAGTGGCCCGTAGCAGCAGCAGCAGCAGTAATGGCAATGGTAGCGCTGCTACGGCCTTAGAGTCTGAGTTATCTCAGGATATGGCTTCTGATTGTGGCTGCTAGGGTTTGAGGGTTTACGGCTCATTGCTTATCAGTAGAGGAGTGCTCAGCCCAATAATTTCCTTGTACTTTGATCATCCCTCCCACAGTCGTGGGGCTTTGGAAGGCATGATCAAGGAGCAGGGTATTTTTGGGTCGAGCACTCATCTGCTTAGAAGCAGTGCCCCGCAATTGGCTGTAGCGGGGGAGCATGTGGCTGTAGCAGGAGAGCAGGTGGCTGTGGCAGGAGCATGAGGCTGTGGCAGGGGAGCATGTGGCTGTAGCAGGGGAGCATGTGGCTGTGGCAGGGGAGCATGTGGCTGTGGCAGCGGAGCATGTGGCTGTAGGAGAGGAGGATGTAGCTGTAGCTGGAGAGCATGTGGCTGTAGCTTTTGGGCCCCACAGGGGCAGTCATGGTTAGGGCTGGGGGGAATTGACTACATGTGTGAACCAAAGGCAGCAGGTAGCAAGGGGCATGGTGCATCCTAAGAGCTCTGGATCCTGGGGTTCTGGGGCCTGAGTGGCCCGTAGCAGCAGCAGCAGTAGTAGTGGCACTGGTAGCGCTGCTACAGCCTTAGTGTCCAAGTCATCTCAGGGGATGGGTTCTGATGGTGGCTGCCAGGGTTTAAGGGTGTAGGACCCACTGCTTGTCAGCAGAGGGATGCTCAGCCCAAGAATCTCCTTGCTCCTTGTACATACCTTCCATCTTCTTGGGGATTTGGAAGGCATGATCAAGGAGCAGGGGACTTATCTGGGCTGAGCACTCGTCTGCTCAAAAGAGTGGCTGCAATCTGCTGGAGCAGGGGAGGATGTGGCTGTAGCAGTGGGCAAAACTTGCTTGGTGTAGCAGGGGAAGATGTGGCTCTAGCTTGGCACCCTAGTTCATAAACATTGATCCTCTTCCTTAGACATGGGGTCAAACCCAACCAGATGATGTTTTGGTATTCTTTGGACTTGGACATTTGTTCAAAGAGTACCAGAGCATATGTGGTGGGGTTTGACCCCATGTCTGAGGAGGAGGAGGAAATATGGACTAAGGGCTTCTGGTCTGCCTGTGAGCAAGTGTGCTGAGGAGGTTGCTGATGGTGGTGATGTCTGGGATTCATATTGCATTGGCTTTAACACCGCCACCTACCCCTGTCTCTGCTGGTGAAGGCCAGGGGCTGCTGTTGATCTGCCGATGGGCAACCAGAGTTGACCTGTTTTGACCAAAGTGGACCATGTTGACTGCAAATGGCTGGGAGGTTGACCACAGTTGACCAGTATGATAGCATCAGTTGAGACTCTGGTTTGGGCAAAAGGGAGGTCACGGTCTCTGCCTTGTGGATCACTGCTAGCGACCGGGGGCTGCTTTTGATCTGCTATGCTGCTGCAAGGTTGGTTAATGGGCACTTAGCAACCATCTTCTGCCAGTGAGCAAGTGTGCTGAGGAGGTGTTGTTAGCGGTGATATCTGGGACTTTTGTTGCATTGGCTCTATCACTGCCATCCCTGTCTCTGCTGCTCTTGATTTGCTGTTCTGCTGCAAGGTTTCTTGAGGCACACCTAGCATTATTCTTCTGCTGTTTGGGCAGCACAACGTGCCAGAGTTCATCTGTGAAGGGTTAAAGCGACCTTTTTCAAGCTTAATGGTTTGCTGCGGTGATGGAAGTTTGGGTGTGGCTGGTGCACAATTGCTGTGGCCTGCACTCCGTAGCTGTCTGCAATCATATACATTTATGTGCTGCAAGTCACGGGATGCATTGGGTGCGGGTATATGGGCTATAGAGATGGTTCATGTGGCTGCGGGATGGACTACCAGCCACAAACGTGTTTCAGGCGTTGTTGCTAAATTTGTATTGTTGGAGTATTGGTCCGCTGCCCAGGTACTTTAGGCAGGGGCTGTAGAGGCGTTTTTAACACCGCTGAGGTATTGTTGGCACTGCTGAGGCACTTTCTTCTTTTCCCTATGATTGTTGAGTTGTGTTGTGTTGTAGTTGGGGATACTTCTGCGACACATGTCTGAGCACTTGTCACCACCATGGTATATTGTGATGCATACTTGAGCTGGTGCGCTAGAATGTTGTGATCATGTTCTGGAGCATGTGTTGGTTGAGGTAGGTCTCTGGCTACTGATCGGTCTGATGTTGTGCCTTGGAACTGCCACTAACCTGCATGCTGTTTTCATGAGGTGTAGAGAGAAATAGGAAGCACAATAAACAAATTGTGTGGCAGTTTCAAGCATGGGATTGTAAAAGGGGTCCCTAGCTGATTGGTCTGCTGTCATCCTTGGAACTGGCACTGAGCGTCCGGCTGCTGATTGGTCTGCTGTTTTGCTTTGGAACTGGCACTGACCTGCATGCTGTTCTCATGAGGGGTGGTGAAAAGAGAGAGAGAAAGAGAAAGGGAGCTGTGCAAAGGCATTTTGTCCGGTTTCGAACATGGGATCTAACAGAATGGGTTCCTGGGCGATCACATGGAGCCCATCCCACATGTTGCTTTTGAAGAGAAGTAAGTGTCTTCTGCCTTTTGGTTGTCGCGTGTCTTATCGTCACGTCAGTTAGTCACCAGCCAGATGCAGGCTAGTTATTCCATTTGCAGCTGAGCAAGACATCAAAGTGTATGTCCGTCTTCATATCTTGCTGGATATGAAACTGGACTCCAGCTTGTTGTCTTGCTCAGCTGGAAATAGAATACTGGAATGGGGATGCGGCTGGTGCCTCAATGATGTGACAATCAAAAGTTGTCATGCATGAATCACATGCATTAGTGGGGAGTGTGGAGTTTCAGGTAGCTGGTACGGGGGCCAGCAGGCTCTCATTTAAGACACTGATGGGGGAATTGTGCTGCTGAGGCACTATTGGCACTGCTGAGGCACTAGTGGCACTGCTGAGGCACTAGTGGCACTGTGGCTGAGGCACTATTGGCACTGTGGCTGAGGCACTATTGGCACTGGGGAGGCTCTGGTAACACTGTTGAGGCACTGTTGTGACTGGGAGGCTCTGGTGGCATTGCTGAGGCACTATTGGCACTGCTGGGCACTATTGGCACCATGGCCGAGGCTCTGTAGCGCTGCGGGTAGCTCCACTGATATTCAGCTCCAGTTTCTTCTCTTGCTTTAAAACTCTGGCGATTACCTGTCATACTGATATTGTGGAGGTGGGGTGCTGCAGACAGCAGAAACAAGAGAAACAGAAAGAACTAGCTACATGGAGAGAGCAAGTGTTGTTTGCCAGCCATTGTGGGAAGGGTTCCTGGGTGTACAGATTATGCAGAGTCCGTTGCAAATACATATGGGGGACTGTCCAAGTAGGGGTCTGTAGAAAGTAGGTATTGCGGAGTGCTGGGGACCATGATGGGTGCATTGCCAAACCCTCCACATGTTCTGCTGGGTGCCTCGCAAGCCAGTCCACTGGTGACATTGCTTCATTCCTGTGCCATTAAGTACAGGAATGGAGTTTGACCCTGGTGGGTTTGGCAGTGCAGCCCGCACACCTTGAATTTCTGTTTGTGTGTTTGTTTGCCACTCAACTGCCAACTCACAAATCCTCGCTACTGCAGCTGTTTCTCAGAGAAGAGCCTTCTCAGGGAAACAGCAGTAGCGGAGGATTGGCAGTTGGCAGCAAAAGTGCCTTCTCCTTATGTTCCTCACGGCTTCCTTAGACTTTTTGACACTGCAGGGATTGCCTTGTTCATCTGTGGGACTTGTATTCAGGCTGGCTCTATTTGCTGTGGAACATGTGCCTAGCAGATCTTGGCATCGATCTAAGTGTTTTTGAGCGGGCTTAGATAGAGTGCATGTATGGCCAGAATGGTGGGTCAGTGTGCACTAAGTGCGCCTGCCTGGACCTTGGATTGGCTAGGTGTTTCTGCATCTGGGATTGCTCGCTGGCCTGCTAGTGTTCGTTCTGGCTTGAGTGCAGCACAGTTGGCCATGTAGATGTTGGCCGGGGCATTCCCGCGAGTTTGGCGCTCAGAAAATGCAGGCATGCAGACGTTATCCATGGACAGCAATAGGGCTTAGATATGCTCTGGTGTGGTTAGTCCCTGCATCTGGCACCATGCGTCCTCGTTCATAAGAGTTGAAACAAAAGGATGGAACCAGTGTGGCTAACCTGTCGACATCTGCCGTACTATGTGTGTTTGATGTCAGGTCTGCTGGTAGTGATGTTCAACAGTAATCATATTGTGGTTAATGGAGAGGCAGGGCACATTTATGACACGACCACTCATGGTGCAATTCGCACCTGCTAGGGTTGTACAGAAACTGCCCCGCCTCCGTCTCCTGGGCCTTTTAACATCATTACTGTTCATGACCCTAAACTGACTTTAGGGCTGGTTGAGATTGTTGCGGAGCTGTGCAAGGGAAACAGAGCTGCCTCCCCGCTGTGTGTGTGTCAGCAGACGATCCCTTTGGGCTGCGCAATACAGAGCCAGCTCAAGTTGTGCACTTTGGCTTCTAGCAGTGTTAGTTTGCATCCTGATTATGTTGGTGCATTGTACCTCGCTGCTCCTGTATTGTTAAGTGCAGCTCCATGCCCATGGGGTGCAATCAATTCACTCTCCGTTCCTGCAGTGCAATTTAATTCACTCTCTATTCTGAACATAAGTTCTAAAGCATGTGCTGCATGTTTGCCCCATCAGACAAATTAACATGTCATTATAGTGCTGGAGCAATGCATGCAATAGTGCAAGCAGCGGGCAGTACACTGTGACAGCAGATGCCTGCCGTGCCCGCTTCTATGTTGGTGTGTCGAGATAACAAGCACACTAACCATTTTCTGATTTCTCCCTCATCAGTTACCGCTTCTCAACGTAACACAGCCATCCGTTACCGCACAGGGACTTTGTTTAACCGAAAACTTGCACATCGTTATCGCCTAGCGCCGCATAGTCGCTGTCTTCTCTGCAACCGTGAGGACAGCGGCCATCATACTGCTGCAGGGTGTCCCCAACTTACTGCCATGTACACGTACCGTCATGACCAAGCTGCACGCCAAATTGTCAAAGCCATTCTCCGCGGTCGCAAAAGTGGTTTCGTTGTCATGATGGACATTGGTAATCAGCAGCACTGTATAATATTTCATACATTATACAATTTAATGGCTTCATGCAATTCGTGGCTTCATGCAAAACCTGCGGGGTTTGCGTGTTTGCCGGTAGGACACGTCGAGCTTGTTGGGGATTTGAGCAAGGGGCCCGCATGCTTTAACTGTGAATGCTTGCGATTGCGATGATCTAATAGTATGCGCAGATTGGGTTTGTTGTGACTCCTGATCGTGACCATGGGTTGGCAGAACTGGGGGCATGCTACTAGGGGCATGGCCCGTGCCCATGCCTCAGAACCGGCAGGATGTCGCCGTGGTGGTGATGGTGAGTGAGAATGTGCAATTTGGACGTCCTTGTTGTAGTGTTTTGCCCCCCAACGTCCCACATCGCATCCCCGCTAATGTCCTCCCGCCCCGCATCCCTCCACATGTCCGCTCATTGCTCACAAACCACTCTCGCCCAGACGTTTTCCTCTTTATCCCACCAAAGCTTCCCAACCGCCCTACTCCCGAATATATCATCCTAGAACTCAAGTATTGCCGTGACACTGACCCCCATAACCAGTACGATAGAGCAATCTCGCAACACCGCCCGCTCGCTGATGCTATCCAACAAGCGGCTCCTCACGCTCGCATCACCTATATCCCTTTATTGCTCGGAGTGGCTGGAACAATATACTCTTCTACCACCTCTCATTTGCGATACTTTGGTGTCAGAAAACAAGCACTCCCCCGCCTGCTCAACCGCCTTCATGTTATGGCCATCACCAGCCTTCATTGGCTTTACACTACTAAACGTCATAAGGAACGTCACCTCGATCCGCAGTTTTGGCGACACACCCATCCACCCAGATAACATAGGCGGGTGGGCAATTTACCCACCCACCTATGTGTTCTGGGCTCCGAATGGTAGTGGGCCTATCTATATTAGGTAAGGGCCCGCTCCCTTAACATATGCAAGAAGGGATTTCCCCCCTTCTCTGCGTAGTTCTCTCTCTCTCTCTGGTGTGTCCTCCCTTCATGACAAGTGCTGCCATTGGCAGGCATAGCCTGTTTCAGCCGCTTTATACAAGGCGGCATGCACCCACCTCTAGTCATGTCAGTAATGTTTACCGCCGAAGTGTGATCCATTGGCACGGCCCACACTAAGAGCCAGAGTTTATATTGTGCCCACACTTGTAACACACCCATAAACCGCAATAGCACTACTTCCTCACTAGCCAACCTGTTACCGCCGGTCACTTCAAGCCAGCATGCAACTCTGACTTCAAACCATTGCACCGGCCAGAACACCTCCGCCATGTATGAGCGAGCGAGAGACAGAACTACACAGCGGAGGGGGGAAATCCCTCCATGTATGAGTTGATGGTACCATGCCAACACAATCTTGTTAAGACTAGAGACTACTGCACAGGATGCTACCGAGCATCTTGAAAGTGTTACAGCAACTCCTGAAGCCGGCAGTGCCGGCATGCTACTACCTCACTTCAACAGCACCAGCCAGAACACTACCTCCATGATGAGTTGAAGCAGAGTCCCTGGGCCTGCAACACCCTGCATCACGCCTTATTGCTGCCCCAGTCAACATGTCTGTGAACCCACAGGGGCACTTGACCATGGGCGCATGCACGGCCATGACAAGATGCATACGGTAACAGTGCACAATCCTTAATTTTGCACCCGCCATTAATTTGTAATGTGGTAAACTCAGCGTCCTGCGCTGCCAAGCAAGCCGCTCCTACCAGCTTGAACAGCATCAGCCGAGACCGGCAGATGGTTGTGACCCTAGTCTTAAACCCTTGCAAGCCATGCCCGCCAAACAACAGCCAGAATACAGCGTCACACCGACCTTCTCACTGTAAGACGGCTACAAGTACCATTCGCATGTTGTAGTTTTCAGCTCATATGCCTGATTAGCATCTCAGTGGCTCCCACACACAGTTAGAGATAGAGAAAACTACGCAGAGAAGAGGGGGATCCCTTATTGCATACGTTAAGAGAGTGAGCCCTTACCTAATACAAATAGGCCCACTATGATCACCATCTCATTACTACCGTGGGGGCCCCACATTGACAACTACATGTCCCTCTCCATTGCCTGGACCTGGCCAGCCATGAACCCTCGCCTCCCCATTTGGTGCTGCTCCCATCGCCGTAGTGGCGCCATCATCGGCGGGTCCAGCAGAAAGTCTTGATGGTGCACCAGGCTCTCCATCACCCTCACCTGCATTGCCAGCCACCATAGCATTATACTCCCTTGCCCTCCTCAAGGCTTCTTCTTCTGGGCTCAATGGACTGCTGCTTGGCAGCCTATTTGCAATTCCTGGTAGCTCCGTCTCGCGAGAAGCAGCAGTACCGAACCCACTTGCCATGGTACTACTATCGCTGCTTCCTTCTCTTACACCTACGTGGGTATTCCTATGACCTCGCGCCCCTTTCTTCCTTCTTCTAGCAGCAGTGCCGAACCCATCCGTTTGCTTCCCCTTCTGCCTCCGTATCTCGTCATAGTCCATGGCCTCCTGGAAGACGTTGTACTGCCCTACTGCTGCTAGAAACGCAGGGGTGGTGAAGATCAACGCACATAGGAACCCCCCCATGATATCAGAGATGAAATGGAGGTCATCCCAGAAGCGTGTCAAACCGATGAACCAGGATACGCAGAGGACTAACAGCGTGAACCCGTAGATCACGGCGTAGAAGAACTCCGACACAACACGGCGGAGGAAGGTAGGGGTGGCAAAGACGTGGCGGGCGTATGTAGCGCCTTCTCGCCAGTAGAGGGCCCAGATGATGTAGAGGCTGTTGAACCATGCGAGGGACATGGAGTTAGAGGCATGGCCTGAGGGGAAGGACATGCGACCTTGTTTCACGGTTTCCACGTCAGGGTTTGTGCACTTGACCTGCGACATACAACAGCACCAGCAGCAGAAGGCGATTGGTTACATCTACGCACACATCATTTGTGGGGTCCTACTAAGGAAGCATTTAGGCCTACTTACGAGGTGGTGAATCAATCAATCAATCAAAACGCAAGACCAGCAATGCCAATGGCCAAACAAACCTAGGCCACAAACACAAGGCTCCTGATCACAATCACGAAGCCACACAACCGATGGTGGATTTGCCACACACAAGCTGAGGCTAGATGCAACGGCGTGCACACCAAGGGGAAACAAACACCACCACTAAAACCCAAAACCTGCTCCACTTCCATCACACATGGGTGGCGGGGAGGCAGCAGGATCAAGCACCACCCTAGTAGGGGCTGGAGGTGGCTCCCACCACCTAGGTACTGGTGAACCACCATCCTCCCAGCCACTGAAAGGCATCACATAGCGCTCGACATGCTTATCAATAGCTTGCTTAGTGCGCCTTCTACACCTCACTAACCGTTGGCTTTCCCAAGGGTGCGTAAGATCCCACAACCTCTTCCTCCAAGCACTCTTAATCTGACATGAAGCCTCCCAGCTCCCCTCATCTTGACCAAGCACCTTCAGATCAGCACACACGCATTTCTCCCAGGTATGGCGAGGCCTACCCACTGGCCTCGTCATGTCACCATGTAATGAAGAGAACAACGCAATATGCGGCAACCTGCCCTCCTCCATGCGGCCCACATGCCCCAGCCACCTCAGCCTATTTGCTGTGATGTATGCTGACAAGGTGGCTACCCCACATGATTTCCTGATATGCTCATTGGTGTGCCGATCTGACAGCCTGACCCCCAGGATGCTCCTAAGGCAGCTAGAGTGCACCCGCTCAAGCTTTTGCGATTGCACTTTGGTCAGGGACCAACACTCACTCCCGAACAGCAGAATTGGCAACACATATGCCTTGTAACACTTCACCTTCGTAGCCAATGACAGATGCTTGGTACCCCACATCTTTTCAAACTGCTTAAACCTCCCCACAGCCTTACCCCTCCTGATATTCAACTCCACATCCAACCTGCCATCAGTCACAAGGTGGTGAAAGCGGGGATGATTTCAGGTTGAGGTAGGAAGTCCAGTCTCGGTGCATGCTGCTCTAGGGTTTAGGGTTCAGGGCTTAAACCTTAAACCCTAAACCCTAGTGGCTACAACACGCAGCAAGGAGGTCCCTGCTGGGACGTGGGCATTCATCCAATTACTGTCACTAAGTGCAAAGAACGTTCCATAGATGATAGAATGGTAGGATAAACCTTGCAAAGTTGCTGGTACTTTTTAAATAACACCTGAGCTGATGTTGGTCTGCTTAGTTTGCTACAGCTTCTGCTAAACCCTGGGGAAATACTATCCCTCGGCCTCTCCCATGACTTCAGAGTTATGCAACATTGTCTAATCCAATGGGCCATGCAACAAGTAATAAAACTATCCGACTTGAATGATCCGAGAGCCTGGAGACTAGAACCCATGCATCCTTCCCTCATAGATCTCCTGTAAATGTCTTGTAGACAAACTGCTTCCTGAAGGATTCCATGCTGTTTGGGCCCTTGCTACAATAATTCGACCCACGCTGGAAACACTCAATCTCCTTGCGCAGTGCCCTCTTTCTTGGGAACAGCATAGGCTGGGACAGGAAGCCTGAATGGGGTTTGGGGGAGGGGGGACCACAGCCGCCCTTACCCAGCTCTGCGTAGGTTTAAGGTATAGGCAGTACTAGCCCGCTTGGTACCCCCCCCCCCCCCAACCCCCCCTTGGGAACAGCATAACCCTTGTCAGGTCACTTACCTCTTGGTACAGTGAAAAGCCAGTGGTTTGTGCTAATATAGCCAGGGATTAGGGTTTTGGGTTTAGGGCCAGGGTTTAGGGTTTAGCGTCAGGTCACTTACCTCCTCGTACAGTGAAAAGCCAGTGTTTTGCTCGGGAGCAGGATTACACCTGGCAATGAAGTCTGGTCGCAGCCGCCCTGAGAATCCCTTCGACATCTCTGTGACCGCAATCACCACTACGAAGTTCACAAGGCACGTCCAGAAGATATGGATGATAGTGCAAATAGTTGCTGTGGCACTGTGGCGGCGATAGAACAAGCCCAGCTCGATTACAAGGACGGCGAGGATAATGCCAATCCAGTTGTAGGCGACGGCTTGGCTGTTTGGGATGGCTTCATGGTCCTTGAAGGGATAGCTGCAATGTGCAGAAACCGCAGGTTGCAGTGTTCAACCATCGCAAGTAAGCAGTGCACAGCTATCACACGTGCACTTGGGATCAAATGATTTTGTCCAAAATAAAGTGTGATGAGACTAGTACAAGTGAATTGGAAACTCAAAAGGTGCTCGGGGATGTGCCATAGAGTATAGTATACAACCTGCCTCCTATGTACTTGCCCCCTTTATTTGGGTTCCAATCAGCATTCAATCAGCAGGGAGCGTACTAGATCATGGACAACGGCACTGTGGTTTGCTAATAGCAGGAACTGCTGGGTCAAGGCTCACTTCATGTAACTAGCAGGAGGTTGGCCTGCTAAGTACTAATCCTCTAGACAGAGCCTGCCATAAGCCTACCAACTAAGCCCTCTGCATCTTGCAAGATGTTTGGGGACTGCTTCTGCTCACTGAGTGACCCTGCAATTCCAACTGGACACAGAGCCTCAATGTTGAGACAGATGATGAAGAAGGAGAGCTATGCTGAGCTGGTTGGGGGACTGCAGACAGGCAGAACCGCGGCCGCTGCACTTGAGAGAGATCTACCATCACTCACCTGATGGGGCAGGAGTGCTTCTGCTCGGACGCTAATGCCAACTAGACAGAGAGAATTGAGCTGGTTTTAGGGCAGATCTGGCTTTTTATGTAGCTCACCTGATTGTAGCATCATAGACCAGGGCTGGGCGCAACACAGGATCCTTCTGCAGGTGCCAGTGGGCATAGACAGTGACCGCAATAGCAGGGATGAGCACGAGGAAGGCTCCCCAGGCCTGGTATCGGAGCAAGTCTAGCCAGCGGATCTGCTTGAAGCCCCAGCGGAATCTCCCTTCGCGTTGGAACCGGCGGAGCACCTTCTGGTCTACTGCTTCGGGTTGCAGGAGGACGCTGCCGGATCTGTTAATACCTGATCTAGCTCCCGGGGCCATGGGTTATACTTTTTGAGGCGTAAGGTAGATGCCTTATTATCAGTGGCCGGCTGTCTGTTCGCTTTGGCGGTTTATGAAAGCGGACATGTCGACGATGCTTGTTTACTGTGGGTTCCCCTATTATCACCAAGTTGGACCAGAATCGATTAACTGGCAATTACGAGTATCGATTCCAGGAAAGCAAGTAGCAGTTGCTTATAGAAACAAGCAGTGTCGCATAGAACACCACAAGGCATCTGTGTGAATAAAGAATGTGTGAGTCGACCGCGCAACAGAGTCCATTTTGGTAATTGTTTTATAGAGACTTTAATATGTATGCAGAAGTAGAATCCACTGGCATTGGCATTGTGAAGTGGCATTGTGCAGCAACGGGAGACGCAGGTGACACGGTAATGACTCCCTACCTTGGACCTTCGGAACCGGCGGTGTTGACCCGAAGACGGCAACGGAAGTGAGGGCCATTCGAGATATTACTTATAGCCAGCGGTCCGGAATGCGCATCGTAGCCTCAGATCTACCGAAGAGAAAGTGGGAACACAAGAGCCCGCTGTGCTTCAAGCAGTCCGTAGCTGTAGTGCACTACGTACCCGGCAAAGGCTCAGACCCTTGTGTGGAGCCAACCAATTGTAAACTTTATATCTTAAACGCCTTAAGACGCAAGGACAAACAGCATGTCAACAGACGAGCTGGCTTGTTCCCCTCTCACCGCATACCGCATGCAAACCGAATGAATCTACCCACAACTCAAAGCAGAACACCATGTGTTGAACATAACATAACATAACAAACATTTAAGGTGTGGCAACCGCAAAGGGCTGCTAGGTCGAAACGACCAAACACACCATCGGATGGATCCAAACACAATGGCTTCCAGACCACCAACCTAGCAGTACTGATACCGAAACATGTATCCAGGCAAGACAGAGCCCACGACGTTAGACCAGCAGGATGCCTGATCCACTCTGCTGCAGTGTCCAGTTGGCAGCATGCTCACTAAATATTGTGCACAATCAGGCCTGTGCACAATCAGGGCCCTGATTGTGCCCAACATGTTTTGAGCATGTTGTCAGTGCGCATGCTGTGATCAATGAGGCCCTGATTGATCTTAGGTCTAAGATGGACCTATAAGATCGGCATGATGAATAGTCTTCTGAGAAACCTGGTAGGCACTTGTGCTTGAAGCATAGCCCTGCCTGGTCTATGCTGAAGTAGGGTTTTGCAAGTCATTCAACATGATGAAACCATGATCAAGCCTCATGCCTTAATCAACCCTTTGGTCTCTTTAGACTGGGTTAACATTTGCGACTGCAACTATGACATGAATTATACACGCATGAAACTCTTTTTAGTCACAAGGCAAGTCCACATACTGACAGGGTACATACAAGCTCAAACCATCCTGCTGACCTCCATATAACCCCTAATGGCACAATCACACATTGCTGTTGACAGCAAGCAGGTCCAGCATAGTCATGAACTCATCGCCAATTTTCCCATGCCGTCTGCATCAGCTTGCACATTTTTAATTTTACATATCACAAGCAGCACGGAGAGTAAGCATCTGTCACCGTTCGTAGGGAAAAATATCTTGGTGAATTCAGGAGTGATGGCGGCATCTCACCCAAATACACAGAGATGGTTTTCCCCTGCAAGAGACAACAGCTGCTTACTCTCCTTGCTGCCTCACCACAGCTGCTGCAGCACTGAGGCCGCCAATGATGCAAACATAAAATCGCTGCTGCTGCTGCTGCTGCTGCTGCTGCTGCTGCTGCTGCTGTAGGTAGCACCCACAAAAGAATGATGAGCTGGCTCTTAGCAAAAAAGCAACTCCTATCTTCAAGGGCACCGCCTACTAAACCGCTTTCAATCCAGTCATCCATATAAGCTACAGCCTCAAAAGGAGTTCTTGGTAACAAGTGCCTTCGTTTTATTGCCGGCCAAACAGAAGCCCCTAAAAAAGACGGTGCCTCTCTCCACTACTTCCGGTAGACGGCATGTTAACTACCACATGGCCCCCACCGTTATTTGCACCACCACCAGCAGCGGCAGCAGCAGCGGCCCTATCTTGCTGCTGCTGCTGCTGCTGCAGCTCCACCCCTCCCATAGCACCAGCTGGCGCTGCTGCTGGTGTTGCTACTGCTGCTGCATTGGGTCGGTTAAAAGCCACCGTAGGTAATTCATTCCCATCATCTTCCCATGATGCTGCTGTCCCTAACTTCCTCTTCTGCCTCTGTATCTCGTCGTAATCCATGGCCTCCTGGAAGACATTGTACTGCCCCACTGCTGCTAGGAAGGCAGGGGTGGTGAAGATCAACGCACATAGGAACCCCCCAATGATATCTGATATATTGTGGAGGTCATCCCAGAAGCGTGTTAACCCAATGAACCAGGACAAGCAGAGGACTAGGAGCACAAAACCGTAGATCACGGCGTAGAAGAACTCCGACACGATGCGGCGGAGGAAGGTAGGGGCGGCAAAGACGTGGCGGGCGTATGTAGCACCTTCTCTCCAGTACAGGGCCCAAACGATGTAGAGGGCGTTGAACCATGCGAGGGACATGGAATTGGAGGAGTGGCCGGAAGGGAAGGAGAGGCGACCATCTTTGATGACGTCAACATCAGGGTTTGTACAGTTGACCTGACATAGACAACAGCAGCAGCAGCTTTGGGTAAGAGAGACCACGGGTCGTGATATGACCCACGGGTCGTGTTATGACCCAATGCAGCCCTCTGGGTCGTGTAGCACCCAAGGAGCAGCATTTAAAAAAGGTGGATGTTTATTATTACATTTCATGATATGCCATAGCACAAGTGGCATAAGCCCTGCACCTCAAGCAGTTTTCAGACTTGTGCGGCGGGTATGTAGTGCCTTGTTGTGTTGGTAATAATGAGGGCGATTTCTCTGCCACAGTAGCAGCAAGATTCAAACAACCCGTCATCACCAGTAGCAGCAGCAGCAGCAGGAAGAGCAGGAAGAGCAGGAGAAAACGACCATGGGCAGGAGCAGCAACAACTAGAAGCAGCAGCAGCAGAAAACCAGCAGCAACGTCAGGAACAGCAACAGCAACAACAATATGACAAGCAGCAGGGTTAAAGAAGCAACAGCAGCTCAGCACTAAGAGCAGCAGGCAGCCCAAGCAGGAGCACGAGCAGCAGCCAGCAGCAGTAGCAGCAGCAAACCAGCAGCAACGTCGGAAACAGCAACAGCAACAACAACACTATGGCGAACAGCAGGATCAAGAAAGCAACAGCAGCTGCAGCACTAAGAGCAGCAGGCAGGAGCAGGAGCAATAGCAGGAGCAAGAGCAGCAGCCAGCAGCGGCAGCAGCAGCGGTAACAGAAGCAAGAGCAGAAGCAGCAGACAACTGTAGACAAGCAGCACTGTAGTACATTTCACCCTATACCATGGCAGGAAGTGCCATAATAGGCCTCCGCACCTGAAGCCGTCACAAAAACAGTGAGGTGGAAAGAATACGGGTTGTAGACGGCATGCAATCTGAAGCGGTGACAAAATATGCCTGGACATGAGGTCCAGCAGCTTGGCAAAAGCACCCAAAACCAGAAAAACAGCAGCTCCAGCAGCATCACGATGTCTGCCCTATTGTATTGGACCTAAGCATGCAGGCGTTCTGCTGTCCTCTATATGGCACAGCCAGAAGCCTTAGCAAACAGACCGACCCGATACACTCCTGCATGCTCACTCCCTGCAGCAGTGCATCACTAGTTACACCAGCAGCTATAGAGTAGTCAGCACACCACTAGTTACTACAACTCACTTGCTGTAACCCGAGTGACTCACCTCCTGGTACAGTGTGAACCCTGTGTTCTGATGAGCTGCTGGGTTACACCTTGAGATGAAGTCTGGCCGCAGTCGCCCCGAAAACGCCTTGGAAACCTCTGTGATCGCCACCACCACTACAAAGTTCACGGCACACGTCCAGAAGATATGAATGATGGTGCATAGGGTTGCTGTGGCACTGTGGCGGCGGTAGAACATCCCCAGCTCCACTACCAAGAGGGTCACGATGAAACATATCCAGTTGAAGGCGATGCCCTGGGCATTGGGGATGGTATCTTTGCCATCAAAGTAGGGGTAGCTGCAATCCAGCAGCAAGCAATTGAACAGGAGGGTAGGTATTAGGGCCCGTTTACTAGTCCTGGATAGGTTCCATGGTTAAATCCATGCACACACCATTTGTGGCGTACAAGTAAGGAGTCCTGGACAGCCCTGAACACCGAAATTCATTCACTGAAGGTAGAAGATCATTCACCATGGTGATACCACTACTGGAGGCCAACATGCTGGCCGAGAGTTAGAGTGTGTTTAAAATCCTTCACTATGGTCATTGCCGACCAGTCACTAATGGTCATTGCTGATCAGTCACTCAGAGACTGTAATTGGAGTTCATCACTAATGGTCATTGCCGATCAGTCACTCATGAGTAGATTCCTATTACAGCCTCTGATCAGAGGCTGGAATAGGAATCTACACATTGCCATAATTATGTAGTACAAAAGGAACACTGCTAGTTTATTGGCATCATGCCACCCCCGTAAGGCTGCAAGTACTAGGTCCCTGGTAACCATAGATCTGTTTCACAACCTGCATTGAAAGAGTATCTTGGTTACTTGCAGCAGCTAGCTGAGTATCAATGGTCTGCACCCTAGTACCAGAACCTCTGAATGACATGCTAAAATGCTTTTAAGGGTGCACTGAGTGAAGATTCCCAATCGCTACAGAACTCGCTACACTACGGTTACTGATGAAACCACCCACAATTACCTTATTGTTGCATCATAAACGAGGACCTGGCGCAGCACAGGGTTCTTCTGAAGGTTCCAGTGACTATAAGCAGCAACGACAACCGCAGGAATCAGGACGAACCACGTTCCCCAGGCCTGGTATCTGAAGAGGTCCAGCCAGCGAATCTGCTTAAAGCCCCAGCGGAACTTTGCCTCCCGCTGGAAATGGCGGAGGACCTTCTGGTTCACGACTTGAGGATTCTCCAGGACCGCAACGCTGCCGCGTCTGTCTGTGTCTGGAGGGTCCATGGTGTGCCTCAATATAGTTAAGCGGTTTCGGAGTAGGACTGCCCAAACTTCACTCCAATATCAAGGGACAATTGCTACTTGGTTGTTCACTGCTGCTCTAGGCAAAGATATGGGCCCAGCCAGTGCCGAGGGCTGAATGTATGTACTCAACTTGAGTGGCTCGAGAGTGGCCCGCAGAAAGACACAACTATACTTAGTCCCGGGTCTTTCTAGCAAACTAGACTCATTGGCCTGTAGCCTTTCCTTCAGTGCATAGACCGTGCGAGGGGCTCAGGAAGGCTTACAGCAACTAGTATATTCTGAGGACTGATACCAACTGGCACTGGCCACAACTAGTACTCAAACGAAGACCCCACCTGTTCCGAGAAATCTGCAAGCTTGAGTATTACGTAGTGCGGGATACCAGCAGGTGAACAGTTTGCATGCCTTGGCCCCAGGATCCTGAGCTGGCGAGGCAGTACCGGGTGAGGCTCCAATGAGGAAGATCATTATGACCGGGACCCGGCGGCCGCTCGTGCTGATGATGACGCAATTACCTTGGACATCCTGTGACACCAGGAGGAAGCCGTACTGCCTCGGACCGCTCGTGTTTCGTTTCACAGGGACAACGCACTTTTTTGCAACGACGTTGTACTGGTCTAGCCTATGTGTTCTGCTCTGTTTGCCATTTGGATCAGAGGGATGTCTTTTACACTCATGCAGCCGGCTTGATCGTTCTGGACGAACTTTGGAGTACCTTGAGTGTCTTCTGTACCGACTTGGTAGAGGCAGGGAAAGCTACGGAAAGAGGAGAAACCCCCTTCTAACTGCTGTTCTTTCATAAGAGTAGATAGTAGCTGAGTTTTTAGATAAAGGGGCCGCTACCATACCAATGTTATGCGCTGCCGTAGATCGAGTGCACGGCATTATATATAGCCTTTAGTTAGCCGAGAGGGCAGAGTGGGAGTCCCATTTGTACTTGACAGTGTCTGGCGGCCCAGTAGAGGGCCCGCAAAACACTAGGGCAGCCGGTCGCCGGATGGCAACGGTGATGCCTCAAGCAGCAGCAGCAGCACGGCATCACATACCGACCACGATGCCTTACACCCATCATGCGGACCATGAAGCTGACAGCCAGAGCACGATAAGCAGAAGCAGCGGGAGTAGTGGCGCAGTCCGCAGTAAAGCTTCATCTTTCGGACTCCACATCTCCCACCCTGTGCAAGTGCGAAGCAGCACGCACATGCGCATCCTGGCCACCGTGGGACGCATAGGATGGGTGGGCAAAGCGCTTATTTATGCCTCTATAGGAGGATTGTCTTGCCAGACTGCAGTGCATCCCTTTGCACCCCAGCCACAGGGCGCTACAGCGTCCCCTCAGGTCAGTCAAGATACAGTGAGCCCTTTAACATAGAAACAGCCTGAAGCAGGCAGCAGCTGTTCATCAATAACTCGTTGTTCATCAAAAAGTTGACACAGGGAAGCATAAAGATAACCGTTCTGCAAGTCTGACATGGAGCCGCAGGGCTCCGGACTCGCAGGGAGTCTGCCTGGTTCTATCTGCACTCTGCAGTCAGCCCTTGGATGACGGGTGGCAGGGAAAGTCACTCCGAAAGCAGACATCCATTGTACCCTCAATGTCCATGCAGCAGCTCGGACCACACTGTAATGGGTATTATTGCAGCAGGCATCTTTTCTTCACAAAATTTCAGTGAGAATTAAGAAGCAGATTTCAACGGATCTGTTTATGCCATCCATGCAGCAGCTGACCATGGTGTAACTGTGACTGTGCCCCTTATTCCATTTATGTGGTGTCTAAATGTATTTTTGCATTTTTACATCTATGCTTGCTCCACCATGAGCGGCGTACACTTAAGGATTAGGCTTACTACAGTGAGGGCATGCGCCTCAGGTTGAGTTCTCCTATCATATGTTGCATTGCTTTGCAGCTAGCTGCAGCATTTTGCAATAGGTCATATCTGCAAGCCTTTATCCAATCTTGTTTCAAGTCAAAGACAAACAAGACTGGAGCGTCATCATTAATCATTTGCAATCCATTTTTGGAAAAAATGGATTGCAAATGATTAATTATTCAAGGTGTGCTCATTACCTTACGAGTCCTGCACTCCCCTCCCCTCCTTGCTTACAGGGTGCTTTTGCGCTCCTGGGTAGCACTCCCTCAGAGGGTGTGAACGTTGTACTGCTGATCATCATGGCCTTCTGCTTACTGATGTACATCATTTGGAGATTCTGGGAGGCAGCTGCAGGTGAGTCGCGGTTTTCGGGGCAGCCGTGGCTATTTTTACATTGAAAGAACTAAAATGGTCTCACTTTATACATCGGCTTGGAGGTTCTGGGAGGCAGGGGCAACCGCCACTATATTCAAAAAAAATTAAAATGGTCCTGTCGCCGCCGCTTTTTTAAAAAAAGGGAAACGAATGGTCTCACGGGGTACGCTCACTCGCAGGTTCCTTGGCGCATCAAAAAAACGTTTCCCTTTCTCCCCCTCCTGTCCTCCTGCCCAGGTCAAGCCTATGATGCCAGCTTCTCTTCCAAGAAGAACTTCTTCAAGTTCAGGATCAGCCCATTCGTTTCTGGTGTGGTGTATGTGACTTACCTCATCAACATCTGCCAGCTCATATCCGTGGAGGTGAGAAGGGTTTTAGGGTTAGGATTTAAGCTTTCTGGTTAAGGGTTGAGATGAAAACCTTTGCTTCTGGTGTGGTGTATGTGACTTACCTCATCAACATCTGCCAGCTCATATCCATGGAGGTGAGCAGGGGTTAGGGTTTTAGGGTTTAGGGTTTGGGTTTAGGATCAGCCCGTTTGTTTCTGCTGTGGATTCTTAGGCCCAGTGCATCTAAACTAAAGCTGAGCCACCCTAAACGCATTGGCATCTTACAAGCGCCCAGTAGGTGCAGGAGAATCCAAGCAGCTGTAGTGAGTGGACATGGGATGCAGCCCATGCACACCCCCGTCTTAGCTGTCAGTCTTGTTATGAGCGGAAGTTTGAGCTGCAAATTGGTTTGCTGCATGCCTGCACGCAACTTAGCTGGTAAGAATGGGCTGGAGCCAGGGTTTAACGTGAGCATGGGCTTTTCGCCATTTCCTGACACCAACAGAGGCTTTGCCATTTCTTCACATTCCACAGAGTCTTCACCAATTGCAGGTCATTGCTGCAAAATTTCTGCCACTCAACGGCACCTGCTGCTAAGGCCGATTTCGGATATTTTGTTTGTGCTGCTGCAGTTGAAGGTCGCTGAAGCAGAGGAGAATACCCAGCAGAGCTCTTGGCCTGGCAGTTGGCGCTTCAGTACCATAGGGCGAGTGGGCTTGGCAGTCATTGGGCTCAGCTTCATCATCGCAACATGCATCCAGCTGCAGGTAAGCTTAAAGCCTAAACCCTAAACCCTAGACTTGAGATCGTAAACCTTAGCCTCATCATCGCAACATGCATACAGCTGCAGGTAATTAGAGGGACAAGATGCTTCCCAGGGTGTAGGGGTCATATACCCTGGTGGTTTTAGGGATTAGGGGGTAGGTTTGAGGTGGTTCTAGGGTTGAGGGTTTGGGGTTAGGATTTGGGTGGTTTAGGGTTTAGGGGCTTGGCAGTCATTGGACTCAGCTTCATCATCGCAACATGCATCCAGCTGCAGGTAATTGGAGAGAGAAGATGGTTCCCAGGGTTAAGAAGGTACGGTTTAGGTCGTCTCAGGGTGTAGGGGTAGGATCTGGGTGGGCTTTAGGGGTTTGGCAGTGATTGGGCTGAGATTCATCATGACCACATGCATCCAGCTCCAGGTGATTAGAGGGAGAAGATGTGTAAGTGGTGTTAGGGTTTAGGGTTTGGGGTTAGGATCTGGGTGGTCTAGGCTTTAGGGGCTCAGCAGTGATTGGGCTTAATCATCACAACATGCATCCAGCTGCAGGTAATAAAAGCAGGGAAGGCACAGCGAGAACAATGAGGGTTGGTTTGATGTCTTTTATACATTAGAAGAAGATTGTGATTTGCATGGTACATGGGTAGGGTTTAGGTGTTTCTGTTAAGCTTCAGCGTTGCACCATGCGTCGTTGCAGGGGACACAGCCAGGCGTGTTAAGAGGGATGGACCATTCTAGGGTTAGAGATAGGGATTGGGCTGGGGTTTTAGGTGATTGGGTTCAGCTTTATCGTCACAAGAGGGATTCAGCTGCAGGTAAGCCTCAGGACACATACTGAAGTTCACGGGGGGGGGGGCTGTGGGCAGGGGTTTAGAGCGGAGAAGTACTGTTTAGTGGTTTAGGGTTAGTGCATGATTTGGAAGGGTTGTGCTGTCTTGGGATGCTAAATGTGCTACTAATTAAACCCTAAATCTTAAACCCTTAACTTAAATTTTAAAACCCTAAACCCTTATATCCCACGTTCCCCCTGCTGCAGGGTGTTTTCACGAAGGCCTGGCACCGTGACTACCGAGAGGACATGCCCAAGCACATCCGCTACCCCATCTTTGCAACCGGGCACCTTGGTTTCGCAGGCAGAGGAGCAGCCTTCCTGTCCCTTGCTGTCCTCTTTCTCAAAGATGCTTCCTCTGGCGATGAATCCAACGCTCCTCACGAGGCTAGTATGGTTGCCAATGCCCTGTCACAGCTAAATTCGAGCGGTTTAAGGGCTTTGCTGTTTATCGTGGGGGTTTTGTTGGTGGTTTATGGGTTGTTTGCGGTTCTGTCGGCGCTGTATGCCAGGGTTTACCCAACCCCAGCACCGACTAGGAGAATTCCTATGCCTAAGAATTGCTTGGAGAGGATTGAGGAAGAGGAGGGGGAAGAAGGGGGCTTGGGGTTGCAAGCAGATAGTGCTCAAAACCAGAAGCAGCAGTTGCCTGTTAGTACTAGTGCTGCTGCTGCTGCTGGCGATGGTGATAATGGCCAGGGAGTTGACGTTGCAGATAGGAAAGAACCTAGAGGGAAGAGCATAAAATCTGCTGTTTCGAGAGTGTTTGGGATCTTTAGGCGCCATAGTGAGAAGGCAGACAAGCTGCTTAGGGAAAACGGCACGAAACCCCATGCAACCCTGCCCAGTCTCAGAAAGCAGGCGGAGATATCAGCTGCTCATGCTTCTCATGTGGTCACAGTGGGAGCAGAACCTGAAGATGGGTTAGTCATGGAGCTACTCTCTCCTGCGGCTGTCCATGCTCGCACCAGCAAAACAGCAGCAGCACTACCACTACCAGCAGCAGCAGCAACAGCAACAGCACTACCAGCAGCAGGTTCTGACTCAGCAGCTGCAGCACTACCAGCAGCAGCAACAGCACTACCAGCAGCAGCAACAGCAGCAGCTGCTTCCTCAGCTTCACTTGGGGAGGCCATGACTCCTGCCCTAGCAAGGGTGTTGGCGCCTACAGAGGCAGCGATCATGCTGCACTCGGGCAGCGAAACCTCTAAACAGCTGCAGGCATCTGCTGCTGGTGGTCATGGTGGTGGTGGCTCGAGGCAGTCACTGGGAAGCTCTCTGAGGAGCAGTGGGTCAAAGCATGGTTCTGGGGTTCACAAGAGGGAGGGAGGGTCTAGTAAGCCCTGGTTGAGGCAGGTCATTGAGGAGAACAAGGTAGTGGATGTGGTGTGAGCAAGAGTGGCTTTTATCCAAACAGATGTGATGTCTGTCCCGTGGTTGCGTGTCAGGTTTAGGAGTTTGGGGTTTAGGGGTTTGGGGCTTAGTGCATCAAGGTTGAGGGCTTTCTGGTTGAGGTTGAGGGCTTTGGGGTCAAGGTCTAGGGGAGAGTTGAGGTTTGGGTAGGGCTTTGATATCGGGGTTTAGCCTTTGCAGTTGGGGTTGAGAGGTTTGGGATCGTGGTGATAAACCTGGAGTGAAAGTTTCTACGTTCATTCATAGCTGTGACAGCTGCTTGTATGGATGTGTCTTATCATGACCATCTGGTGCTTGATTTAGGGTTTATGGTTTAGGTTTTAGGATTTAGGGTGGCTGCGTTGCAGGGATGCAGTAGCAGTTGGGTACTGCTATTGGGATGAGCTGGAACAGCACCATATTTATGCCCAGTGTTGATGGATACGAGTTGGACCCTGCAGCAGCCTTTGGGGCTTGTAAAGAGTGGTTACAAGATGGATAACACTGTGCTTTATTCCGTGTCCTGCTGTAGAAACTACTTGCTTTGCATTAACTAACTCGCCGGAACTTGGAGTGGCCTTACAAGACTCTGAAGCAGCAATGGTTATTCCAATTTTGGTACGGATTATGCAGCTACTAGCTGTGGCTGACAAGCTCCGGCAGTTTAAAATGTTGATTATATGTGCCCACACTGCCAGTGCCTACATGGGAGTTGAAAAGATGAACTTCCAAAGATTGAATGGGCAGGGAGAGATGTAGATATATTAATAGTTGTGACTGCCCTGCTGTCTGCCTACTTAGGGGGGATGTAGCAAGTCACTGGCAGGAGTGGGAAGCAGTCCGTGAGTCACATTACATCATCCCTAGGCAGACAGCAGGGCAGTGATAATGTTCAGGCAGATGCCCAAGTTAATAGTATGTGATATTGAGAGGAAGGCGCACTGTGGCTAGTTTCAGTTCTGGTTCGTGTGTGTGGTCACTAATATGGTCGTTAGTGTGTGAGTGGTGTGTGGGTGGCTGCTCCCAAAGACCAAGGCAAAGTGCGCCCCTGTCAATGCCTCTGTCCACTTTGGATGGAGGCAGGTATTGTTTTAGTGTTTTGAGAGCTGAGGAAGAGCCGATGTTGCAAAAAATGGCCTAGAGTTTGAGGGAAGCGGCCAATTCGGGGCACGATAGCATAGGCCAACTTGAACCCAACTCTGTATGGCCATCGGGGGCGAGTCTTCGACTGACATAAAATGCAAGACAATATACAATCATATGTGTATGGGGATCATTGGCATGCTTTTGAAGCCTCAGATCGACCTGGCTTGTTGCATGAAATGCATGTCCTTGATGTACATGCACGATAACTTGCCCTATGGTCGGAAGCTGTGCCTTCCTTTTGAGATTGGGACAGGGCAAGGGGAGGGGTGCTGCTGAACTGAATGCCATGGGACATACCTCTTCATGGCTTTGACTTGGAGTATCTTTATCATAAAGGAGTGGCCTTTTGCAGACAGTAAAGCATGCCTGTCCGATCATGTTCTTTTGGGACATAGAGGCAGCTTGGACGGCAGAAGCTGAGGTGAGTCTGAACTGTCGGACTGTGAGGATTTGTTATATATATATATGGTGTCATGGCTGCATGAGTCAGTGGCTCCCGGGCAGATGGTATTTTTCACGATATGCCATAGCAAAAAGTGTCAGTAGTCATGGCATAGTGCTGGACGAGCTCAGCTGGTCCTACAGGGCATACATGTACATGCGTTGTGCTAGTGCTCCCTGAGGTTGATTTTGATACCGTCAATCGCTCAGCGCAGTGGAGCTTTCTGCATTTACTGGATGAATGGATGCTGTCACAGGGCCAGCACTCTTGTGGCCAGGGAGAAACTGTGCAATTGCGCCTAGATGAATTTCCTTCAAATCTGCAACCCCAATTTTGAGGTGGACCCCATGTATGATTCTGCAGCTGGTAGACTGATTAAATGGGATTTTTTGGTTGATTTCATGTAGAGTGTGCTGCATGTTTAAGGGATGTGCTGGGCACATGGGTATTGGTCCTGGTTGTTGTTGTCTCTGAATTTTTACTTGTAGTCTCATTATTGGTTCCAGCTGTGACTGAATTGTGCAGTTGTTATGCTGGAGCTGACTATGCAGGCGGCGCTTTGCTGTTCTCCATGTGGCACAGCCAATGTGGTAGGAATAGGCAGCAGACCTGGAACCTTACTGCATGGTTGTGTGTCAAGCGGGCTGCTAGGGGGTACCACCTTCACCTGCAGTTGTAGCCACCTTTGTGGGGACTGTTTTCATCTCAGCTTTTCTTCAAATGCATAGCCTGGTTAGCAAGTTGAATGGAATGAATGAAAGCCTTTTGTTGGACACAAAGGTCAGAAAGAGATCCAGCAGGCTATTCATATGCGAGGATGGTAGCCCTGTTTGCTGGTAATTATGGTGGTAGTATGGGATCGCAAATTTTGGAAGCTGCTTGAAAGGGACATGGTAGTCCGGCTCATAAAATGTGTTTTGAGTTTTAGTATGTACATTGGTCCGCAGTGTTGGTGCACTTCTAGCAACAAGCTGCATGGCGTAATACTGGCCTTTATTATGCCATCCCTCTTAATTTTGTTGAGCCCTCAAGTTAGGTACGGGATAATGGCATCCAGGCGAGTGATGGCGAGCTGTTCGCGGACAAATGCTATTCTGTCATGCCATCAATTTCGAATTCATCAAGTGTAAGAACAAATGAACATTCAGCGTAAATTGGTGAATGGTCGATTAGCTTTGCCATGACAAGCCTAA
Organism: Pseudopediastrum boryanum; assembly: GCA_963556185.1. Taxonomy (NCBI): domain Eukaryota; kingdom Viridiplantae; phylum Chlorophyta; class Chlorophyceae; order Sphaeropleales; family Hydrodictyaceae; genus Pseudopediastrum; species Pseudopediastrum boryanum. Next base: position 984,920 of record OY744495.1, read on the forward strand.
TAGGATGGATGAATGATAGAAAGTAAGCTCGAAATGAAACTGTCTCGAATGTTAGGAGGGATCCTTCATTTGTAATCTTTTTACTTGCACATGAGCTAGTCTGAGGAGTACTACTGCTTCCGTAGCCTGCTACTCGCACGCAGACGTAAATGCCTGCTTGCGTCCCAGGGCGATGAGAGATCCAGTTCTGTGACAGTTATGAATAAAGCACCAATGCTAATAGCTGTCCCAGCCTGGCCAGACACATTGACATCGACCAGTGTTACTCGTGGCTTCTGCTTGTCGGCAGCACAATAGCTTGAAAGGATTCTCAGTGCCAAATCAAAGGTTTTCATTATGACTATACATCGTCTGTGTGCTTGAAGAGCTTCTTCAGATATGTAACTGCAACGGAGCTGACACAAAATTCGGAACTTGTCTTCTCTTCTGCTACTGCTACTGCCTTCTCATGCCAGAATAGAGTGCATGGTACTAAAGACCAATCAGAATGCTTCCAGATAGTAGCTGCCCACGTTTCGTGCTAACATTCCTACCAAAGCAACCGTTCGCTTTCGGCTTCTAGTCAGCACATCTCTCAGGTGAGCATCGTAGCAAGAAATCTGCATGCCTGTATCTAGGTCTCGTTAATGAATCAAAGTAGCCTAAAGTAGTTTCTCTTCACCTTCACGTACGGCCGTGCTCATGCATCGTCTTGCAGCAACAGAGTCAAACTTCGCTCTTCTCCCTTCGCAGGCTCTTCGGCAGCAGCGACCCTTTGTTCATCATGGCTGAGGCTCTCCCATCATACCCCGCAGACGTCGAGAAGGGCCGTGCTGTTGCCACAGGCAGCAACGTGATTGTGGTGAACCAGGCCCCACCCCAGGGTTGCGAGTGCTCAGCTGGCTGGGTGCTGTTCGGTGTGGGCTGGGCTGTGCCGTTGTGCTGGCTGATTGGGATTTTCCTCCCGCTCTGCACCAAGAACAGAAGTGACAAGCGTGCTGCCATCGGGTCTGGGGTCATGCTGGTGGTGTATGCAGTGGTGATTGGCGTGGTGGTGGGCCTGGTTATCGTCCCCATGACAGCAGCTGCAGTCAGCATGACCAAGGACTTCACAAACCTCGCTCTAGAGATGCAGGCACAGCAGGCCCAATACCAGGCTAGTGTCGCGCCATAAAGCAAGCAGCGCTATGGCAACTACTGCAGGAGTCCTGGCTGCGAAGCCATGGATGTCTGCATCTAGTGTTCTGACCATGTCAAATGCATCAATTGAGACTGGCGTTTCTCTTCGCCAGTCATGAGGGTAGGCTTTTGCATAGAGGCTGCTGGCATGGCATTTCTGCTTCTTCATTTGGTGGTTGGCATCGGCTTAGAAGACTGCTGCAATGGGGTGCTGTTTCTTGGGACCCTATCATGTGGACTTGAAGGTAACTTCACAATAGGAAGTACCTCATGAGGTTTGGGTACTCGTACCAGCAGCATTCAGTGAGGGCATTGCTGTTCTCAGAGGGCACATGTCCTTCTTACTAGCTGAGTGGGTTATGCAGTGATATTCCGACTCATAGCAGATATCTGTGGTGCTATGTTCGTGCATGAACTGTCCATTAGGTGGCTGCATGTGTCAGTCCAGGTTCACACATTTCGCCATGTGCCGCTTCAGGCTCCATGACTCGTGACCATGTTATCATCAGAGTGTTCTCATCAAAGTCCTGCTAAGGTCCAACAAGGAATAACTACCAATCTCTGCATGGAGGTTACCATTGTATGCCTGTGCATGTCTGCTTGTATCAGGGGCCAGATTTGCCACATCAAGCTTCCTAACCCCACATGCACTGGCATTGTGGTCTCACTCAGCATGGGCATGGGTGACTGGGCATGGGTGACTGTTCTGCTACTTCACATCTTTATGACTGCTCCAATTGCAATGTCTCAACTGCCCGTGCAGACTCAGTGGGGCTGGGTTGTAGCTGTGCTGTGATGCACAGACAATTGGCCTGTGTGCTGTGTGTGCTACGTACTCTTGTCAGTCAAATTCAGAACAGTCAGTTTGTAGTGTGAGCTGGGATTGCTGCAACCAGAGTGTTACTCATTAGTGCCCTAGGCATATGCGCTGTAATGTTACTTGTTTTCTGGTTATCAATGCATGAACTTCTTGTACTTGACTGTCTGGTGACTGAGGCATACATGTCTGTGAAATACTCAAAATGTTACTTGCTGTTGGTTACACGTTCACTTGGGAAGATGACGGGGGGCTCGCTTCTCATGTTTGGATCGTGACTGGTCGTGTCTAGTGCCACATGCATCTACAGTTGGTTGCAAAAGTTTTGGCCGGAACATAAGGCTGGGGTTTAAGCAGCAGCAGCAAGACCTGATTTACAACCATTTATGTTTAAGAAAGTAAACAGGCAGAGCATCAATGTGCTGCAGTTAGTATGCCCAAGTGGTACCACAAGTAGCCTCGCACGCGAGACGTCCCGAGTTCGAGCCCCGGGCGTGCCCTATAAATATACTATATAAAAGCCAGCCAGCCAGCCTTAGCCGCAGACGCAGACCAGCAAGCCTCCCCCCTGTTCCTATAGCCCTCCTGCTTTTTTTAACCTGGCTCTCCCCTTCCACCTCTGCCCCTCCTGTGGTTGCCAGCCCCACACCCCATCTGCTCCCCTCCCACAGCCCTCTCAGCTCAGCCTTGCACTTGCCCCAACTTCTCGCATGCCCTGCCTACCCCCACCTGCCCTGCCATTGAACTGGTATAGCCCCTGCACCTGCTTCACACCTGGTCTATATGCTACTGCCCCTAAACAGTAAAGAAAGGGCACCTGTGCCTGCTGGCAGTTCTCAGCATTTACCCCCTTAAAAAGCAGCAAAAATGCCTCCGCTGTCTCCCTTGCAAGACCCCTGCTTTTCTCAGCAGCCAAGCAACACAGAGCAACAGAGATGCTGACCGCACCCATTGGTGACAACCTGGACCTCATACAGAAGCTGCCTGTGCAAGAGAGCAATGAACGGCCATGCCATTTCACAGAAGCAGACCATTTCCTAACAAAATCTGAGTTTTGGGCCAAAACTTTTGCAACCAACTGTGTCCAATGTTTGCACCTCCTGTTTCCTCAAGTGCAAGCAGAGATAACAGCTGTGTCTAGCCTGTTGCAAAGAACTTGTTGATGCAATTATTGCCTGCTGTGCTAAATTGGTGGCAACCGCAACCGCATTGAGAAAGTGCTTGAGCTGACTTTTCAGATTTTGGTCAAAAGTGGGTACGCCCCTGTGGTCACCTGAGTTAGGGTGCATGGAATGGAACTTCTCCCATTTATCAGCAAGATTTCCTTGGCTTTACAGTACCATGTCACTAGCTGCAGTCATGCATGCTCTGCACAGCAGGCCCCACATTAGCTATCCCTGCAATGCTGAGCATTGCTACAGGCAGCAAAAAGTGTGGTTTTCAACATGGATGCTACCCCTGCTGGAGGGGCCCTGCTTCTGGCAATCTTACCATAAGCTTCAAGGTCACTGCCAAGGATTCAGTATTAACAGAAGCTGGTGTGCTTTGCATGCCAGTTTGATGGTAGGAAGCTTCCTTCTACATGCTGCAATCAGCGGCGGGCGAGACGGGCCTATGCTGCAAGGCTGTCACCCACGCTGTCACCACCACTTTGGAGGACTGTTTTCTTTGTCACCTGGCACTGCTTGAAACAAGGTCTAGCATGCCACAGAGTTGTTCACTGGGCCAGGCTTGTTGTAAAACAAGACATGTTACGCATATCCCTTCGGTGCAGCACCACCTTCTAGACCCGACGTGCCCTTGCTACTGCTGTTTTAACACTTTCCACCAGATCTTGCCATGATAGTGCTAGCAGATCTCTCAACAACCTCCTCAAAGCATATGTTTTTATTCAGCACCGCTCCCCCTTTCTACAATACCACATCGGCTATGCCAATCATGCTCCACCTGCAGAGAACAGCAGCTCGCTACATGTGCTGGGGGTATACCCTGCTTTGGGGGCGCCAGATATGCCCTTTGGGTATTCCGCATGGCACAGGCAGCTTCAGAGACAGCCCCTGCTCCAGCTGTAATGTCCTATGGCATGTGCTACCAGGGGAAGTGTGCAAGTCAAGGTATCTCAGTTGTTGGTATTTGCTTAGTGTACTGCTGCAGCTGGTGAGGTCCCAGGTTGTCAATGGTCCTGGGTCCCGTACTGGTCTGTATTTCAGGGTTGTTGGTACACATGTTTTGGGCGTTGTCCCTTCTTTTTACTCATGTCGACTGTCTCATGGTGTGTTGGTACGTTTCTTGCGTTTTCGTCTTGGTTGCCATCATTTGCGTATCCATACTGGGCGTTGGCTTCCGCCCCTCCTTCCGCATTCTCAACGCACATGTTTGCGGTGTAGCTCCACAGTAGTTGATGATGAGGCGCATTGTTTGTTCATGTGTGAACACCCCACAATTGTTGAGGCTAGAGATTTGTTTCTGGCAGCTGTGGTTCCCCCCGTGGCCGCGTTGTCCTCGCTCAGGTATGCTGATTTCTGGGCACTGTCAGCCACTGGCTGTGTCCCTCTCTCGGCCTTGGTCAAGTATGTGGCCGTGTGTGTTCGTGTCTGTTGGTACTGCCATCAGACAGGTGGTACTGATGTGGTGGACTTACCGGATATCTTGCTCCCGGCAGGTCAATATTTGGATCTGTTTGATTCGGAGTCGGAGACAGATGTTCCTAGTGATTCGTCTGATGAGGAACTGGTTGAAGTCTAGATAGCTACATGTTTGGGTATTCGCCTTGGTTGGTGTGCTGGCCGTCTTGGGTGGTACATATGCGGTGGACTTACTGGACATCCTGCTTGGTTGGTGCTCTGGATTGTGTTTGATTTGGATACACCCATCAGTCTCCTGCTGGTGATTTGTTTGCCGTGTCCGTAGTTGGATGTCTGCTTGGGTATTCCTCTTGCTTGGTGGTATGGATTCCATTGTTTTTGGACCCATCCGATGGTGTGTTTGGTCGTTTCGACCTAGCAGCCCTTTGCGGTTGCCGCACCTTAAATTTTTGTTTGTTTGTTATCCGCGTTGCCTAGACAATGGATTCGTCTGTTCAATGGGCTAACGGTCTGATCAACTGGGCAACACCGTCGCCGCAAGGCCGTCCGATGAGTCAGTCTGACTTCCGGTCTTGGACCCGGACGTTAAAATTGGTTTGTTTGTTTGAGGGTAGGGGTAGGAAGGGCCCCCGTCATGGGTTGCCAGCACATGCAACAATTTATTCACCCTGGCTGTGACTGTTGCATAGGTCCAGCCCCTGGTACCTTAAACCAGCCCTGCCCCAAGCCAAAGCCCTTGCCTCTGTCAAACAGCAGCAGCAGAACCAATGTCCACAGTTGGTTGCAAAAGTTTTGGCCGGAACATAAGGCTGGGGTTTAAGCAGCAGCAGCAAGACCTGATTTACAACCATTTATGTTTAAGAAAGTAAACAGGCAGAGCATCAATGTGCTGCAGTTAGTATGCCCAAGTGGTACCACAAGTAGCCTCGCACGCGAGACGTCCCGAGTTCGAGCCCCGGGCGTGCCCTATAAATATACTATATAAAAGCCAGCCAGCCAGCCTTAGCCTTAGCCGCAGACGCAGACCAGCAAGCCTCCCCCCTGTTCCTATAGCCCTCCTGCTTTTTTTAACCTGGCTCTCCCCTTCCACCTCTGCCCCTCCTGTGGTTGCCAGCCCCACACCCCATCTGCTCCCCTCCCACAGCCCTCTCAGCTCAGCCTTGCACTTGCCCCAACTTCTCGCATGCCCTGCCTACCCCCACCTGCCCTGCCATTGAACTGGTATAGCCCCTGCACCTGCTTCACACCTGGTCTATATGCTACTGCCCCTAAACAGTAAAGAAAGGGCACCTGTGCCTGCTGGCAGTTCTCAGCATTTACCCCCTTAAAAAGCAGCAAAAATGCCTCCGCTGTCTCCCTTGCAAGACCCCTGCTTTTCTCAGCAGCCAAGCAACACAGAGCAACAGAGATGCTGACCGCACCCATTGGTGACAACCTGGACCTCATACAGAAGCTGCCTGTGCAAGAGAGCAATGAACGGCCATGCCATTTCACAGAAGCAGACCATTTCCTAACAAAATCTGAGTTTTGGGCCAAAACTTTTGCAACCAACTGTAGTTCGAGACAGCTCTGTGCTCAGACAGCTCTGTTCTCTCAGAGTTGAGAGGCTTCCCAATCATCCGCCATGTTCTAACCTAGGAGCATAGGTTGTAAAGCAATCATCCGCCAACCTTAGCAACAATATGCTCAGGAAGCGTTCCATATTGTTGCTAATATTCATGATATGCCAAGCGAAGTAAAACTCCGAGTGCCCTTGGGCCCCAGACACGGAGCTTACAGATAAACAGTGTAACTGGCGCAAGCCAACAGTTAGATCTACAGGCTTACGATTGGCTCAGGACGTTCAGAACGCGCTAGCGGCCTGCGTCCGCGCTTCTCATTTCGACTCACCTCCGTCCGGGGGATGCGATGCCGAGTCAAAGCTGAGGCCCCGTCCACTTCTCTGGCCCCTGGCGAGCCTTGCGCAAATTGGCCTTGACAGGCTCTTATACGACAACCCGGATTAAACTTCAATGAGTGAGATAGGTAAGTCGCTTGGGGATTACCGTTGAGCGAGGAGTTGGACATGTCATCGATCCCTAACAGTCTGCGCACCCTTGAGGACCGCGCAACTTTTCTCGATCCTTTTATTGTGCTGTATTGAGATGATGCGTGCGATATTTCTACATCAGTAAATCGTAATACATGTACCGTGTCCCGTGGAGGCCATTGGCAGCATAACAACTCTGCAGCTGTTCTTCGCCTGCTCTCGAAAGATGCCCCATGTTCACGACCACCTTCAAGTGCAACTGCTCGCCTCGCACAGAGCCACCTAACACCACAGGTCTGTTTTACAAGTAAGGTAGCTTAGGTTAAAAGCCATTCAAAGGGGTCTATGCCTTCGGTCGCCCGTACAGTATGCCTCCCAAGCATCGCCATGGGAGCTTAAGAAAAGCCCGCAGAGGGCAATCTTCGAAGGGTTGCGGCAGCTATGTCATAAACGTATCCCCATATACCAGCCATGCATGTCTCCATACGCTATCGCCTTCTTCAGAGAAGAGTCGTCAAGATGCTCTGGGTATGACCGATTAAGAGTGTTACAGTTCTCAAAAAGCTAAAACAGACATCTCCATTTGCAGATGGCACAACATTAGGTTGCAATAAGGTTCGAGCTGTGCGGCTGTATCAAGTGAGGGTTATTTGAGCCTTTAAGTCACAAAACGTTGCGGATGCTCGAGACATGAGCGTCAGATAGCAGGGCAATCCAAGAGCCCGCCGGGGTTTGCAGCATCGGATCTTTATCATAAGCATATTGGGGCTTGGTAATACTAGCTGTAAACAGTTTAGCACCGTTGCTGCTCTAAACGAGCAAGTTGCGCGGTCCTCAAGGGTGCGCAGAATGTTAGGCGGTAAAGCCCGCCCGCCAAGTGAAGTGATTCCGCACCTAATGCACTGCAGTGGCATATTGTGTCAAAAGCTATTGGTAGTCCACACCTGCTCCAGTCCGCAGCAGCAAGAGATGTACAGACATTACAAATGCTCATAGCCGCATAGCAGCACGACAGTAGCAGGGATGTGCTGAAACCTTGGCGCAGTCAGCATGTCTGCCAGGGCAAAAACATATACAAACCACCCCACCTGACCAGCCCTCCAGCCGAATATGATTGGAATGCATGGATGTCCATCCAGCCGCGGAAGTCCAGAGCTTCACCCCCTCAACTCGTACCCCCCGTCGCCAACGGCATGCACAAGCACTACCACAAGCACGATGGTTCTCCACCACCACCACCACTACCTCCTCCATTTACACCAACACAAATTGAGGTATCCACTGGGTGGCACAGAGAACCGTACAGGCAAGGGACAGTAACCCCGATGGGACCAAGCAAACCATTACATACAGCAACTAACCGCCTCCATCCAGGAGCCTCATAGTGATTAGTTTCTCCCATACGGTAGTTATGTACATCAAACTCCTCCACTATTCAGACAGAGAGAGAACTACCGGTGGCGGACCCATCTTGCACCCTTCCTGCACACCCTTCTCCCACCATAAGTCATCCTGCCATCACAAACTGGCAACACAGACAAGGCCGGGCTCCACGCAATGTCATGTTTTGTACTTCAAAGTTAGAACAGTAGTCATCAAAGCAACAATTGCATGCAGCATGCAAGGTGCCGCGGCCCCTGTATCCAAATAGAACCTTTGACCAATCCCAATACTAACCAATCCCATGCCGATATGTTGTGATTACTACCTCTGGTTGCATACAAACGACATCCCATAGCTTGTTCCACCTCAATGTTTACGTAACAGCTTGAGGTGCGGGAACTACACCACTTTTGGCATATCGCAAAATGCAATGATAGCATTCCTTTCAATCATCCTGAGGTAATTGCATCCTCCAAAACTTCGAAGTCAACGCACCCACCCCAGGCGGCACCTGAGTAGCCTCTTTGGACCCACCATGAGCTACAGCCGCCACACTATCACCGGTCAAACTTCCTGTGCTAGTTCCAACAGACCCTGCTACAGTCTGAGTGCCACTAGTGCCACCGGCAGTAGCTAGTCCTGTGGTGCCGCTTGTAGTGCCTCCGGCTGTGGTAGCTCCTGCTCCTCCTGCTACAGCATCTGTCTTAGCCCAAGCAGCAAGATGTCCCTCAGGGGGGTCGGCAGTACTGAAGTCCCTCACAAGCAATGTGCCTGTGATAGCAGCAGCGGCAGCATAGTGTTTGATTTGGTTGGTAAGAAGGCTGTCCCAAAAGGGCCCAGAGGAAAACGCTTTCAGCATTCCTAGCATAAACAGCCACAGCATAAACAGCCACGAGAAGCAGAGCATCAACAGCAGCATACAGGGTTTAGAGATAAACCCTATGGTTAAACCCTAAACCCTGCACTAGTGGCAGTACCGTCGTCCCTCACCAGAAAAGTGCCTGTAGTAGTAGTAGTAGTAGTAGTAGTAGTAGTAGTAGCAGCACACTAGGTATGAGCAAATGCCTTTCAAGTGGAAGCATGAAAACTGTCTGAGCCTGGCATATCCTTTGCTCAAGAATAATGCACTGCCAACAAGAGCGACGGAGGGTGGGGAGTTGTTTCATTGCTTCAATGCATGACATGCCATAGCAAAAGCTCTGTAGGACTACAATATTTGACATTGACAACAGCACTAGCGAGCAACAGAACATGAGCAAAAGCAGCTGCATGCTAGTTTTTCACTAGGGTTTAGCCCTAAACCCTAACAGACACCCCAAGCAGCAGTGGCAACACTAAAGTGGCAGGTAGGCTGAGTAAAGATGCCTCAAGTTAGCAGCTATAGAGACGTGGCCAGAGGCATTCTGGTCTCATTTTTGATCCTTACATCAACAGGAGGACGAAAAGCTAGATAAACAGCAACACTGGGGCCCTGCTACAAGGTTCCATTAAAAGCCATAGCAGAAAGGGCCATAGGGCAAGCTGTTACAGAAACAGCGAGGTGGAATAAAATGCGGGTGCCCTTTGGTGTGCAAGCAGGAACAGCGAGGACAAAGCCTAGGCATGGGGCCCTCACTACTCTTCGCCTGGGCTCTAGCTGCAGCAGCAGGGGGAACAGACGTGCATATGCAGCAACAGCAGCGTCAGCATCAAATATCAAGCAGCAGAAATGGGAACAGTGCTATGGTCCCCTAGTCCCCCAACCCCAGCACTAGTTTAAATTAGGGTTCAAGGCCTTACCCAGTCGGGGCAGAGCTTTGGTTCCCCTAAACCCTGGCACTAGATTAGGGTTTAAGGTTTACCCTGAACCCCAAAGCCCGTGCGGAGAGTGGTTTAGTCCCCTGGCAGTCCCACACCCCAGCACTCACCCAAGGTGTCAACAGTCGCCACATAAGGTCCTGAAACCGCCATTGCCAGCACGCCCGGCTCTATCCTGCCATATGAACCCCCCGCCCCGCCCTTCCCACCGCCCGCCGCCGCTGCCCCCAGCCCCCGCGGTGACGAAGACGCCGACTCCCCGGACTCCTCCTCCCAATCACTTGGCTGGGTATCCGCTGTCGCTGCCGACTCGGGCAAAATTGCCCCGCCAAATTCAGCTACCTGTGCCTCGTCCCCTACCGCCTCCTCCTCCTCCTCCTGCTGCTGCTGTTGGTGTGGTTGTAAATCCTCTTCTCCCCAATCCATTGGCTCTCCCGCATCTCCCTCTCCATGTGCCCCTGCTGCTAATCCAGTTGCAAGTTGTTGAGCTGATACACCATCCATTGCATTGATCAATTCCCATGCTGCGTCATCCCCGCCCATCCAAAGGGCATGGTAGGCACCAGTGTGCTGTTGCAGCTCTATGGCTTCAACCCTGGGCAAGCAGAAGTGAAAAAAAAATCAAAAATCTGAAAAAAAACATTTACGTAATGGACTCTTGTCGGCCTAAACCCTAGACCCATCCAAAGGGCATGGTAGGCACCAGTGTGCCGCTGGAGCGCAATGGCTTCAACCCTGGGCCAGCAAGAAAACTGTTATTCATACTTATGGTATTTTTCCGGCCTAAACCAGACACCATCCATAAAGGATGGTAGGCAGCGGTGTGCTGCTGGGGCTCAATAGCTTTAACCCTCCACAGCACGATGCAGAAACAACTTTGTTTATGGCATTTGTATATGGCAGTTGCCGGCACAGACTGTAGACAACAAACCCTTTCATAGGGGCATGGTACGCAGCAGCTCAATGGCTTCAAACCTGCACATCCAGAAGCAATCTTTGTTAAAACTTAGGATTTTTTATGTTGACCACAACCCTAAACACAAAACCGGGTGTGCTGCTGCACGTCAATGGCTCAAGCCTTGGCAGCAAGAAATTACGCTTAGTTGATTTTACTGCATTTCATGTCAGCCATGCCCCTAAATCCTAAACCCTTCCTAAGCTGTGCTGCTGAAGCTCAACGGCTCCAACCTTGCACAGCAAGAAGCACAAAAAACAATATAGAAACATTTGTCAATCTGGACCCATCCAACGGGCATGGTAGGCACCGGTGTGCTGTTATAGATCACTGGATTCAACCCTGCACAGCATGATGCAAGCCTTGCAAAAACATCGTTCTTTGAATCCAACTCGTATGTTGAGCTAAACCCTACGAACTGATCACAAAGGGCATAGTAAGTCGTTAGCTGCCTTCGTGCTGCTGAACCCTGCCTGGACCCGTCCTCAACCATGCAATACAGCCGGAGGTTGCACTATTCCGCAACATACAAATATACTGCTTAAAATATTGCTAACAGCTAATAACTATGACCAACCACTCATTAAGTTGGTGTCTTTGGTCGTTTCGACCTAGCAGCCCGGTTGCGGCTGCCAGACCAAAAAAAGTTTGCTTGTTTGTTAATTAAGCCTCCTCCCTGCCACTTATGCGACCCAAAACCACCTATACAGGTCCCTGCATGTGCCCCCCCCCCCAGGGTCCCCCCCACCTAAGAGAGTCCTTGCATGGCCCCCCCATCTTTATTTTTGCCCATGCAACCCGTTTTCGTTCTAGGTGCATTTTTGCTCGTATGACCTGTATTACTCGCTTGTTTTGTCTGTATTTTCGCGAGTATGCCTGCTTGTCGCTTAGGTCCTTTGCATTCCTTCGTATAGTTCAGCGTATTCAGCGTTAGCCTGCATTCGGACTCGTTCAGGTCAGGGGGTAGGCAGGGAAGGGGATGTTGGCCAGTCACAACGCATCCGGACTCGGATTGGCAGTGCTTTCTGAATTAGCAATGTAAGATGTGCATCATGTTCCGCTTACGGTCTGCTTGGCTCAGTCGCGCGTCCATACCGATCTCTATTCTCTCACTTACTCACCACCCCACACCCCTAACAAACTGGTTGGCGTCATGCTTGGGTGCTGCATGGCCTGGAGGGCTGCGCAGTGGTCTCTCTTAATAAACCCGTTTCCAGATTTTTTTGCATCGCGCTCCTTCCATACTACTCCCTGTATGCAGCAAGACTTGCCCAGCTTGAAACCCCCCCCCCTCCCCCCCCCCCCCTTCCAGCTTCCCCCTCCCCCGCCCCGGGGCCCCCCGAGCTCGCCCCCCCCGGCTTCTTTTCCCCCCCGACCTGGCCCCGCCCTTTTTCACCATGCATGAGGATCTCGGTTGAAACAAATACTGAATTACAGCTAAAGGAATTACAGTTCGCTCAGTTAGGCTGGCCCCCTTTTCCCCTTACTTACATGCAGCTCAGGTTTGCCAGTTGTTTCCCCTCCTCCAATGACCACACCCACATACTAGCCCCAATAAATACAACAGCACCTGCCCCGGATGTGGCCGCCTTCCCCAAATCCCCTCCTGCCCTCCCCCCTACCCGGCCACCCCACCTCACCTGCCCCTTCTGTACCCCCCCACCCCACCCCCCCCACCCTCTCTTCCACACTCCCCATGTCGCAAACTTAATGATTCTACACCCCCCCCCCCCCCCGTACTTACGTGCAGCTCAGGTTTGCTAGTTGCTTCCCATCCTCCAATGACCATACCCCCACATACAAGCCACTCCCCGTAAAGCAGCAGCACCTTCTCTCAAACGCCCGCCCTCCCCCCCGCGCCCTCCACTTCCTGCTTCCCTCCTCTGCCACGTTTCTTCCCTCCTCTGCCATTGAGACCCCTGAATCCTAAACCCTAAACCCTAAATCCAACGATCAATGAGGCCTGGCCTCCCACATCTCTATGCCCTAACGTACAGCAGCCCACTCCCCCCCTTACTTACGTGCAGCTCAGGTTTGCCAGTTGTTTCCCCTCCTCCAATGACCACACACCCATACTACTGCCACAATGCAACAGCACCTGCCCCGTTGCAGCAACCAACTTCAACCTGTCCAGATGCAAATGCGCAATCTGCTGGTTCCGGGGCAATGATACTTTAAACAACGGCTTCACCGTCTCACAGGAGCTGCTGCTGCTGCTGCTGCTCGTGCTGCTGCTACGGCCCCAGGGGCAGCTGCTAGTTACACCTGGTGACGACCCGGTGACACTACTAGTTACACCTGGTGACACCTGCCGTACGTCCCATACAAAAGCCCTATGCCCTGTGGCAGCTGCTACTAAACCTCCATGAGCGGCACCACAAGTCACTCTCCCATGAGGGGTGGGTAACCGCGCCACAGGGTTTGGGGATCTAGGGTCTAGCACTAAAACCCCAACCCCACGAGCTGTAGCAGCAAGGCAGGGTCCGAGGCTAAACCCTGGCAACAGCTGCTGACAGGACACTGGGAGTTTCAGAGTTGCGGAGCAGCTGCTGGTGGTTAGGTCCCAGAGTTTGACTTTGTTGTCTTTGGCGCTGCTGACTAGGACGGGGCGGGAGGGGGAGCAGCAGGGGAGGAGTTGAAGGCTGGTGATGGCATCCCCTGAAATCCAAAAAAAGCAGCACAAGTTAGCCATCATTTCCAGATGTGGGAACTGAATATACTGTAAATTGACACATACGTAACCATATAAGGGTCATATTCTAAGAGTTATACATCAAGAATCGAGGCATGACATGGCCTTCGTGAGGGGGAGCAGCATGGGAGGAGTCGAAGGCTTGTGTTGGCATCCCCTGAAACAAAACCAGAAGCACAAGCACGTTTTATATCTTGCTATGCTTTGTGCATACATAAGCAAATACTGGTACATGATAGAGTGTAAGCCAGGCCAGAGCATTTATTCGTATACAATAGCCAAAACAACATCTTCAAACAATCTGCCTATTTAATGCCCTCCTAGCAGAAATGCCTAATTAATGCCCTCCTAGCAGGAATGCCATTTTGCAGGGTGGTACCTCCTCTTTGTCCCTGGCAATAGACAGAAGGTCGTGATAATCCAGTACTGCTGGAGACAGGGTAACCAAGGTATAAGCCGTAAACCCTACAACCCTAACTCCTCAGCAAGAAAGACACTGCAACAACATACTACTAGACTTGTTGTCCACCTCCTCGCAAGGCAGTATCCAACCACCAGTAACGGCACTGGAGCACTGTTATAAATCAGAACTTACTTTAGCTGCTACCTCGAGCTCTCCCTCCTCAGCAAGAAAGACACTGCAATGCCCGCGACTACTACAGCAATTGCAACAGTTATTGGACACCCCATCTTAATGCAATTACCAACCACCAATGAGGGCACTGAAGCAATGTTCAGTATCCGAACTTACCATGTCCTAACAACGTCCCCAGACACGGCCCCCGGCTCTTGCCCTTGCCTCCCTGGCCGCCTCCAACACTGCTGCTGCTGCTGCTGCTACTGCTGCTCCTGCCTTTCACACTTGCTGCAGCAGGCATCCTTACTGGTGGAAGACTCCACAACTTAATGCTCTTGTCCCTGCTGCCGCTGATGAGAAATGCTGCTGCTGCCACACCAGCAGCTGCCGGGAAGCTACCACCTTCAGTGCAGCCGTCATCATCATCATCACTGCCGTCATCACTGCCGAATCCGGCAGCTAGCGATTTAACTGACTGTACAGGCCCACTCGGCTCTGGGGCGACGGCTGCTGCTCTCGCTCCTGTTCCTGCTGACCTTGCTCCGGCTGCTGCTGCTGCTGCTGCTGCTGATGATGATGATGACGGCAGATCTGATGACTGATCTGATGACGGCTGATCAGTAGTGATGAGGCATGTGATTGCATCTGAGTGACCCTTGAGTGTCCTGAGTGGTCTCACAATGGCTTCTGAGTTTTGGTCACAGGTGGTCTTTGAGAAGGGGGACCAAAGTTTGATGGTGGTGTCTCGGGAACCAGTGGCATACCTGGGAACCAAATAGAGATCAAATAATGAATTAAACACGAAATCAGCTATGCCAAAAGGTCACTCAAGACCATGCAGCACAAGACCCATGCTGACTGGTCAGGCGTCACACAACCCCATGCCTGCCAACCATATGGATACCCTCGTACAGGTCAACCACTTGGGCCACATGCAACAGTGCAACACAGAGTTGAAGCCAGATGCAAAAAGAGAGAACATGCACAGTTTGTATGGCATCCTTGTTTGTAGATCCGCACGAGACTATTAATGGACGCCTATCAGGGAAGGTGACCATCATAGGGTCTTACATTTTATGCAAGGGATGCATGGATCCAATAGTGGCATGCAGAGAGAGTCAGCGGGTACTATTGACCGTACCAGCACATTATCCAAATCCATGCGCTTAGCAGAGGCGAGTGTTTAGCATAACAATGTTGCAAGCAAGAGGAGGACCATGTAGCAAATATCAGCATGGCTACATTGGACCTACTGCAGCTGCGGAGGATGCTTTGCAGTGTCCCACAGCACTCCCTTGCAATCATATAAAAACCAGCCCACATCCTGCTCAAAGAACTGCATGTCATTGTACAGACCACCCATGACTTTCGGCCTCCTTCTCATTCACCAAGGGTTTAGGGTTTAGCCGCTGCTGCTGCTGCTGCTGCTACTACTGCTGCTGCTCGTCGTCAAACAGACAAAGCTAGTGCTCCTGCGGGGGTCACCCATCTGCTACAAAGTTTTGCTGCTACAACTTTATGGAGTGCTAGTGGCAGCTAAGAGGAGGGGTTGTTCCCTCTAGGCCCCGCATCTTTGCTTCTGCTTTGGCTGCTGGTGCTGCTTCTTCTGACTCTGTTCATTACCAGTGCTGCTGCTACTGCTGCTAGTTCTGACCGCTGCTGCTGCTTCTGCTGCTCCTACGGCTGCTACTGCTTTTACACCTGCTGCTGCTGCTTTTACACCTGCTGCTGCTGCTCTTACTGCTGCTGCTGCTCTTACTGCGGCTGCTGCTAGCTCTGGTGTCTTAAGGAGTATTGCATTTCCGGCCCATACACACCTTTGCTCTCCTCCTGCAGAAGGAAGGCTGATTAGCACACTCACGAATGCGCTGTGCCCTTGGTTTGTGTGTGAGGTGAGGGGTCGGGTGGAGGAGGGGCGCCACCAGAGGCAGCGGTTGTCTAGGGAGCACGCAACGGTGGGGAGCTGCTCGATAGGGTCTAAGCTGCGGATGAGGTTTAGCTGCGCGACATCGGGCTTGTCGTCCATCTGATATGGGCGGTGGAAGCTGATATGATCAGGGTTCTGCGTGCGCAGCTGCATGCGGAAAGGACGCCCGGTTAAGATATTGCAAGAAGCATTCCATAAGAAGCACTCTGTGCTTTAAATAGCAACCACTGTCGCCAGAACCACGCATGCTTGCGATGAGCATACGGCAACAGGCCATTGCTGAGTAAGTAGTGCAGAACGCAGATGGCGCAGTTCGCGACCAGCCATGCACCTGAGCCTACCTGGCAAGAAGCATCGTGCGCTCGACGGTAGTTCTCATACCAGTTGCGTGATACGTCTTCTGGAGTCCAACGGGTGAAGGATGTCCTGAATTTCGAGCTCCAGAGGCTGTCATTGTCCGTTATGACGTGGTGCAGGGACTTGCATGTGGCTTGTGCGCTAGCCAGAGATGACACATGTACATGTTCTCCGATCGCTCGCCATGCGTCCGGAGCAAGATCATACACGGTCGCGTCCATTATGTGGTTGCAGCCACCTCATGCCAGGCTGTTGGATACTTTGTCAAGCAACAGAAGTCCAGCAAGCGAAGCAGGATTGGTCATCTGACGCGCAGTCTTTCCACAAGTTCCGCAGCCTCCTGTCCTGGCTTTGCTAAACAAGCCCATTCGATGCAGTACTTGTGGCACTCAACCAGCAGTACAATGAACTTCGTCGTTTCGCCAGCTCGCCATCGCTTCCTGCTAGCCATATAGACTGCATTGGTCACGAACGGCTTCTGTCTATGCGTGGTATGTGGGGCCCGTTTACTGCACTGCGTAATATCGCGACCCTCCGGTTCAATATCCAACGTTGCTGACGTGGGTGCCAGTCTGATCCAGTATCTCCAGTATAGTCCACCCCTAGCAGCTGAATCCATGATATGGCTATGCAGGTGTCGCTGAGCGCCCGCTCACAGAGACCTTCTGCAAAAATGTCAGAAGAGAAAGCTCCGGCGATGCTCGCACGAGCTATCAACGATGCTGATAAAGCTGCTGCCAAACACCCAGGCGAAGCCTCAATCACTAAGATTGTACCATCAGCTTCAGGGGATCCGAACAAGGGTAAGACTTCCGCCTGATTCAGGGTATTCTATCTGGCTCGAACCCAGCCCTGAAAGCAGCGCCAAACAGACGAGGGAGGGTTGCCAGGGGTTGGGCATGGCAATCAGTATAGGTCACAATGATCGTCTTGACGCTTTACGGGCGTATCGAATTAGCGGGGGTATCGATTTGGCTTGGGAAACCTCTTCAGTCTGGTCAGTGCAGAGGCACTTTCCGGGGTCACCTTTGACATCCTAAAATTCCATGAACACTGGGCTTTTGACAGCGTGCTAAGCGTAGGCTGAAAGCTTAGAAAGTATCGATCAAAGTTACGCTTCGCAATCCCCCGGATTCCGCCGCATTCAGTGGAGATAAGAAAAAAAGTTGGTACCTGCAGGATCCTGCGGCTTGGGAATGAGTTGATTGTTGGGCACATCTTTAACAGTTTGTCTTAGGACATCAACCTGCTTCGACTTCGAAATAAATGCTCTGCTGTCTTGTGTATGTTGTACATGCACAATGGAGGGACTTAGCACCAGGTAGATCGCCCCACAATTCTTCATTCCATCACTATTTATCACTAGGTGACCTCCAACTCTATGATCTAATGGTATTGTAATGCTGCCCTTTGAAGGACCATGTTATGATCGTGATCGTAATGCTGTGCAAGTGCACCAATATAGAAGTTTTAGTAATAGGGTTTTGGGTTTTGAGCATCCTGTGTCAGATCCCTGGCTCCGTGCACTGATGCATGCATACCTAATCACCAGTAGAAGGATCACTTTGCAGCATGGCCACGATCATTATAGGTTTTAGTTACAGGGTTTCATATTTTGATCTCTTGACTGGAGCAAATACCTGCTTTTTCATTGAATTAGAACTATTACAATCCTCCTGTCCATGCCCCTCTGCAGGGATCTACCGAATCAGTGTGGCTGTTCCCCCCATGGCCCCCATGCTGCCCTCAGGGTTTACCTTTAATCAGTTCCTGGTGGTGGATGATAAACCCTTGCTGTACCACACAGGCATGAAGGTGAGGGGGAGGGTGAAAAAACATTCATAACGTCTTTGACTAATTAGAGGGTTTAACACCGAATGGAGATAGATGAAGTAAGCAGGATACGGCACGGCACGGCTTTACCTTGGGTTATAAAGCCTAGGCTCAAATATAACCCAGCTATATGGTAAGACTTCTCTTGCATTAACTCCTTGGCCCTTGTGTTTGGTCTGGATGTTCCTCATTGAAATGTACCGCTCATCGCAGTGTAGTGCTCATACAGTCGTACCACTTATTGATTTTGAATTGTACCGCTCATGTGATTGTTACAGTGCTCGTTCGAATTTACCACTCATGCAAATGGCCCGTGCGTTCAAGTGTACTTCTCTGAACCATGCATTTATCTGTTGGTGCTTGCAGGGTTTGTTTCCGGCAGTTTCTGCTGCAGTGTCTTCTGTCCTGCCCCTCTCTGACCTGGCTTACATAGGATATGCTCATGCTGAAGCAGATGAGTGTGGGGGGATGAATGCATTCCTGGAAGTGGTGGGTGGGGACTAGGGTGTAGAGGGAGGAGCGCGGGCAGGGTTTAGGAGTGTAGAAAGAGGAGGGGGAGGGGAGGGGGTAGGGCCGGGGGAAAGGAAGGAGGAGGGGGAGGAGAGCGGTTAGAGCAGGGGGAAAGGCGGAAGGGGGGAAGTGGAGGGGTTAGAGGAGGGGAAAAGAAGGGGGGGGAAGTAGGGAGTAGGGCAGGGGGGAAGGAGGGGGGAAGGACGGGGGGGGAGGGGAGGGGTTAGAAGCAGCAGGGAAGGATGGGGGAGGAGGAGGGGGAGAGGGGAGGGGTGAAAGCAGGGGGGAAGGAGGGAGGGGGGGGAAGGGGGGGAGGGGGGGGAAGGAGGGGTTAGAGCAGGGGGGAAGGAGGGAGGAGGGGTGGGGAGAAGACGGGAGGGGGGAAAGGGGGCGAGGGGGGAAAGGAGGGGTTAGAGCAGGGGGAAAGAAAGGAGGGAGAAGAAGGGAAGAGGGGAGGGTAAAAGCAGGGGGAAGGAGGGAGAAGGGGGGGGGATGGCCAGGGGGAATGGAGGGAAGTGGTTGGGGGGGACGGGGCAAGGGAAAGGCAGTTTAAAATAGCCACTTTTCCTTCCTTCTGTTCACTGCTGTTGTGCTGCTGCTTTTGCTGCTGCTGCATTTCTACGCACAGGCTCCCAAACCAATTCCCAAAGCTAGTGATGTAAACTGCAACCGTGCAATGGTGTTCCCCAGTCTTAGAGATACTCTTCTTCTACATTCTCATTTTCTGGGGTGTGGTATGTCTGCCCTCAATATTCACAGCTATTGTGCTGCTGCTTTGATCTTTTATGCATAGGCTCCCATAAGACGATTTCTATCGCTAGTGGTTTTCTCCCGGTCTTCTTCACCTTTCCATACATCTTACCCTCGGTGCTGCTGCTCCTGGTTTTTTCCGCTCGGGCTCCCAAGGCAGTTCCTGTAGCTAGTGGTCGGTGTAGAGTGCAACAACGCAATGGTGGGCCCCAGCCTATTATTGCCTGCTCTCCAAAGTTAACAGCTCCTGTGCTGCTGGTTTTCATGTGCTATCCGCGCCTCTTGCTTTTCAAGCTCCTAAGTCAAAGACACACTCTCAAAACTTTGAAAAACTCATGCCCGTCATTTTAGCTGCTAATGACCATCCAGAGGGGCTTAATGGATCGATAACGGTTGTGCTGCTGCTCTTACTCTCCTATGCACAGGCTCCCGATGCGTTTCCTATAGCTAGTGGTGTTTCCCCGCCTTTTTTCAATGTCCTTTTCCTTTTCAGACTTGTTATCTTTTTGGGCTGCTTTTACTCTCCTGTTATTTCCCCACCCTTTTACTCTCCTATGTGCAGGCTCCCAATGCGGTTCCTATAGCAAGTGGTGTAGAGTGTGCCACGTATGGTAGCGACCAGTTCCTGCGCCCCCCATTGGCACTGGGTGATGGTCAGGTGCTGGACCTGGGGGAATTCAAGGTGCAGTACATGTGGGCACCACACACACCACACGGGTGAGTCGGGTGACACTGCGAGTGACACCGCAGGTTACACATGTATCGCGCTCCATGTGGGTTTTTTCTGGATGCTTGAAGGGGACAAATGTGGTTTTTTACTGTTATAGCTTGAATTGTACTTTGTTACTTGCGTATTTGGTAACTTGCATAAACCAGGAATGATCTATTATTATTACATTTCATGATATGCCATAGCAATAAGTGCCATAGGCCCAGATCTATACCAGATAGAAGAAGTTCGAGTCCTTGGAACGTGCCACAGCAGGGCAGTGCAACAGCACTTTTGCTGCAAGTGCAGATATGAGCAGGAGAGGCTTACCACACGTAACTACATGCCAGCCATTGACCATCAAGTAAAAAGCAAACTTTTTGCCTGTTTGCCCATCATCCTGGCACCCCATCACTCCGCTCCCTTTGTTCTCCCCTGTCATCTCCCTCTTCTCTTTACCTCTCCTTTCACAGGCACCCCGGTTTTTCATGTTTTCAGGGCCCCGTTCATGCTACCTTTTCTTCCCATTTGTTTATTGATATACTTCCTCTGTGTGTATGTGTGTGAACCTTGCATTGGCAAAACCGTCGTCACGCGTGAGATCCATTTGCCAGGACTCCAAACAGATCCGTCACACACCATAATTGCAACACCCAATATCCAGACTGCAAGGATGTTCATGAGTTCGTAAGTTGAGTCAGCGCTTCGTGCCTAATAGTTATTTCAACCGGTATGTATTGCACATTCGGACCAGTTAGTTTTTTTTAGTTTGTTATTTTTTCTACCCTGTCTGGCCTCTTGTCGAGGGTGCACTACTTGTGAGCAAAGGAGGAGCCTTGCCCCAGACGGTTTGCTGATTTATTGTACTGCCTGTATTGCACTTGCTTGCAGGTGGGGAACAGGGTTTATGTTTGAGCTGACTACTAAGACCTTGTTTGCTGGAGATCTGTTGACTCAGCAGGGTCAACACCCTAAGGAGGTGCAGGAGGCTGGGGAGGTCAAGGAAGTGGAGTGAGTGGGGGGGAGAAGGGGGTGGGGGGGGGGATATACATTTGCAAGAGGGGCAAACTGGGAGGGGGCAACGAGCCAGGGGGAGGGGAAAAGGGGATTGCTGGAGGAGGAAAGAGGGGCCAGGTGGGAAGGGAGATCAGGCAGTGGATGTCAAGGAAGTGGAATGAGTGAGGGGAAGGGGGGGAGCGAGGGAGGAACACGGCTGATGGGGGGTGGGTGGCATGGGGAGGGGAGGGGGAGGGAAACAGAGAGAGGGAGCTGGCTGATTGTGAGGGGGAGGTGCAGGAGGCAGTGGACGTCAAGGAAGTGGAGTGAGTGGGGGGGGGGGTTAGGGGGAGAAGGGGAGAAGGGGGGGGGGGGCAACGGGGAGAGGGGGGAAGGACGGGGAGGGGTCCCCTAGGGAAGGGCGAAAAGTGGGAGGGGGGGATGTAGAGGGGCTGAGTGAGGTTGGAAGGGGATCAGGCAGTGCAACTCAATTGAATGGGGTGGGCGGGGGAAAGGTATGGGTGGAAGTGGAGTGAGGGGAGGCGGTGTCAATGGGGAAGGGGGAGGGAACAGGTTGGGGTGGCAGTGTAGACCAAGGGGGGGGGGGGGGGGAGGGGCCTGGGGTTAAACCACAAGAGGGGGAGGGGCCAGGTGGCAGGGATTAAGGAAGTGCAGTGAGTAGTGTGTGTGTTGGGGAGGAGGGGGTACAAGAAAGGGAGCGACAAGCAGGAGTGAAGGGGGGTGGGGGGGGGGGCAAAGAAGTTATGGGCGAAGATGAAAGGGGGGGAAGCGAGAGATGGGAGGAGGGCGGAAGGATAAGTGTAGGAAGGGAAAGCAGGGGGCGGGGGCCAGCTGGGAGCGGAGATGGACAATGGGAGAGAGAGCTTACTTTGACTGAGGAAATGGGAGGAAGTGGGAAAGCCATGGGCTTGGAAGGGAGGTAGCCCGGGCAGGCGGTACCTTGAGAAGGGTTTCTGGTGTCCTGCTGAAATGCATGACTGCTCAAGAGGGCTCTGTAGTTTTTTTTTAGGGGTATTGGGTTTGTCTCAACCCCCTTCAATGACCCAGAAGTACATTACATGCCCAATACCAGAGCATCTGCCCATTGCATACCTCTGAGCAGACATGGTACATTGCACACGCTGTTCAAGAATGGCTTGTTCTGCACAAAATCTGATCTGCGTTGTACTGGGCTCAAAGAAATCCAAGCTGCTGGTAATCTGTTTGTTTGATTATTCACTCTTTGTGCATTACTAGATACTGGTAACTTTGTTGAATGTGCCCTGGTGATTTGATGAGATAGGTCACTGCACTGCTTTACAGCCATGCAGCACCCGCTACAGGATTCGTACTCATATTAAACATGCCTCCCCATTGGTTACCTCCTTCCCCAACATTCTCTTTTCCTTGGATAGTCTTCGACGTGTTTATGCATAAGATAAAAACCATATGCAGCGAGCGCAACTTGAGAAACAGTATTACAATTTATTCTGCAACCCTGTCTTTCTTTCATGCTGTCTTATGTCCCAACTTCTTCCACCAGTCTGAAGCTATGTCCTAAAGCCTTGTGTTAGGGTTTAGGTTTAGGGTTTAAGGTCAAAAGGACATTTTCAATGTAAATCCGGGGCACGCACCCAAAAATGAAAACCTAAACCCTAAACCCCAGACACCCAGTGACTGTGGTGACACGTTTTGTTCATTCTGTTTGTGGCCATTCATTCTTTCGTGTATATATGTGTTTTCGTTGCATGTGCTCAAGTGGATCTGATGATGGCCAACAGGCCGAAACGCGCAATCCCATGCACTTGATGTAAGAATTCACGATCGAAAGAAGAATGGCTTTGGCGTCCAACTATAGCTGCTACCTCGAGCAATTTTAACACAGTGGTTGTTACTGAACTACAGTTTAGGGGTGATGTCATGTTTTCTTTCTATTATTCTCATCCAGACCTGCTTGTTTTGTCCCGCTCCTCCCACCAGTTTGAAGCTGTTTGACATCACTGACTACTGGGTGTGGCACAGCAAGTCCCGCGCCCACCTCGCTCGCCTGGCAGCACTACAGCCCCAAACCCTGCTGGTCATGCATGGCAGTAGCTTCAAGGGACCTGGCTGTGCTGACATGCTGCTACAGCTGGCTGACCTCAGGGAGGGAATGGAGACTACAGCCTAGGTGACGCGGATTGGAAGAATGAGCAGCAGCAGTAGCCACTATCAGGGGCGTTGGTGTGGGAGGGGCTGGGGGGAGATGGGCAGGCGGTCGCAGGGGGGGCTGAAAAACGGGGCAAAGTGGAGGGGTGCAATGAGCCGGGCGAGGAAGGGAATAAGGGGGGAGCGACGGGGGTGGGGGCGAGGGGGAGGGAGGTGGGGGGGGATGGGCAGGCGGTCGCGAAGATCCAGCAGCAAAATGTTGATACCAGACGTTGATACCAGATGCTAATACAACTTAGTTGACCTCAAGGATGGAATGGAGGTGTGTTTCCAGGCACGGGAGCAGCTGAAAAATCGAGGAGCAGCAAGTATTGGGGGTCTTGGCCCGTTTGTGCTGACATGGGTAGCTGACCTCGGGGAGGGAGAATGGAGAATACAGCTTAGGCGAGGCGCATTGCAAAATGGAGCACAAACAGCAGCAGCAGCAGCAGCAGCAGCAGCTGTTGCCAAAAGTACCATGTAGCAGAATGGGGGGACAGGTTTTGTGATGGGCTGTCGGTTGCGGAGGACCAGCCGCTGGTTCTGCAGCCGCTGGTTCTACAGCCGCTGGTTCTACATGATTGAGACCAATGCGGCAGTGAGGAGAAGCGGAAGCTTGAAGAGACCTTGCTGTGGTGAATGCTACAGCTAGGGGACTTCAGGGAGGGAATGAAGACTACAGCCTAGGCGGGGAAGATTGCAAATTTGAGCAACATCTGCAGCAGCAGCAGCAGCAGCAGCAGCTACCAAAAGTACCGTGTAGCAATGGGAGGGGGCTGTGGGATGTGTGGTCGTTGCCAAGGATCAGCAGCTCTATATATGTTCCAGCTTGTGAACATGCGTGCTGTCCATCACGTTGCAGCAACATTGTGGACAGCTGCCATGCTTATGAGCTGAAACATATGCATGCAGCATTAGCAGCAGTAATTTCAAGGGACATGGGTGTGGTGACATGCTGCTACAGCTAGCTGACCTCAGGGAGGGAATGGAGGCTGCAGCCTAGGTCTGGGAGCTGGATAAACCGAACAGCAGCAGCTTTCGGGGCTCAGGGTGTTGGTGTAGACGTGCTTCAGGGAGGGTATGGAGGTGCTGGATAAGCCAATGGGCAGCATGGGCGGTCAGTCGCGGAGGACCAGCAGCCGAATGTTGATACCGGATGTTGACACTGGGTGTGCTGCTACAGCTGGCTGACCTCAAGGAGGGAATGGAGGCGTGGTCTAGGCACGGGAGCAGCTGGAAAAAACAAGGAGCAGCAGGTATTGGGGGTCTTGGCTGTTGGTGCTGACATAGTGCTGCTACAGCTAGGGGGCTTCAGGGAGGGAATGGAGGATACAGCTTAGGCGGGGCAGATTGCAAAATAGAGCTAATTCTGCAGCACTAGCAGCAGGAGCAGCTACCAAAAGTATTGTGTAGCAAGGGGAGGGGGGGTTTGGGATGGGTGGTCATTTGCAAAGGATCAGCAGCTGGATGTATGTGAACATGCTTGTGAACATGACTGCTGTTCATTACGTTGCAGCAACATTGTGGACAGCTGCCATGTTTATGAGCTGGAACATATGCAGCAGTAGCAGCAGTAGCTTCAAGGGACCTGGGTGTGCTGACATGCTGCTACCGCTGGCTGACCTCAGGGAGGGGATGGAGGGGGCTACAACCTAGGCACGAGAGCTCAAAAGATAAAAGGAACAGCAGGTTCTAGAGCCCAGGGTGTTGGTGTGGATGTGCGCACTGCAGCGAGCTAACCTTAGGGAGAACATAGAGGATGTGTCAACCTAGACAAGGGAGCTGGGGAAATGAGGAGCAGGAGCTAATCCTACACCAATGGGCCCCTCCCTTATTCTTACGCGGGAGGGCACCTTACGCCCGTCCTCTCGCCCCTCCTCTCTCTTTCTCTCTCAGGAGCAGCAGCATTTGGACGCCAGGCTGCGGGTGTGCTTGCTACAGCTAGCTGACCTACGGGAGGGAATGGGAGCTACAGCTGAACGGGACGGGTTGCAAATTTGAGCAAATTCTGCAGCAGCAAGTAGCAGCAGCAGCTGCTTCTGAAAGTATCGTGTGGTAAGGGGATGGGGATGTGGGATCAATAGTCATTTGCAAAGGATTAGCAGCTGCATGTATGTTCCAGGTTACGAATATGACAGCTGTATGTCCACTACGTCGAAGCGACCTTGTGGACAGCTGCCATGTTTATGGGCTGGAACATATGCATGCAGCAGTAGCAGCTGTAGTTTCTAGGGACCTGGGTGTGCTGACATGCTGCTACAGTTGGCTGACCTCAGGGAGGGAATGGAGGTGGGGACCTAGGCACGGGAGCTGACAAGAATGAGCAAGAGCAGAATTCGGGGTCTCAGCTTTTGGTGCGTACACACTCACTGCAGCTAGGGGAGTTCAAGGAAGGCATGGGTGTGGGAGCTGACCAGAATGAGCAACAACAGCAGCAGCAGCAGCCGCTACCAAACGTATGGGTGTAGCAAGGGGTGGGTGGTGGGGTGGGATGGGCTGTGGGTCGCAAAGCGCCAGCCGCCGGATGCAGCAGCAGCATGTAAACAGCCGCCAGATCTTTAATTTGAGGAAATGGAGCCGCAGCACTAGCAGTGCAGATGTTACCATCTTTCCAGTCCCCTAGCTTCAACGGAGTTGCAATGTGCTGCCATGCTGTTATAGCTAGGGGACCTTAGGGAGGGAATGGACCGGCTACAAATTAGGAGGAGCTGATGACAAAAAGAAGCAGCAGCAGCAGCACCTACAAAAAGCATCGGTGGAGCAGAGGGCGGGGGTGGTGGGCAGTCGGTTGCGGAGCACCAGCAGCCGGACACAGCAGCAGCAGTGGCCGCAGCGGCAGCAACAGCAACAGCAGCAGCACCAGCAGCCGAACACAGCAGCGGCATTGCAGACAGCTGGCAAGGACCCAAACCAGAACCAATGCAGCAGTAGCAACAGCTACTTTCAGGGCCCAGGCTGTTGGTGCTGACATGCTCCTACAGGTAGCTGACCTCAGGGAGGGAATGGGAGGTGAAGGCCTAGGAAGGGCATTGCAGAATTGAGCATATTCTGCAGCAGCAGTAGCAGCAGCTACCAAAAGTACCGTCTAGAATGGGAAAAGGGGTGTGTGGGATGGTAATCGGTCGTAAAGGATCAGCGGCTGGACATATGTTCCAGTTTATGAACATGCCATTTCAGATCCATGACGTCCGCGACATGGTGGACAGCTGCCATGCTTATGAGCTGGAACATATAAGACAGTAGCAACATTAGCTTCAACTGACCTAAGTGTGCTGATTTGTTGCTACAGCTGGGGGCCTCAGGGAGGGAATGGAGGCTAGGCCCTGGGAGGGACCGATTGTGAATTTCAGAAAATTTAGCAGTAGCAGTAGCAGTAGCAGCCACCAGAAGTATTGTGTAGTAAGTGGAGGGGAGGGAAGGAGTTGGTGGCAAAGGACCAGCGGCTGGATATATGTTTTCAACTGATGAACATGACAACTGTCCATGACGTCGCAGGGACATTGTGGACAGCTGCCATGTTTTTGAGCTGGAACATATGCATGCAGCAGTAGCAGCTGTAGCTGTAGGGGCCTGGGTGTGCTGTCATGCTGCTACAGGTACCTGACCTAAGGGAGGGAACGGAGGTTACAGCCCAGGCAGGGCAGGGCAGGGCAAAATTGAGCAACATCTGCAGCAGCAGCAGCAGCTACTACCAAAAGCACCGTGTAATAAGGGGAGGGGTGTGTGCGATGGGTGGTCGGTTGTAAAGGATCAGCAGCTGGATATTTGTTCCAGAATATGAACATGAGTGCTGTCCATAAGGTCGCAGCGACATTGTGGGCAGCTGTCATGTTTATGAGCTGGAACATATGCATGCGGCAGTAGCAACAGCAGTTTCAGTGGACCTGGGTGTGGTGACATGTTGCTACAGCTGGCTGACCTCAGGGAGGGGATGAAGGCTAGGGCCTGGGGGGGGGGGGGGGGGGCGGTCTGCAAATCGAGGAGTAGGAGGTTTTTGGGATCCTGGCCGTTAGCGCTGACATGCTGCTACAGCTAGGGGACTTCAGGGAAGGAATCGAGGCTACACCCTAGAAGCAGCTGATGACAAGCATGAGCAGCAGCAGCAGCAACTCAGAGCATTGGTTTAGCGAAGGGGGGGGGGGGGCTGGCGGGCGCTCGCGGAGAACCAGCAGAAGGATGCAGCAGCAGCAGCATTATATGCCGCTGCCAAATCTATGATTCTTGAGCCAATGCAGCAGTAGCAGCAGTATGCGTTTGACTTGGGAGTCTGCAAGAGGACCAGCCCAGCAATTTGAAGACTGGGGCAAACGCAGCAGGAGCAGCTCTTTCAGGGCCCTGCCTGTTGCTGCTGATATGGAGCGGGGCCTATGGCACTTATTGCTATGGCATATCATGAAATATAATATGATTATGGTGCTGCTGCAGCTGGCTCACCTGGGGGGGGGGTGCGAGTGATTAGAGGCTAATAGCCAAAGATAGCTGATAGCAGGCGCATGGCCTGAAGGGAGGTTTGTTTTTTAGATAACACACATTATGTCAACCGTTGTTAGACCTGCGGGGGCTGTTGGAGGTGTGGGGTGATGGTCCCGGTGGTATTGTGGAAGAAGAGGTTGTATGCTTGTTGTGAAGTGCAACACAGGAGCTAGAGCACATCATGTGTACAGATAAGACATAGATCAAGCGGTTTTAAGAGAAATGATAAGGGGTGGCGAGGCTCTTCATGGAGGCATGTTGCTGATAATTGAGATAGATCACTGCAGAGCCCTCAGACTTTGCAGCACCCTCCACATGACTCCAATCATTATTATTACATCACATGATATGCCATAGCAATAAGTGCCATAGGCCCCGCACCTCAAGCTGTCACAAAGAACAGCGAGGCGGAACAAACTCCAATCAGTTTGTTGGAAGCATGCTCTTGATACTTTACACCCCCAGCATGTCTGGGAGGATGGCACCAGATCATAACTATTAAAAAAACGGATATTTATACCTTGCCATACATGTTTGCGTATTGTCGTGCTGTATGGGGCTGTTTTTCTATGAGAGAGGTGTTAAGGGGCGCAAAGCTTCTTCTTGAAAGCCTGTTATTGATGTCATATCCCCAGCATGTGTGGGAGGATGGCACCATATCATAATGAGGAGAGAAACACACAATAGGAAGACCTTGTCGTACATGTTTGTGTGTTCCACTCTTGTATGGGTCTGTATGAAAGTGGTTAATTCTGAGCGGCATCCTGATGCTGTCATGTTGTCACTCTGCCTGAATGACGTATGTACATGTATACATATATGTACCCAATGCACTTGCTGATATTGTCCAAAAGCAGGATTATGGTCTTGGGGCTGCTCGGGAGTAGCAGGCACTTAGCCCAGTGCCGCAATACAGCAGTAGCCTGACTTTTGAAGAGGTAATTTTGGATGGAGACTCTTTTCCTAACCAGCTACCGCTTTTGATTTGGCAAAACTGGTTGCTGCATAGCAACACTACCAGCTGGGTCGTGTATAGAAGTGTATAGGGGCATGGGTTGTGTGGGTGTTCATTATGGTCAGCCCTGCTGCTGACAGATGCTTTTCCCTGGTGGTCTCCCACTGCTTTCACCTGTCACTAATTAGTCACTAAGTTTCGACTGTTACCACAACGCACGCTTCTTCTGGCTTGCAGAGCCACTCGTATTCACAGCAATAAACGCATGTGACCTTTAGTAGGGAACCAGTTTTATCTGAAGGCGGATGGTTTCTGTGTTCTATATGTATTTCTGCCCCCACCGGTGCCCCGCTTTGACGTGCCATTTGGTAATTGGTAATTGGTATATCTTGGGGTTTGCATTTACCTGTCAGGCAGGCATAACACGGCTGGCTGCAATATACATGGCTCCTCAGATCTGCCGGATGTGAGGGTCCACATCATCATTTGCTTTATTTATATTGCTCATCCATTCTCTGCACATTGAAGTGGGCGGATGTGGCTAGGGGCCCCTCAGTGAAGGGCCGCGGGTCAAGAGGAAGGAGACTACAAGGCAGGCAGGGTAGACATGTGACTAACTGGATGGCATGCTGAGGCCTCTAGTTTAGGGTTTAATGGAAGTTTAGAACCCTAAACCCTAAACCCTAGCCTTGTTGAGGTCTACATGGATATGTTGGGATGTGCAGCTGGAAGGGCCTTGCAAGTTGTAATGGGAAGCTTTGGCCGAGGACTGGCAAGTGTAGGCCGGGCCTTGATTTTAATTTGATCTACTTTGTGCCGGTGTTGCATCAGTGATGGTTTGACTTAAGGATGAGCAATGTATGGTGCATTTATCAAGTGCTAATAATCGTGCTGGAACTGCAAGCTGTGTATAAGAAGATGATATATGAAGATGATGCTAGTGAGTGTTAGTGCTGCCATGCCAGAGTGCCTTCTCACTCTGTGCTCTGCTGCTGCACACACTTAGTTACCGTTCTATTGTCAGGACGTCGAGCAATGGTGACACCGGTGCCGAAGAGTGCCGGCCGGTGCCTTCCGCGAGGGAGCCTGTGACCTATACTGCATCCCAGGCTGCGCTAAGGGCGTCTATGTGAGCGCCTCCGTCGGTACCACAAGCTCAGCGCCTTGCGGTGGTGCAGCGAATGCTGAAGGAGCGGCCGATGCGATGGACACTCGCTTCCGACCGGTTTTCCCGAAATAGCTCTTTCCAGCAAGCCTCCCTGTGCCTAGCATTCGGCAGGCATGTCTGTGATGTGTATCTCGACAGCACTGCGGTATGTAAATTTTGATTTGGCCTGTGTGCAAGACAACCGTGCAAGACAATCGGTGACGACGGGGCGGACTGGCCCATCGAAATAACTCCTGCCGGCAAGCCTTTCTTGGCCTAGCATTCTGCAGGCGTGTCATTATTGTGTATCTCCACAGCACTGCGGAACGTAATTTGTATTTCGGCTGTGTATAAGACAACCGCCTAAAAAAAACCGCCGGCACTCTTCAACCTTGTACTTTATCGATTTCACAAGTGCAATCTCATATGTGCAGCAGCCTTTACATTGTCTATGCGACAAATGCCTGCAAAGGACCACCGGTCAGAAGGCCTAGGGGCGGGGCGACTCTAACTATTGCCGGGGAACAAATGACATGCACCTGCCTCAAACTACAAAGCAATGGCGTTAAGAACGGAGCTACAATTGGTTACCGTTCTATTGTCAGGACGTCGAGCAATGGTGACACCGGTGCCGAAGAGTGCCGGCCGGTACCTTCTGCGAGGGAGCCTGTGACCTATACTGCATCCCAGGCTGCGCTGAGGGCGTCTATGTGAGCGCCTCCGTCGGTACCACAAGCTCAGCGCCTTGCGGTGGTGCAGCGGATGCTGAAGGAGCGGCCGATGCGATGGACACTCGCTTCCGACCGGTTTTCCCGAAATAGCTCTTTCCAGCAAGCCTCCCTGTGCGTAGCATTCGGCAGGCATGTCTGTGATGTGTATCTCGACAGCACTGCGGTATGTAAATTTTGATTTGGCCTGTGTGCAAGACAACCGCCTGCGGGTGACGACGGGGCGGACTGGCCGATCGAAATAACTCCTGCCGGCAAGCCTTTCTTGGCCTAGCATTCTGCAGGCGTGTCATCATTGTGTATCTCCACAGCACTGCGGAACGTAATTTGTATTTCGGCTGTGTATAAGACAACCGCCTGCGGGTGACCACGGGGCGGTTTGCCCCAACATGCTGCTCCGCATCGAAGGCGTGCTGTATGGTGCTGGGCAGTGTCCATAAGGTGTTTCGTGGTCTCTGTCAGGCAGCACTTAAGAAAAGACATCCTATAAACAGAGTCGTACATACAGTAGAGCATCCATGGGCTTCGCTCTGGCAATTAGCTCCAACATACCTATGTAGCTCTTAACCGGGCAGCTGCCAAGGGAAAGTAGAGGGGTGTGCCTTTGAGAGTTCCATTGCAAATCTAACCACTTTGAATAATGACTCAGGCAACTCATTTCGCAGCAGACATCGGAAGGGTCGCAAAAGTCAGCCGGAAGCCCCCCCTCCTTTTAGCCTGCGAATAGCCACAGAAGCAACAGGCCCTTGCAAACCACTCCCTTACCAGTAATGATCTCATTCATGAAGAGTTCCGCTCCGGCCTCTATAGCATAGGCCAACTCCTGCTCCGACCAGACAGCCATTGCAACACTTCCAGAGAGACTATCACGACAGCGCCTTTCCGACGCCGACACTTCTCACAACATGGAACATGTCATGCATGCTAGTCTATCCCTCGCGAACCGATCTCGCAAAGAAGCTGCTACGAAAGTCACTTGCACCCGATGAAGCAGCAAGCCCCTTAATAGGCTTACAGCTTAGCGGAAGCAAGATAAAAGGAACATAAGTGCCGCTCCTCTAATCCGTAGGGAATAAATACCCATAAGCAGGGACCAACGTTCACCTCGCCCTACTACCGGTCTCGTAACTGCCGGTTGCCAACGGCCGGCGCCGGGCAGGATCAAACCGCCCGCGACCTAGGCGTTGCAACCGAAGGAGTTGTCCAAGAACCGTTTCCAGGACAATGTAACGTATCTAGGACAACGTAACGTTAAGGTGTCCTTGACCGGCCGGAACCACGGCGTGATGCATACTCAACTCATCTCGTCGTCATAACGTACTAGGCAGTACATGTACAGGATTGAGGCCTCCTGTTACATTCCTCCCCACTTAAGTATGATTGCCCTCAATCATACAGAGATAATACAAGGGAGTACACAGAGATGATAACAAGGCCAAGAGTATTGGTAACTTTTGAGCTGTAGTTACCCTTAGCACAGCATGCTAAGACCTCATCATGAGCGCTCATCATAGACCAGCCAACTTCATGTTGCATGGCTTACATAATGTGTCAGAACATTAGAACAACCTAGCAGCAACTGAAATCCCTCATATGCCCATGCAAAGCTCATACTAAAAGGGTCTCAAGGCCGGCGTCAAGGGAGTTAGCAAAAGGGCCGAAACCTTCTGAGCTCCATGAGTTCAGTTCAGCAGTGATAGCTCATAATGCCTTAACACTGAGATGACCTATCCATTGATAGTAAATGAGTATGCCGTAACGTCGCATGCCACTGCAAGATAAAGAGAATCAGTGCATGCGTTTCAATTTGCCAGAGCGTTTGGCCTTCACACGCTTCCTGGCATTGAGTGCCTTATGCTTCTCTTGTCTTATGACATCAGTAGCCTTCACAGATGCCCAATATTCAGACAGAAGCTCAGGACAATTCTTGAGATTAGCTTCAGGTTCCCAAGTGTTATGCTCAGGGCCATAGCCTAGCCACTTGATCAAGAACTCTCGCTTAATCTTATAGCCACGCACAGGGTGCTTATCCCTATGCAGCAGGATCCGTTCCACTTCATATTCCAGTTCACCATCAACCAGCGTAGGAGGTGGTGGTGGATGCACAGAACCATCAGATCTGTAAGCATTCAGCAGGGACACATGAAACACGTTATGTATCTTCATGCAAGGGGGCAGGTCAAGCTCAAAAGCAACCTGATTTATTTTCCTGCTTATTGTAAAGGGACCAAGATATTTAGGCATAAGCTTAGCAGAGCCTACCATCTTCATAGTGAGGTTCCTAGTGGACAGCAAAACTTGATCACCCACTTTGAACTCAACATCCCTTCTGCGTATGTCAGCATAAGCCTTCTGCCTTTGCTGGGCAGCATGCAAGCAACGCTTGGCGTCTGAGATTGCATCATGCATGTTCTGAATCATGGATTTGACAGCAGGAACTCTATCATCTGGTTCCCTCCCCCGGTTAGCTGCAAGCAGCACAAACTCAGTGGGAGAACGTGGGTGTCGTCCAAAATTCAGAAAGAAAGGCGTATTGGTAATGGAGGAGTGCCAGCTGTTATTGATGGCAAACTCAATCATAGGGAGCCAAGAATCCCAATCCGTTTGATCAGCATGCACATAGTGCCTGAGCATATCTTCCATGACTCTGTTGACACGCTCAGTATTACCGTCAGTCTGAGGGTGGAAAGCAGTACTTGCAAGATGAGTCATGCGTAAGCGTGCCATGAGAGAGGCCCAGAAGTTAGACATGAATTTAGGGTCTCTGTCTGTAACAAGGGATTCAGGAAATCCGTGCAAGCTAGCCACATGTTTATAAAACAGCCATGCTACCGTAGATGCATCATCTGTTTTATGACAGGGGGCTAAATGCACCATCTTTGTCAGGCGATCTACCATAACCAGGATGGAATCGTAACCATCTGTCGTAACAGGCAGGTCAACGACAAAGGCCATACTGATGGAGGACCAAGGCTGGCCAGGGACAGGCAAAGGCTGCAGCAAACCAGCTGGGCTTTGACTACTAGCCTTGTTACGTTGGCAACTGTCACAATGTGCTACGTACTTAGCTACATCCTGAGCCATACCAGGCCACCAGAAATATCGGCTGAGCAGGGACAGCGTTTTATCTCTGCCAGGGTGTGCAGCATAAGGAGTGGCATGGCACTCTTTTAAGAGCTCTGCACGCAACTCACCTACATTAGGGATTGCAATAGCATTACCTTTGTAGAACAGCCCTTTGCAGAACTGCAAATGTGCGACGTTGGCCTTGTGCTGAAACCAGGCATCATGTTGATAACCAGCGGTGACTTGGTCAACAAACTCAGCAGAGTCTGCAACACGTTGAAACTTGCGCACAGCAGGGACCTGGGCAGTAAGCACAGCAACTAGCACAGAATCTGGAGGGGCATCGTTAACGGGACTGCGTGAAGGACCGTCAGCAGGGTTTTGAGCACCTGGCTTATAAAACCACTGAATGCTATGCCCTTGCAGAAGCTCAACCCATCGTGCTTGCCGTCTATTGAGCATGGCCTGCGTACTGAGATACGTATTAGGCTTGTGATCAGTGTAAACATGCACATCACGGCCTTCAATGTAGCAGCGCCATATCTTGCAACAGTGCACCACAGCAAGCATCTCTAGTTCTGTTGGCGAGTAACGTGACTCAGCACTATTGAGCTTCCTGCTTTCGTATGCAATAGGTCTGCCTTTTTGCATGAGAACACCAGCTAGGCCATCATAACTAGCATCAGTAATCATAACATAAGGTGTCTCTGCGTCATGCCAGTCAGGTAAAGCAAGGACAGGAGCATTGGTAAGGGCTGCCTTCACATTGTCAAAAGCAGCTTGTTGAGCAGCACCCCAAACATAAGGTACATCTTTGCGTAGCAAATGTGTCAAGGGCGCTGTCATCTGAGCATAGCCCTTAATGAACTTCCTGAAATAATTTGCCATACCTAAGAAGCGACGTAGACCTGGGACATCTGTAGGAGCAGCATACTTTTCCACAGCCGCCGTCTTGGCAGGATCCACCTTGACACCATCTGCACTGATAATGTGGCCTAAATACAGCAGCTCGTCTTTTAGGAACTCACACTTATGCAGAGAAAGGTGAAGCTTGTGCTCTTGCAAAACATCAAGAACAAGCTTAAGATGCTGTAAATGCTCCTCATACGTTTTACTGAAAATGCAGATGTCATCTAGATAGACAGTCATAAATTTGTTGAGGTAAGGTGCAAAAATCTTGTTCATCACACCTTGAAATGCAGCTGGAGCATTCGTAAGTCCAAACAAAAGCGTTTTGTACTGGAAATGGCCAAAGGGAGTCCGAAAGGCCGTCTTTGGAGCGTCTGGGCAATGACCATTCTCATCTCTGTACAGGCCTATCATATTATAAGCTGCAGTAATGTCCAGCGCCGTAAAGAATTTTGTGCCTCCCATCATATCTAGCAGGTCATCAATGCGAGGCAAGGCTAGAGCATTACGTATAGTCTGGCTGTTAAGCGCTCTCATGTCAATGCACATGCGTAATGCTGTAGAACGAGGCTTCTTAACAAACAGTACTGGAGCACCATAAGGAGAAGTACTGGGCTCAATAGAACCCATTTCCAGCAGATGCTGCACTTGCCTTTGCATTTCTTCAAGCTCCAGGGGGCTGTACCTGAACATGGGCCTGAATATGGGCTTGGTACCTGGTAGAAGAGGGATCACTTCATGATCAAGGCTTAGTAAACTTCCACCATATCGTGGCTTATCAGCAAATACATCAGGATACTGGCTGATCAACTGTGCAATATCAGGAGGCAAAGGCTTCGTGCTGGCTGGCTGATTAGCAGTGTTAGCTGCATCCTGCAATTGCTGAACCGTAATCAAACAATAGGCAGTGCCTTGCTTAGACAGCTGTTTCGTACACTGCTTGGCTGTCAAGAGAACAAGCGGCTTCTGCTCGGCTGCACTGGCTGGCTTCTTAGCTGCAATACAGCGAATGATATGCCTACGAGCTCTCTTCTGCAAGACAATACATAAAGCATTGTAATCCAGGCTGGCCTTATGCTTATGCAACCAATCATCTGTCATGAGCACATCTATTGGGGCTGGCAGATCGAGAACGACACAGCGTAGGGTCTCAACCAGTGATCCAATCTTGAATTGAGCAGTAACAATCCCAATTACATTTGTCTCCTCCCCTTTTACGACGCCTAACACCTTAGGCATATCTGGACAGGGAGTACACCTGAAATTGTTACGAGCAACAAACTCCTTGCTCAAATACACATTGGCAGAGTCCTGCAAACCTTGTGCACCAGTGTCCAAAACAGCAACCGTAGGAATACCAGAAACAGTAACTGGCACCTGCATTTTGAGACTAAGTCGCACAGCCACAGCACCCGTAGGCTGGGGTTGAAGGTCTACTGAAACATGGTCAGACTCTGGCAACGGGCCAGGAGCATCACAATACAACTGTATGTCATACCTAATAGGACCAAACCGTCGCTGCTCACTATTAGGGTCCCGAGGTAAGGGACCACAGAACAACTTAGTGCCACGTCTAAACTCATGCAGCAACTTCATGCGTTTACTGTGCTGCAAAAGGGCACTTTTCTGAGCTTTAGGCACAAGGAAGACAGCACCCGTACTAGGGCCCTTGTGCTTGAAATAATGGTCTAATGCATCATGTAACCTGTCATAGGGTGCATGGACCCAAACCATTTGACCAGCCAGGTCAGCATCAACCATTTGACCAGCCAGGTCAGCTCCGAAACCAAATGAAGCAGCAAGCCCCTTAATAGGCTTACAGCTTAGCGGAAGCAAGATAAAAGGAACATAAGTGCCGCTCCTCTAATCCGTAGGGAATAAATACCCATAAGCAGGGACCAACGTTCACCTCGCCCTACTACCGGTCTCGTAACTGCCGGTTGCCAACGGCCGGCGCCGGGCAGGATCAAACCGCCCGCGACCTAGGCGTTGCAACCGAAGGAGTTGTCCAAGAACCGTTTCCAGGACAATGTAACGTATCTAGGACAACGTAACGTTAAGGTGTCCTTGACCGGCCGGAACCACGGCGTGATGCATACTCAACTCATCTCGTCGTCATAACGTACTAGGCAGTACATGTACAGGATTGAGGCCTCCTGTTACACCCGATGCTCTTGCCAAAGGGCCTGACAAAGCTGACATCAAGCCGTCCTTCCAGCCCATGAACGCCGCAGGTCCTTTGGTGCTCCAAGTAGCTCAGCTCTTTCAACGTGGCGAGAGTAAAGCCCCAAGCCTTGCAGCGAAGACGAAGGGGCGCGCTTCAACTTCGAGTAACTTTGAAGACTCGAGATTTCGAAGAACCGTCGGAGATCCAAACCCTTGACATAGCGTGCTTACAGCACGCAAAAAACACATGCCAGGAAGCATTGCTCGGCCTGGAATTCTGCAGGCGTATCATTTATGTGTATCTAGCCAGCACTGCAGAACGTAAGCTTGGATTCCGGCTGTGTGTATTTCACACAACTGCCTGCGTGTAGGTGACCATGGGGCGCCCGGACTGGGCTAAAGAGTTCTTTGTTAGCAGCAAGCTGTGCTTGGCCTGGCACTCTTCAAACTTGTACTTTATCGATTTCACAAGTGCAATCTCAGATGTGCAGCAGCCTTTACACTGTCTATGCGACAAATGACATGCACCTGCCTCAAACTACAAAACAATGGCGTTAAGAACGGAGCTACAATTGGTTGCTGTTGAGGTGACTTGATGGCCGGCAGGCAGGCAGGCATTGGCTGCAAAAAGTGTCAAACGTAAGTGTATGTACGCGGCCACTTATGCGTCCGGGTGCGTGCATCAATGCGGTATTGCATGTATGCATAGTATTTATCATGGCCGGGTGGATGGTTGCAGTGGCAACTTGCAGTTGATAGTGGTTGCTCAGACGGCCGGTTCATGTCAATGGGCTCCGTGCACCGGAGCACTTGCCAAGCATGGGGACGGATATGGCAGAACTATAGATTGCAAAAAGCTGCACTATTGCCTGCTTTGATACTGTCAGCAGACTCGGTTGCTGTGTGTTTTGGACCACGTCCAAGGTAACACTCAGAGCGGCCACGTTGTCACTCCGGCTTCATGAGCCTGTCGTAACCTTGAGCCTGGGACATGCAAGTGCTCCTAGCCATCAAAGGCATTAACCCCTTCTGCAACCCGTACCAGAGATACTTGCCCCCCTGGCACACGAGCAGACCGTTGACGTGCTGATACCGTCCTGAAGCCGGTTCCAGGTTCCGGTTCCAGGGCAAATTGTGCCCAGTTCCACGGTTCCAGCGATGTCAAACATGTCAGTTCCTGGTTCCAGCCCTGGGCCACCCTCTGGCCAACATGTCACATGCTGGTTCCAGCAAGTTTCTTACTAAATGTATGATAACCCTCTGAGTGGAAGAATAGCAAATTCCATTGTACAATTGATGGTTATAAGTGGAAATTATCGCTGGCTCCTGGGGCTTCGCCCCAGACCCCACCAGGGGGGCTGTTCCTCCCCCCTGGACCCCCGCCTCCTGCCTGGGTCGATGCTGCGCATCGACATGGCATGGCCCCCTGGAAAATATCGGTTCCAGAGGCCTCTTTTGAAGTCCAGTTCTGGTTCCAAAGGATGTTGTGGAACCGGCTTCAGGACGAGGAGTTTCAGCATAACAAAGTCTAACAAACCGCAATTGGTTTGTCGTGCTCTGTTTCACCTATTATTTGCCTAAAGTATCTTGGACTCTGTTAATCAGCATGTTCACTCATCATATTCGGACAGAGGCAGTCATTCCTGCGAAGCCATCTGATGTGTGGGCGACCTTCTCGAACTGGAACGCATACAGGAAATGGTCCTCCTTTCTCAGCTTTCCAGAAGCTCCTTCAGACGTTGGCAAGCACTTCAAGATTCAGCTTCAACCGAAGGGCGGATCAACAAACGTTTTCACCCCGGAGCTTCTCCGGTTGGAGCCAGGGCAGGAGTTGAGGTGGAGAGGCAAGCTCTGGAACAGCAATTTATTCTTCGTGGGCGAGCACTACTTCCAGTTTGAGACCACAGAGGACAAAAAGGGAACTAAGCTTGTGCATGGAGAGAACTTCCAAGGGATGCTTATTCCTCTGCTGGGGGCCATGCTCAAGAAGACTGAAGGGGAGTTCCAGGACTTCAATGAGCAGCTGAAACAGAGGGTCCTGGGCCAAAGCAACTGAGAGTGGTTCTTTGGTTGTGTGAGCAACCTCACATGGAGCACAGGCTTGAAATTCAGCACCTGTACTAGAACTTTGCAGCAGCATGATCGCCCTGGCTGGCATTTCAGCTGCCAATGGCACTGCTGTTGCATCTTGTGGAGCAGGCTGGATGGATGTCTTGCTGAAGTAATCTTTACCGAGGCGAAGACCTTATAAATGGGAATAAAGGTCTTACATGTATGCCAAGGCAAACGCTCAGGTACAATTTGCATGCAGTGTAGCATGTCATCTGCAGCGGTAAGTTCGGTGTTTAACAATCCATACCATGTGATGCAGCTGGTTCTCCTAATAGCAATCAATGAAAGTACCATAAGGGTCTCTGGGAGTTTGTGTGCTTTGCTGGGTGGCTCCTGAGGGCTTTTTCTCCATGTCATGTCTGTTGATTGCACTGTTTGAGCTTGACTGATTGCCAATATCATACATTCAAGTGTGTGTTGCGAGGGATGGATCACCACCGCATGGCGGGACTCTTGCAGTACGTAAGGGCTGTGGGTAATGTGTGTGTACCATAGATCACTACCATAATAGGCTGGCCCAGTGTAATCCGCCCTACACGAATGGGCCCCTCCTTCAATCCTAGGGGGGCCAACTCACACCCCTCCTTCCGTGTTTCTAGCTCACTCTCTCCCCGTGCACGATATCCGTACTTGGAGGTAGTGCTCATACAGTTAATTATAATATCCCAATATGCGGGCGGCTGTATATGATTGTGCTTGTTTAAGTGCTTACTTAGGTTTTAGTGATTGTGCCACTGTTCAATAATGCTTCCACTGGTGCCACCCAAAGAGTACCACCGATGTACATGTCGGCCATGCTTAAGCCGGGCTTTGGAATGCTCGATGTGTACATGAGTAACTGAGAGTTTGTGTAGTGTGCAGTCACTAGTGTGGGCAGACACACATGACACTACATGATGTGGGTGGCGGGGCTGGTGGCAGCCATTGTGTGCGTCTTGGACAGGAACTTGAGTCAGTTGAGTCAGTAGTGCCGTTGAAGGCTATGTTAATGGCTCCTTGTGGGTTGGGTGGCGCTGCTGCCCCCACCGCAGCCCCGCTTTGACGGGGTCATTTGGTAACTGGATGTGTTGTATGATCCTGAGTCCCACAATAATGCTGACTGCAGCTGCGCACATGTACTTAGTTAGTTGTCTTCCTGCCATTGTACTGTAATGTTTCTGTCAGATTGTGTGCTCAACTAGGTGATTTGGGCCTATCCGGAGCCTTCATTGACTTCATGAATGACTCTCTGCCCTCTTGCTTGCGCTTCTTCAAGGTGTTTATTGCATTTCTTAAACAGGCATCGTACTGCTTGACATCCCTATGACTGGGTCGACTGATTACTGAGCGCATGGCAATTGCTAAGTCAAACTGAGTGGGCTGGCCTGACACACGGCCGGCTAGCACTCAAGGGATCAAGGGCGGAGGGCTGGTGTTAGCCAGTGTGAGTCTCTTGGACAGAAACATTGAGTATGTATGCCGTTGAGGGTCGACTTCTTGCTCCTTATGTGTAGCGCTGCCCCTGGCACCATTTTGCCGATTTTGGATGATCTTGGGTCCGTGTTGGATGGATGGGAGGCATGCACTCACTCCATTGATGCTTGTGCCAGGGTTGACACTGCCAGTGGCATGGTCATTACACATTACAGGTTACAAGTTGCTTGCTTAGTGAGCTTCGCTTGATAACACGATGGGCCTACTTGATGTAGCTTGGTATAGCCTGCCTGTGATGTTTTGGAGCCCTCTTGTTGGGTGCTGCTGTCATCGGTATGTTGCTGAGTGGCTTCCTAGAAACTAACGTTCTCCCTGCAGGCTTGGCACTAATCTGCGGAGATTGTGGTGACAGTCGTGACCAGGAGCAGGGTATGCCGATAGCAGATAGGTATAGCTTAAGCGTGCACAGGGTGTGCTGGATGGCCGTACCGTGCTCGTGCCGTGCTTGTGAGCTCAAAGTACGGTTTGAGCGAGGCAGTTACGTCAGTTAAGTCATTGTGGTTGATGGACTCTTCAAACACTCAGGCATCACGTACAGCAGTCACTTGACTGTGAAGGTCGCTTAATATATATCTCTTTTTGATGCCATTCAGGCTGTTAATGTTAGGCCCCAGGGTCCGCTGCTCGACCGTCATCACCGTCAATGAGTACAACGACCGGTCGGCACCGCCTCGTCACTGTCATATTTATTCATATTTGATAATCCAAGATGGCAAGCTCAATGCCTCATGGCACATTTTGAGCACAGAATCACACGGGAACAAAGTTGAGAGGCCAAACCTGTAACTCACTGGTGTCACCCGATTCGAAAAACTTCGAGTGAGGAAGGCCTGTGTCAGGCACTCAGGCACTCAGGCCTGTGCAGAGTCTACAACTCTACATGGGCCTTCGAGATGTGCCACCAAGTCCAACTGAACTTTATGACCGGTCTGGGTTTGAACAGCAATCACAAGAGTGCTTCCCCGAAAGGGGTTTGCCTAGTGACTTGATCCAATTACTCGCTCATTTTTGTATAGCCGCGCTATCCTTAGCTATGTGACATGTTGGCCAGAGGGTGGCCCAGGGCTGGAACCAGGAACTGACATGTTTGACATCGCTGGAACCGTGGAACTGGGCAAAATTTGCCCTGGAACCGGAACCTGGAACCGGCTTCAGGACGGTATTACTGGGAGGAAAGCACATGCGCAGAACCATAGAGGGGTCTATAGCTGTATTCACGCCTGGAAGAGCACGTATCAGTCTATATTAAGATAAAGGGGAGCCATATGCTCGGTGCGGCGAGCGCAGGCACAACAGGACACTCCCTCGATAAGGGTAAGGCAGGAGCCATCAGCTCGGCGCGACCAAAGACGAGCACAGAGGACGCAGATCAATAGCTCCGTGACATTTAAGCTGTCTTACATCCCATACGTAAAGTTTGAGTCAAGACATGGCACGCTGTCCAGCGCTAGTAGCCTAATCCAGGGGATCAACCTGGCCAAGCCTCGTGCGCAGGAACTCCTGCGTTGCACGAGTGACGTGGTGAACCTGGCTCCCCGGGAGTATGCCACGCATTGCTAGTTACTCTGCTGGCAAGCATGCTGGTGATAGTCAAAGTGAGTGGCGGGTGATCCCATCTTGAAAACTTCATGCTCATAGACAACTGACCATTCAAGTGGAGACGCTTCGAGGTCCTTATGTGCTACCACTAATTACCTCCGTTCCGTTCCTCAGTTCATGTCCAACCCCCCTCATATGATCCGCCCTATTCCTTACTCCCCAACAAAATCCCTTTACACACCCGTCAAATATTTACCTCTGAAAGCCTCTTTTTGTTGTTTCTTCCAAGTAGATACATGCAGGCACGCATGCATCAGGACAATGCAGCTCTTTGTGTACCCAGTGCGTACGCCAACAATTTCCGGTCATATAAGGTAGGGTGTTTGAGTAATACGTCGTTGTTTGGCATTGTCTGTGCTGGAAAGAGCTTGACCGTGCTGTTCACGGGTGACCGGGACTAGTGTGTCGCTGACGTCAGCCTCTTGAATCAAAGAAGGCTGCTTGCCTGTTACTCGCATGTATGGAAACACCGGGCTAGCTGTTATTGAATGTTACTTGATCGAGCAACTAGGATTCATTTGCATCCTGGCTCAAGCGCTCATGCGGCATCCTGGTACCCGACCCCACCGCCGGAACTACGAGGCTGAGGCGACCAGTCGAAGCCCCAGGATACGAGAAATTGTGACCCAATAGGAGCTGCAGCGTCTGGAAACTCCTTGCTTGGACGCCCTTCTTCCACACCTCCCATCGCACTGCGGTGGAATATGCTTTCGTCCAAAAGCTTGCTGCTGGCTCTGACTGTGGCCCATGCCCTTGCCAGCGCAGTTGCCACACGTACCTACACACCCCATGCCATTAGAACGCCTGAGCAGCAAGCAGCCAGTTTCTATAAAGCAGCTTCGGTGCATGCGTCCAATAGCAAGCCCAACAATCGGCCACTGATCGGCATCCTAACCCAAGCTGGGTTGGAAGACGATACATTTGTACCCAAGGATGGCTCCTATATCGCTGCCAGCTATGTCAAGTTCGTAGAGTCCGCTGGGGCGCGAGTAGTGCCCATCCTGCATGATTCCCCTAAAGAAGTGGTAAGTAACAAGCCGCCCATAGCGGCTGATTGGAAGTTCATACACACACGTCTAAAAGAAGCAAGGCAGAAGCGTGTAGGAGCTGTCCCAACTGCGGAGCTATCTGGAGACGCATGAGGCTCTGAGCAGCAGGCAAATTGTTGATAAGACATCTAAGCAGAGTGGCTCACTCTGTACTCGCATCTGTGCTCCCAAGCCAATATTCAGAGCCTACAGGATCTCTGATCATTGTGCAACCCTTGTTGGTTGGTATCAAATTGAATCCTGACATCTAAGTTGTCTGGCTGCAGGTACAGGGGCTTTTCAAGCATCTCAATGGGTTTCTAATCCCTGGGGGTGCTGCCAACTTGCGTCCAGGCCACTCCTTCTTTGACACTGCGTCGCTGCTGTTCCGCCTGGCCAAAGAGGCTAATGACAGAGGGGATTACTTCCCCATCATGGGGATTTGCCTGGGCTTTGAAACCATGATGCTCATGGTGGCAGGTATGCTTGAGCAAGAGTGATGAAATCCTTTATCAGATTAATCAGGGGCTCATGAAGGGGGGGTTTATCAGATTAATCAGGGGCTCATGAAGGGGTTTATGAACGATTAGGCTCATTGTGGCAGGTAGGGGGATCCGTAGTTGGGCTAGCAACTGAGGAGCAAAGGGGAAAATCTGCAGCGGCGGCTGAGGAAGGGAAGGAGTTGAGCCTTTAGGACGAGAAACTGGAATGATGGACTTGCAGGTTTTGGCTTTGGTGTGGGATTGGAGCAAAATCCGGTGTTGGGTTGCTGCATTTACTTATCTGTAATGACCCCTGCTGCAGCTTTATGCAGGGGAGGACAGTGCAGGCTCCTTCACCCACCCGCATTTCACTTTATGAGTTGGCTTCAGCTCTTAAAAGCCATCACAATGCTCGAAAAAAAATAGTGGAATTCACAGTGTATGTGAATACGGGGTCTTAATCCTTTGGTGGTGTGGCATCCATTGTTTTTGGACCCATCCGATGGTGTGTTTGGTCGTTTCGACCTAGCAGCCCTTTGCGGTTGCCGCACCTTCAATTTTTGTTTGTTTGTTTGTTTGTTAATCTTCTCCATGCTGACATGAATGCAAACACACATGACGGATACTGCTCACACTAGTAAGCCGAAGCAGCTTCTGTCACCAACGTGCTAAGGCTCAGTCAGGGCTAGTATGTTAGAATGCAGGGGCACAGAAGCCCAAAGCAAGACCAGTGCAGATTACTAATGGCAAACGGGTGGCTCCGCA
The DNA here is from genome assembly GCA_963556185.1 of Pseudopediastrum boryanum. Taxonomy (NCBI): domain Eukaryota; kingdom Viridiplantae; phylum Chlorophyta; class Chlorophyceae; order Sphaeropleales; family Hydrodictyaceae; genus Pseudopediastrum; species Pseudopediastrum boryanum. The sequence goes on from OY744495.1 coordinate 1,029,085, forward strand.
ACCGCAGTGACCCTGCTGGCCTGCTCCACAGCCTGGGCACGATGGGCTCACTACAGCAGAGTATGTGGGAAGCTTGGGTCATGGCACAAATATGCACATGCAGATACCCTTTGTGGTCCTTAGTGTTCTGAACATTGCTGAGTGGGTGACTCTTACAAGCACAGTAAAGGCATTCCAATACATGCTGGCTGTGCAGAGTCTGGATGCACTTTGTTTACACAGAGGGGACAGTCATGACTCAGTTCCCCCAAGTAGTGTTTGGCGATTGCTTTGCAGACTACCAGTAAAATTTCATCGCAGCCCATATGAGCTGATCAGCATATGCATGAATTCCTGCATTCTTCTATTTGAGCAAGCTAGCCTAGTGTGCACATCATGATTTCTGTACCTTTTCTTATGATGACGCTTCCCAGTATGTTTGGCCATGGTCCTGGATGTGTTGTGGTTGTGCTGTTACAGGTAGTCATGACATCTTGAAGAACTTTGACAGTGAGGGCACCGCAGCCACCCTCTACTTCACATCACAGGCACCAGACAGCAGGTATGTGTGGGAGTCTACAGGAGATGTCCCTAAGCATAAGGCATATATATGATTAATTTCATCTCGCTTACCATCCGTCTTTGGCTGGAGTCCAGCATACACTGTCGTTGCTTTCTTGTTGAGACTGGAAGTTGGGTCTAAAAATCACTGTGTCTATTGTGTATCACAAGCGATCGAAGACCTGTGCGATGTGTTTGGTGGAGTAAATGAGTTTTACATGATCCATAAGAAAAGGGATTTTTTTTGCTGTTCCAAAATGCGTGCGCAAAAGGATTGTGTGATGGTAGAGGTGCAGATGGGACCCGAATGACTTGTCAGAGTGGATTGAATTTGTAAGGGGCATTAAATCCTTGCTGGGGAGCATTGGCAAAAGAAAGGTCGTCAGTGTCTCCACAAGGGAAGAAGGGTTAGGCATGCGCATGGCTGGTGGACTTGCATGTTCTGTTATGGCATGTAATCCATGTGCCATAGCGAACTGCCCATCGGCCTTAAGCTGTTACAAAAACCGTGGCGTGGAACAGAACTGTGATGCACTTGCAGCTGCACCCCCTTTATTTGCCTTGATTTCTGCTCTTGAGAAACCCAAAACCTGGTTAAAGTCGTGCTGCAGGTGCTGCACGGCCCGAAAGCTGTCACAGTGCGGTGATCTATTCCATGTTATTGTTGCACCCCTTTCTTGCACAGCTTTGTGCAGAGCTGGGATTCAAACCTTGTAATGAATGTGTGACAGACTCTTGTTAAGCACAGGGGCACAGCTACCTAGAAACCTAATCCGTACCATTATACCCTTCCTCATGTGCAGGTTTCTGCAGAGCTGGGACCTGGATGTGCTGCATATTCCCGTTAAGCTAGCAACCTAAACCCTATCATTCTCCACCCCCCTCTCATGTGCCAGGTTTTTGCAGAGCTGGGATCAAGACCTTGTGATGGATGTGCTGCAGCTGGAGCATGAACCTAAACCCTAACATATACCCTCAACTCTTAACTCCTGTGCAGGTTTTTGCAGAGCTGGGACCGCGACCTTGTGATGGATGTGCTGCGCATCCCCCTCACTCGTGAGAGCCACAGCCATGGAGTGAGAATGAAGGAATTTGAAGCTCATAAAACCCTCAGCGACTTCTACAACCCTCTCAGCCTCAGCATTGACCGGGAAGGAAGGGTAAGCCAGTGTGATTGAGAGTTGCAGCCGTGGATAGGCTAGGAAAAGGTTGGGAGAATTGTACTACATCTGCTAACTAGAATGGGGCTTTGATGTTGTCTTGTTTTAGGTCAGGGTTTAGGGTTAGGGTTCTAGGGTGACCTTCAACCCTGAATGAGCTGTCCTAGGTGTGTAACTTGAGCCTGCCTGTCATAAGGTCTGACCATGTCGTTCAACCATTGTAATCAAATGCTCCACATAGCAGAAGTATGGATCTGGATATGATTTGAAGACCTTCAATTGATTCTAGTGTGTAGATTTGGTGTCCTCTTTGTGAGTACATACTTAAAACAGGGTCCGTCGGAGTTTGAAACTCCCCTGGTGTGGGGGGGGGGGGGGACCAGAGAGATGTCTGGTCAGGTGGAGGGAGGGTGGGGGCCAGGTATTAATGTGTTACCTCTGCTATCATGATGTGCCAGACATAGACTTTGAATCTGGTCCCTTGAAAGAAAAGCGTTTTTTTCTACATGGAGCCGTTTTTACATGGAAGCTGAAGCCGTAGGACTAAGGCTCTGTGGTCTTTCCTCATGTTCCAAAGGCAAACGAGGCGGCTGGCTGTTGTACAATACAATGGAATACAATGCAAGTCGGGGGATTGAAACCCCTCCCAGCACTAGCCTGCAGGCCTATTTCGAGGCCCATGGGAGGTCCATACACTGTAAACCTTACAATCAAACTAATAAGTGAGCCTCTGCATGTTTGCTTCTATGCAGGTGTACATCAGCATGATAGAGGCCAAGGCGTATCCCTTCGTAGGGCTGCAGTGGCATCCTGAGAAGAATGCTTATGAGTGGAGTAGGCACATGGACATACCACATGGATACCTAGCGTCAGAAGTGACACATCAGGTGGGTGGCTGGGGGGGGGGGGTGGCCCGGGGTGGGGGGAGGTGGGGGTGTGAATGCAGCAGGAGTGTGGATATACCTCATGGGTACCTGGCTTGAGAAGTGACACCTCAGGTGGGTGGGAAGGGGGGGAAGGTTTTTTTGGGGGGTGGGGGGTGGGGGGTGGGGGGCGGATGAAGTTTGGGGGGGTTGGGGTAGAAGGGGGGATGGGGGGTGGGATTTGAGAATTGTAGGTGGCGCACGGGGCAAAGAAGGGTGCATATGAACTGGGTGGAGGTGGTGGGACAAACACTGGGTGGTGGGTATGATGGAACTGGGTTAAGCACAGGAACCAGCTATCTTTATATACTTCTAGAGGCTTGCCAGAGGGTGCGAAGCACCCGAGCGCGCGAAGCGCGCAGAGCCCGAAGGACTAGTACTTCTAGAAGCAATGCACATACACCTGCCATCAAGAGTTACATCACGGAGGGGGGGGTGGGGGTGTTGAGGAGGGGGGGGGGAGTGGAGGGGGGAAGGGGGATATGCAGTGATGACCAGGAAAGGGATGCATTGGGGGGCCAAAATGCACGTGGGGGCATCAAGTTGCGTGCAGCCAGCTTAGGTGAAGTCAGGGCAGCGGGCAGAGGGATAAAGAGAGAGAGAGCTCTTGTGCTGAATACGCCAAACCCTCTCCTCTCTTCTCTCCTCTGTTATACAAATGCCTCTCTGCATGACAGAGACTCTTACTTGCTCAACTTCAGCATGATGGGATGAGTGGGGAGTGGGGAGAGGAATTGAGTGAAGGCGAGAGGGATTTCGCCCCACATCCTAGGCACCAATGCAGATGACAATGTAACCAATGGGTGGGAAGGGCACCTAAGTATATGTGGGATCGGGCACATGGACATATTTCTTGGATACTTTCCTTATGAGGTCACATACCAGGCACAGCCTGCCCCTGTTAGAATGCAGGACACTCTTTTGGCACAAATCCCAATAACATGTACTATTGTAGACTGCTTTTTGTTGCTGCTGCTGCTGCTGTTGCTGCTGGGACAGGCTGTGCATTTCTTTGTGAATGAATTTCTCAAAGTGGAAGGGACCTTTCATTGTCCGGTTTTCTGCTGCTACTGCTGCTGCTGCTGCTACTGTCCCTGCTCCTACAGGCTGCTCGCTTCTTTGTGAATGAAACCCGTCAAAGTGGTCACAGCTTCCATGATGTTGTTGATGAAGACATCTGGGTCGTATATAATGACAAGGTCGCTTTCAGTGGACGGCATCTAAAACCTGAGGTAAACGGGGCTTGAGGATAGGGTTTTTGGGTGCAGGGTTTGGGAGCTGAGTAACTGGGAAGTAACTTGAACCCTAGTGCTTAAGACCCATGGGAATGGGTGCAATCTGAGGCCATCCATCTATCTCCTGGGAAAGTGAGGGTTGGAGGACGGGTTTGCAAACCAGGATTTGTTTATAAATCTCCGTTTTGTGACGTGAGAACGTTGCGCTGCTGTTGTTGCGTGTGTGCTGGGGCCTGCTGCTAACCTTAGGATGTAAGTTGCTGTTGCTGCTGCTACTGTGTTAGTGAACTTTTGCTGCCGGTCACATAGAGGGGGTGGGGGAGGTGGGTGGGGAAAGGGCATGGGGATGGGTTTGGAGTGGAGGGAGAGTGAGGTGCGTTGTGGCTGCTGCTATTGTGTTGCTCTTTCTCTCTCCAGTCAGATGGGATGGCTGGGAAATAGCAGGGGGTTGGGGTACGGGCACAGGGAGAGGGATAATAAGTGGGGGGGAGATTGAGGTCAGAAGGAGCAAAGGCCGTAGGTGAGGCTGGGAGGCATGATACGGGATTGGGCAGAGAGGGGACGGAGCATGGATGAAACACAATGAAGACTTGAAGGAAAGCATGGAGGTTTACTGCAACCCCCACCAGCCGGGCTTGGAAGACATCCTGTGACTCTTTTGTTAAAGAGTTGCTATGCTGCTGCTGTTCTTACTGTGGCCCTGCATTCAGCGCTGCCTGCTTGGTTCAGTCTGGCCATCCAAGCTCCCCCAACCACCTTGGCTGCGGTTGCTGACACAGCATTATTATGACATTACAGCATCCCAAGTATGTTATGGTACAGCTACACTTTTTATGTTTGTTCGTGTTCGTTTGTAAGGATAAACTTTTGCATTAATTTGTCGTTATTCAACTGACTTGGAGCGCCATAGCATTAGTAAGAATGCCACAGGCCCACAGGTTAAGGCTCAGGCTGGCGTGAAACAGCAAAGCGGAACGTCAAACAATCGCTCTGGGATGGAATATATAGATGCATTATTCTGGCTGGCAGCCTAGAGCCGCTGCTGCTGCTGCTTGTTTTGCTCTGTTCAGCTGTTGGTGCTGCTGCTACCATTAGAGTTCATGATATGGCATGAGCAGAAGGTGCAACGGGCCCCGCACCTCAGGCCGCCACAAAGAACAGCAAGGTGCAACATTCTGCTGCCACTAAACTTATGCTGCTGCTTGATGGGCTGTATGTTACTATGTGTAGAAGAGAGTTCTGTTGTGGCGAGATGGCTAGAAGTCAGTTACTAGTCAGTGCTATGGTCCATACTGCCAAACTACTTGCCCGACACTCCATGTAGCATAGCCCTGACACTATTTGCGAGTGGAGGGTTTCTGCTGCTGCTCCTATGCGGTGGCTGAGGTTCTTTGTGTAGCCTGATAACGCTGACCAGCTTACTTCCAGGCCACGCAGCACCCGCCACATAACTTGCAAAAGTTTCATTTTGTGACATTACTCCATTGTGAAAACAAGTCAATGCCACTGCACCAGTTGCTCAGCATGTATGACATGTCATGTGAAAGCTATGCAGCTGTGCGGTCGGTGCTGTGCAATGATCTTAGTTATGTTGTAGTTTATGTAAGTTAATCTTGTTTTATGTCACATTAATTGCTTGTTTAATTGTTAAAGCTGCTGTTTTGCTGCTGCTGAGTAGGATCATTTGTGGGCGGAGCAGGCCTATGTCTTCCCAAGCTGGTCTGGGTACAAAGATGAGCTGAGGCAGCGAGCCAGAGGAGCAGGGCGTGACTGGAAAGAGGGTTTACAATGATCTGTGTTCTGGTTTAGGATAATGGTAGTGGCCCTATCTATACCACTATAGTAGGTAAGGGGCTACTCCCTTATTGTCTGCCAAGAAGGAGCCCCTTACCTAAGAGAGTGAGTTCTCTCCTTCTATGCCGTATGTAGCTATCTCTATCCCTATCACGTGGAATACCGGCATTAGTGACTAGTGTACTTGGTTTAAGCACCCATCCAATGACTCTGTAGTCCTGTATCCTATGAGGAAGCACTCATTCCTCACTCATCCGGCTGGAACAGAACTGCGCCCCGCCGATGATGACAGGGCCATTTGGTAATTGGTAACAGATCCTCAACTCCAGGGCCAGCCTATCGTACCACCGACGCAGTCAGTATCAATCGCACTATGTATGGGAACAAATTATTTGGTTAGCAAGATGAGGCGTAATTGACCTGACTCAACGAACATGTATGTATGCATCAGCAGCACATGACCTTAGCTCATTGCTTTACAGTTTCATGATGATCACCTCTTCACACAATACTCACTGTTGTATATACTCAGCATGCAGTACTCTCCAAGTAAAGCTCATGCAGACAACACGAGACAACCTATTTCACTGCATGCACAGCTGGCACTTGCACTCCTCGGTTTGAAAGTTACAAGAAGGAAAAAACCCTACCCGGAGCCTCCTGTCAAAGACTAGCCGAGACACACCACCATACATCAATGGCCTGCACCGTGGCTAGGAAACATCTGCTTCAGCATATAAACCCGAGGCTCCTTGAACTGCATCAAATGCAACCTTCTACCAGTTTGATCCTCAGGATAAGCTTGGCCCTTGAGCATGACATCCTCTCTTACTCTGACAGCCTTGCATGCACAAGCCAGAGCCCAACAAAAGCAGAGTAATAAACTGAAACTTGCTATAACCAGAGCATTACAAAGCAAGCAGCTTGACATTAAGGAGCTGCCTCAACCCCTCTTGCTGAACTACTGATGTGGGCATCCATTCTCTTCCAACCACTGCACCACATCAGGACAGCCGGACTCATGACCAGCTCCATATACCTCAGGACCCCAGAGACATCCTTCCTGCCTAGCCCACTTTAACGCCTCCAAATGACCATTCCTAGCTGCTGCTGCACAAGTCCTCCAGTCCCAAGGACATCCCTTCCTCCGTGCCCACTGCAGCATAACCAAATCCTCTGCCCTAGCTGCTGCAGCACATGTGCGCGCATCCCAAGGGCAGCCTGCTTCTTTTGCCCACTGCAGGATCTCCAAGTGCCCAGAGCCTGCTGCAAAGCCGCATACTCGCCCATCCCAAGCGCAACCCCGCTGTCTAAGCCATTGCCCTATCTCTAGCTCCCCAAATTCCGCTGCCCCTGCAAGAGCATCTGCCTGATTTAACAAGTCACCACACCCCTCCTCCCACGCCCATTGCAGCAGAACAAAATGGCCACCTGTAGCTGCCCTAGCTAAGGTCCCCTCCCAGTCCAAGCCCTCCTGCCGCATCCAATGTACAAGTGCTAAGTGGCCTGTAGCGGCGCCTAACGCACACGTCGCCTCGCCCCATGGGCACCCCTGCTCCCTAAGCCATTGAAGCATCTGCAAGTCCCCTCTGCGGGCGGCAGTGTAGCATACCATGTCATCCCAAGGACAGCCATTAGCATGCAGCCACTGCAAACACTTGAGATGGCCACCTTCAGCTGCTGCTTGGCATGGAAGAGATCCCCAGCGAGGGCCCCGCTGCTCTACTACCCACTGCAGCAGCTCTAGGTTCCCTGAGTGCACTGCAGCAGGAACTACGTGATCGTGCCACGGACAGCCCTGCTCTGTAGCCCACTTCAGCAGCTCCAGGTGCCCCCCAAAAGCAGCTTGATCTGTAGTAAGCTTGTCCCAGGGGCAGCCATTGGCTCTGGCCCACTGCAGCAGCTCCAGATGGCCCCCATAAGCTGCATTGCTGCATGTCCTTGCATCCCACTCGCACCCCTCTGCCTTGGCCCACTTCAGGAGCTCTAAGCATACCCCTCTAGCTGCAAAAGTGCACACCCAGCTGCACCAGCTGCACCCCTGCCCTCTGGCCCATTGCAGTACCTCTAACTGCCCACCCCTTGCTGCAGCCTCACAGAAACCTTCGTCATCGATTAAGAATTTGTATATATTAGGGCACCCATTCCCCCAAGCCCACTGAAGCAGCTGCAAATGACCCTCCTTGGCTGCAGCCCAGCACACCTTCCCATTCCAGCAGCAGCCATTCTCCCGCAGCCACTGCAGGACATCCAGACGTCCGCACTCAGCTGCCGACACGCAAGTGGTAGGACCCCATGGGCACCCCTTCTGCCTCAGCCACTGAAGCACAGCTAGGTGGCCCCCTGCTGCTGCTGCATCGCTCACACGGCGATCCCAGGGACATCCTTGCTGCCGGCCCCATCGCAGGGTGGTTAGCTGCCCACCCTTCGCAGCTGCGACCATGAACTGTTTCTTCTGCTTGTACGTCAGTTGCTGGAAGCCTAACCCCTTGGCTGGTAGGGACCATGAAGGAACTTTCGCAGAAGGGTCGACTCGGTTGCATCGTTTCGCAAGCCGCTCGTCAGCCCAGTTCTTGAAGTGCTTGCTGAGAGGCCTGATTGACAGGACTATGTGGTTGACAGGGAGGCTTGAGAAGGCGGACTCGAGGGATGGCAAGCCTAGTTCACTGACTACGAGATCAGACATTAAAGGTGCAGCTGTCATGCAAGTGCTAGAATTTCCTACAAAGGGGCCCGCAGTGAAAGCAGGTTAGCCTCAAAGGTTGTGCAGGGGAGGAGACAGGATGGCTGATCGGCAACCACACCAGATAAGAGTAGCAAAAGACCGGAACGCAGACGAATCGACATGACTTTCGACCCAACATTCCATGTGATGGCCAATGCTTCAATGTATCGCTTAGTCACTGATTCCCCTGCGAGCCTTTTGGTAAGAGGCACGGATGCCCATAAAAGCAGTACAACCCCGTCGTACAGCTCCTGAAGCTCCCCCCAAAACAGATACCGCTGTCACACCAAGTATCTAAGCACACACCCTTTCTGCCTGACTGGCTAGAGCTGCCTTAGAGAGTGCGCTCCAGCTTTGGCTTCTGACACGCGTGCTACTTGCCAGAGATGTGTCCCCGTGGACCCTGCCTTATGCTGCGTCAAACGAATCAGTATCCCGTAACCGCCTCTGCAGCGCCTATGAATTTAATGCGCAAACAACCGTGAGGTAGGCCCTTTTCATTTTTCCAAACCCGATTTCAAAGGCATATTCACAATTGCAGAACCAACAGCTTTCAATACAATCGAACACTTGCTACATTATCAATTGCCAGGGACCATCCACACAGTAGCTAAGAGAGAATTGACCATCTCTCGTGTCTACGGCTCTGCTCAACTTCCAAACGACACTCTTATGGGGACATATCGTAGAGGATCCAGAAAAACCATGCCTGTCATGCTTGAGCCTTTCGTTCTATGAATATGGGCGTACGTATTGATACCAATACACATGAATATATTGAGCCCAGTCTCTGCTTTCCATGACAAATTTCTCAACTAACTTCTGCAGGGGTAAGGGATGACTTCGCCTTCCTTTGCTGAACTCCCTGATAGCCTGCTGACTGACATACTCAGCAGGGCCAGTGGCATCAGCCAGCAGCAAGAGCAGCAGCAGGAGAACCAGGCACAGCAGTACCAGGAGGAGGCTTCAGCTGCAAGCACTAGGCAACAGCAGCGCTACCTTTGTGGCATCTTCACATGTGTCAATCACAGGTGGCGAGGGGCAGCTCTCAGCATCTGCACAGGGCTAGATGTGTCCCTGAAGGACCTCAACTCAGTGAAGCAGCTGTCTTGTTGGCTGGAGCGTAATGGCAATCAGCTGCAGCACCTCAGCTTAACATTCTTCAGATACTCCGACTACTCGCGCTTTTGCAGCACCCCATCCTCCTCTTTCCTTTCCATCATCCCCCGCAGCACCCCTCAGGCAGCAGCTTGGGGAGGTTTAACCAGGTTGACCAGCCTGGAGGTTGACTGGATGATACGCTTTGGTCCTCCCATGCAGTACCTGGATTCTGTTGAGGAGCTTTCAGTTTCGCGTCCACATAACTGTAAAGACGCTTGCAAGGCAATGCAGTCGAACCTACCACGTCTCCGCCTCATCAGGCTGCCGGCAAGCAGATTCATGGATACAGCAAGCCGCACAGCCTTGGACATCCTGTCAGGAAAGCAGCAGCTGCAGCAGGTAGATGGCATGAAGATCTATGCACATGACCTGAACCATGCTGCAGTCGGTCTCTTCTACCCATCCTTGGAGATCGTAGTACTCAGCACCATGGCGCCGGTGGAGAGATGGCTGCAGGAGGGAGGGGGGGTGAAGCTGGTAAACCTTGTGCTGAGCGGCTGCAGACAGCCATGCGGCAGTGTTCTTGCCAAGCTGCAGGGCCTGCCGCAGCTAAGGCAGCTTGAGCTGGACTTCTTCTTCTTGGGAGCGCTAGGTGTCCAGGACTTACAGCAGCTGACCCAAATCACACGACTAGACTTGATGGGTTGCTCTCCATGCCTAACATCTCTAGCACAGCTTCCCCCACAGCTGCGGGAGCTAAGCATGGATGAATGCAGCTACACAGGGCAGCTGCAACAGCAGATAGTCCAGCATGAGGCCGGGCCCACCAGCACTAGCTACCTGCAGCAGCTTAGCTGCTTGACTTATATGCGTGGTGCTGATGTGAGCGATGCTGCACTGCGTGACATCAGCTGCACCCTCCTGCAGCTACAGAAGCTGGACTTGTCAGGAAACGGAGGCATTGCTACTGGCAGTCTAGCATGCCTTAGTGCACTGCCACGTCTGACGTCTCTCACCTTGAATTCCATGAAAACGGAGGGGCTGCAGCGTGTGGAGATCGCTGTACTGTCAACCCTTACATCGCTGCAGCATTTTGCTGTCTGTCTTCCAGTGCCTGCGTGGGCGTTGCTGTGCTTGCTGGAGTTCCTGCCACGTAGTGTTCCTGCCATTGAGGTGTCCAACAACAAGTCTTTTGAACCAAAGCAGAGAAGCCGCCAACAGGTGAGAAGACTGGCATGTAACGGCGGTTTTAGGGCTTTTATCATGTCATGGCATGTCTCGAGTGCAGTATGCACGGGCTGCGCTGTGCTTGGCTGAGTCCCTGCCAGATGTTCCTGCCACTTGTATGACCTCTGGGCGCTCATGGAGAAATTAGATTGGGAGGCCCTCAAAAGGTGATGCTGGCATGTGACCATGGCGTTTTTGGGGTTTCAAGCATCGTATGGTTTACCATATATATGCACTTCTGAGCTGAGGGCATAGAGAGGCGCTGTGGCAATGGCAATTAAAGGCGCTAAACTGCAAGTATCCTTCATTGGTTATCTAGTGTGGGGAACTCGATAGGAGGCGTGCAGAAGTAGAACTTAGGTGTCTTATCAGAAAACCCCCCTTTTTTTCCTGTCACTTGCCCCCAAAGGTACAAAAGCAGTAGTAGAGAGACTGTTGTATGTACAGAAGTGCCTGCTTCTTTGTTGTTAAATTTCTCAGGCTGGGCACAGGTGATGTTGGAATTGCTGCAGCAGATGCATGCAGACAGCAAATATACTTGTGTCAGAGAGTAAAAGAGGCACCAACACAAAATAAGGTGGAGACTTTGCTCACTGTTGCACTCTGCCTTCTCCCTCACAACTATTGCGGAGAAAGGACTTGACAGCATGTGACCAGCAGCATACTCTAGAACGCTGAAGTCTAAGGCATTAAACTTTCTAGCTTCTCAGGAACTAACAGCTGCAAGGCACAGCTGTGAAACGAGGGCGAAAGCGCCTTGTCATTTGCCTAATGGTTTTTACATTGCTTCAAATCGACGAAGTTGTAACATAGGTGTGAAAAGAATTACAGAATTTTGCTATGTGTTTCGGCCTTGTCAACCTTCATCAGGTGCAAAAAGTTTCAAGACTCTTAGTTGCAAGGCCCTGAAGCTCCTTATAGGTGCACTCATGTTGAGATCTTGGTGGCTGCTTTGATGCTGCGTGCAGGTAAAGGAGGCATGTGTGCGGCAACTAGCATCCCAGCTAATCTTGACTGAAGACGCAGCTTCCAGGGTGTACCTTGTGGTCCAGCCTGAGCAGCAGCAACTACCACAAGCAGCAGCAGAGTACATGCTGTTGAAGAGTGCAGCAGACACACCCTCTGCTGGTGAGTGCCTGGCAGAACAACTACAGCTTTTGCATGAGCAGAAGGGCACTGCCGATAGTTTGAGCATATGCCAGCTGTCTGAAGTTAAGCCCTGAAGCAAGCCCTATATCTATCATATTGTGCAGACAAAGGCTGGAAGGCCTCTTGACAATCGAAACATAATGTTTTCCCAGGCCTACACCGAACACCTACAGCATGCAGGCTGGGCCAATGGCACAGATTGCTGAGTCTATCACATGCAATGGTCTGTTCCGCTGAAATTGCTCGCTCTCTTGATTTCAGAGTGGTGAGCGATGTGCATGGGACAGCATTCATGAGAGACAACTTGCTTTGCAGCAGCAAACCAATGGTTGGTATGTTTGCAAGTTGCCTCAAGCTGTAGCTTTCAAGATGCACACTGGGACCTTAAACACGGTTTCTGCTGCTCCTTGTGCGGAACGTTGTGCGCGAGGGGCAAGGCCGAGCTGGCTGTTGTAGTACAATGACTGATGTGCATGACTCACTGCTGTCTATCTCCTCTTCTTGCTCACAGGCTCAATGCCACTCCAGCCAGCCCTTGACCGCCTGGCAGCCACCCTGAGCAAGATGGAGGGAGGGGGGGTCCAGGTCGCCCCACAGCAACAGCAAGAGCACCCAGCAGCAGCAACGGCAGCAGCGGGAGCACCCAGTCCTCCTTTCCCATGCTCTGCAGTCATGAGCCCGGATGACTGCATGCGGTGGTGTGAGCTGGTGGCAATCCTGTCTGAGATTGAGAAGGTAGCAAACCTGTTTGATATCAGCCCATTCCGTGAACGCAGATAGTGGCGCTGAGGAATGTTACTGTGGGCATGTAACAGCAGACCTATTACGATCACCACTGGAGCTCCACTTGGGCCTGCTTCATCTAATGTGTCCATCCTGGTTTCCATTCTGTGGAAGGGTGGGATCTACCACGGCTTCAACTTGGTTGGCTTGCACTTGCTTGAGTGGTCCGTTGTGGATTTTAGTACTTAGTGCCACATTCAAGCGGGGCAGTAGGCCTCCCATGATAATTGAGAAAATTGTAGGGTTTAGGGTTTATCGTTTGAGTATTAGGGTTTAGGGTTTAGGTATCTAAAACGCTGTCTTAGTCTATTGGCTGGGTGTGAGGTCCAGGGGAGGTCACTGGTCACTTGGGTGAGGGGGGTAGGGCATTGAGACTGGTTTAAGCAGTATTGCAGCTCCAGCCCTGAGTTCTTGGGAACATAGTGGATTTTGGAGGCCGTGTATTGGAAGAGGTCTCCTGACAACAGGAACCCATTGTGCTGCTGCTCAGATTTTGTGTCCAGGCATTGGTCACTTGGCAGCTGCCCTAGTGAGGGAGACATATGAGGGGACCTGGCTCACGCAACAGAGCAATAACAGCAGCAGCTGGCAGCGCAGCCATGGTGCCATTTTGAAAGACCGTGTCTCACTGCTGGTCGTAACTCACTGGCAGAGGTAATAAAACCCTAAAGGTTCTCATTAGGGAACAATAGGGTTTTATTACCTCTGTCACTGGTGGCATTGCTGTGTGATGTTTGGCTCACATGATTTAATTTGAGCTTCATGTGAATTGAGGTACTAGCCGATGGCAATACTATATGGTACTGCCGTGACACGGACCCCCAAAACCAGTATGACAGAGCAATCTCGCAACATCGCCCACTCGCTGATGCTATCCAACAAGCGGCTCCTCACGCTCGCGTCACCTATATACCGTTATTACTCGGAGTGGCTGGAACAATATACTCTTCTACCACCTCTCATTTGCGATACCTTGGTGTCAGAAAACAAGCACTCCCCCGCCTGCTCAACCGCCTCCATGTTATGGCCATCACCAATCTTCACTGGATTTACACTACTAAACGTCATAAGGAACGTCACCTCGACCCGCAGTTCTGGCGACACACCCATCCACCCAGATAACATAGGCGGGTGGGTAATTTACCCACCCACTTCTGTGTTCTGGGCTCCGAATGGTAGTGGGCCTATCTATATGTTTTAGGTGAGGGTCCACTCCCTTAACATATGCAAGAAGGGATTTCCCCCCTTCTCTGCGTAGTTCCGTCTCTCTCTCTCTCTCTCTCTCTCTCTCTCTCTCTCTCTCTCTCTCTCTCTCTCTCTCTCTCTCTCTCTCTCTCTCTCTCTCTCTCTCTCTCTCTCTCTCTCTCTCTCTCTCTCTCTCTCTCTCTCTCTCTCTCTCTGGCACGGCGTTGGAGGAGGAGTCAGTGTGTTGTTTGTTAGAAGGGCATGCTCTTTTGGGTGCACAGCTGGTATGACTAAAGACATGTCATCAGCCAGTGCCGTGCATGGTTGGGAAGTTGAAGGAATGGCAACATGGTTCTCATAGGTAGTGGGACTTTGCCAGGACGTGGACCTGAGCGCTAAGCCTTGACAGCAGCCTGCTGGGACGTGTGAATATGTTAGCTTTGTGGGGTAGTGTAGTATAAGTAGCACTGTGGCGGCATTCGAGAGCAGTATCTGCCATGTGCCGGCAGTTGAGTGCCCATGGCAGCATTATTGGTGTTAAGTTTGTGATGAGTGTTCCTGCTACCCTGTCAGTGTGCACCTAGGTTATTCCTATGGTGTTGTTGCCGACCTTGTGTTCCCCTAGCAATGACTGATCCTGCTGAGACTCTCTAAGTACTTGATATAGCTTGAGCAGTATGTTGGCTATGATGTGGGTGCTGCACGGCCCGAGAGCTGTGTACTGATCTATCTCATATAAATGGAGAACTAGTTGTACAGTGGTATCATTAACATTAGTCATTTGTAAACCGCTTAGGACTGATCGGACAATACAAGATCCAGGTCCAGCAAATACCTCTCAGGACAAGGTCACGGTAGTACTGTGGCTGCATCCTGACTCGATACATCGGCGCCAGCAGTGGTATTCGCCAGAGACTACCATGTAGCATAGTATTGTATCATCACATCAGGTAATCAGGAAGAATTTGTACCCTTTTGCATACACTATCATGCATGGCTTCCACACACATACACGCAGAGAGAGTGAGAGAGAGAGAGCTCCACTAGAAGGGGGGGAACAGATCAGCTGCTTGTTCCTGCTGGCTCCCCTGCTAGCCCTACATCATCTGTTGCTGCTCTTATGACAATCTTCCCCCGCACATGACCTCCCTCTGATAACTCATGAGCAGCAGCACACTGATCCAGGGGGAACTCTTTAGCCACAAATACCTTCAGATCTCCAGATGACATCAACTTGGCCACCTATGACAGCACATAATGACAGCAAAGGCAGGAGCACGTTACAAGACTGGATGTGAATTCCTGGTGCGTCTGGAGTACGACGTCACTTTGCGAGGTTTAAAAGAACGGAAATGCTTGAGCTCCTGGTGACTGTTGGCTCCAAGTATGCATAACCCTAAACCTAAATTAAAAACCTAAAACCTACAACCCTGAACCCTTCACCTTGAACCCTAGACTCACTCATTCCGCCTACCTGTGTTAAACCCAGGGCTGCTTTGGGTTTAATGATGACAAGGGAGTAGCTAGGGCCAATCCTCAGAAAGGACCTCAGCATGCGAGACAGCGTCTTGTAGAGGAAGGAGAGGGATAATGTGGCGTTGAAAACATTTGCAAAGTGCCCTCTGGGCGCCAACAGAGGAAGGCTGCGCTCCTCATAGTCCCCACCAATGAGCTCCACGATACAGTCGTAGGGGGCTGTGGTGACTTCCTCGAACCTGAACATTAGGAGAAACCCATTAGCAAGGCAAGAAGTTACTATGCAGCCAAAGTCCACAACTGCAAGGGCATAAAACCCAACCCCTAGCCTGAAAGGACTACGACCAGCAGCAGCAGGTTTGGACATTAAACCCTAATATTCTTGGATCTTAAACCTGAGATCCAAGAAAAAAAGTGGATATGATGACATCGCACAAATGATGCCATCGAAATTCGTACGATGTTGAAAGGCACTAGTGCTTTCTCCAACGCTATCGCCGCAGCAGCATGACATGCTTCAACTATTAGCAGCTGCACAAGTTCGTCACAGCTGCTGCTTCGAGTATGCAATCCAGGCTGCTGCTTCGAGTATGCAATCCAGGATACCAGCAGCTGTCGGTAATACAGGTGGAATGCAAGTGATAGACCAAGTGAGACCAGGGGCCTCCAGGAGCCTGCAGGCATAGCACAACGATACTGAAAGAAGTTCAGCTCATGCAAAGTTAGTAGCATAAGTTAGCAGTGCTGGGGGGGGGGGGTTACAAAACTGACCCTCAGCCTGTAAGGTGGCATACTACTGTTAAGCTATAATCATGCATGAGGGAGAGGTAATTGAGCAGTAGCAGCAGCAACAGCAGCATGAGCAAGAATGTGATGAAGCACCTAAAGGGGCACTATGTTAACATCGCTCCAAGTAGCAGCTATAGTGACCCCAGAGCCATTCTATTTTTGTTTGTCAATCCTTAAATCAAGTGCATGAAACTGCGCGGCCTTTCGTCCTGTTGGCCATCGCCAGAAGCACCTAAGGGGCAGTGGTTTCATGATGGCAATAGAGGCCAAGGGGCTCGGGGTTTACAAGTTCATACTTTTGGCCAGCAGCAGACGAAACATTGGTGCGCCAACAATCAGCCCATGTTATCGTTTCTCTATATTTATGGTGACATCTCTGTTGTGGTGCTGAGCATATGTTGTCATGGTATGAAGCAGTATCTACATGTACACTCTTACTTTTCCTTCTTGTAGTCAATGGCCTGGTCAGCTCCCAGCTCCTTTGTAACAAACTCCACATTGATGGTACCACAGGTGGTGGACACAAAGGCACCTTGGGACTTGGCGATCTGCAAATGATAGTAACGACAAGAGCACCTGGGATCAGACTTACACGGGCCAGTCATCGTCTGCGCACATTCACAGGTTACATGTCCACATACTCAGGCATAGAAGCACGCCTACGTCAGGCTCCCAGGCACGCTTACTTAGGGGTAAAAACACAATGACTTGAACGTCAAAATGCGCTGTCTTAGGCAGGAAAGGGCACCAACTTGGGCGTAAACGTGCACCAGCTGGCGCATAAAGTGCAATGGATCACGGCATCATGTCGTCTCAACTGGCCAATGCTGCAGCTGTTGCATAACCAGACAATCAAAACCCTCACCTGTACAGCAAAACCACCACTCCTCCTGCACCAGCATGGAACCTTGATGCCCCCTCCCCCTTCCCCCTCCCCTCCGCCCTCCCCTCCTACCTGCGATGCAAACCCTCCCCCGTCCCCCTCCCCTCCGCACTCCCCTCCTACCTGCAATGCAAACCCTCCCCCTTCCCCAGCCCCAGCATGGACTCTTCACTCTCCTCTACTTCTGCCTCCCTGCTCCCTCACCCCCTTTCACCCCTGCTTAGGTTTCCCTCTGTCCTACATGTACACCACAGCCCCCCACTCCTCCAGCCCCAGCATTAACCCTTCACCGCTCCCTGTTCCCCCCTGTGCCCCCCACCAACTCCGACCTGTACAAAGGTCTCTCCCTCCTACCTGTATCGCAAACCCTCCCCCTCCCCCTGCAACAGCATGA